>CM064492.1:33388556-33731712 GCA_032716605.1 Paralithodes platypus
CAAAAAAATCTTGGTTTACTCACGCTTGTTCTACTGCTGTCCACAACAAGGAGGAAGCATTCAAACGGTACCGACGCCTTAAAACTCAAGAATCTCATTCTTCCTATGTTTCTGCCCGGAATCAAGCCAAATCTGTTCTTCGACTTGCCAAGCACTCTTTCATCAATAATAAATGCACTGAACTATCCAACTCTAGCTGTTCCCAAGCTTTCTGGCATCTAGCCAAAAACCTCTCCAACAACTTTTCTTCCTCGTCTTTCCCTCCCCTTTTCCACTCTGATGGCACAACCATCACTTCTTCCTCTGACAAAGCTGAACTCTTTGCTCAAACTTTTGCCAGAAACTTTACCTTGGATGATTCCGTTGCTATTCCTCCCTCTCCACCCCTCTCTCGCCTACTTATGCCTAATATCCTAATCTCTTCTAAAGATGTACTTTCTACCCTCTCTGGGCTTAATACTAAGAAGGTGTACGGTCCGGACGGTGTTCCTCCTGTTGTTCTTATAAACTGTGCTTCCGTGCTGACCCCCTGCCTAGGCAAACTCTTTCGTCTCTGTCTCTCCTCTAACATCTTTCCTTCTTGCTGGAAGTTTGCTCTCATTCAACCTGTCCCAAAGAAGGGTGACCGCTCTCAACCCTCCAACTATCGTCCAATTGCTTTCATCTCTTGTATCTCTAAAGTTTTTGAAACTATTCTTGCTTCCAAATTTCTTAAGCATTTCTCTTCTCATAATCTGCTCTCAGATCGCCAGTATGGCTTCCTTAAGGGTCGCTCTACTGGTGATCTTCTATCATATCTTACTAACTCTTCGTCATCCAACTTTCGGGACTTCGGTGAAACTTTTTCTGTTGCACTAGACATATCGAAGGCCTTCGATAGAGTCTGGCACAAATCTTTAATTTCCAAATTGCCCTCCTTCGGTTTCTGTCCCTCCATCTGTGCCTTTGTCTCTAATTTCCTTTCCGGCCGTTCCATAGCTGCGGTTGTGGACGGCCATCGCTCATTTTCTCATCCTATCAACTCCAGTGTTCCTCAGGGTTCTGTCCTATCTCCTATTCTCTTTTTAATTTTCATAAATGATCTTCTCAACTGTACATTTAGTCCCATCCATTCATATGCAGACGACTCTACCTTATACCACTCGATTATTTTTCCAGAACGCCCGCGGCCCCAGCCAGCAGTCCCTCAAAAGTAAACTTAATGAAGCCATAAAATACTTATCTTCTGATCTATCTACTATTTCCAATTGGGGTAGAGAAAACCTTGTTGCATTTAATGCTTCCAAACTCAATTTATCCATCTTACTACCCATCAGGAACCTCCACAGGATTACCCCTTATTCTTCAACAATGCAAAAAACAACCCTTCATCTTCACTCAATGTTCTCGGTTTATCATTATCTTCTGCTCTCACTTGGAAAGACCATATTACCAGTCTCGCTAAGGCAGCCTCCCAGAAGCTGGGTGTGCTCAAACACCTCAAGGGGTTCTTTACCCCTGCGCAGCTTCTTGCTCTGTACAGGGGCACAGTGCGTCCTTGTATTGAGTATTGTTCACATGTGTGGGGAGGATCCTCTCACACCGCACTCCTAGATAAAGTAGAAAGGAAAGCCTTTCGTATCATTAACTCCCGTCCACTCACCAACTCTTTGCAATCTCTCTCTCTTTGCTGCAATGTTGCATCTCTCTCACTATTCTATTGCTACTACAATAATCAGTGTTCCTCGGAGCTTTCCCAGTGTATACCACCTCCTCTACGTAGGGTACGTAGTACCCGCCTTGCAACACAATCCCACCCCTACTCTGTGCAACTCTCCAACCCAAGAGTGAAACGCTATTCTCAGACTTTCTTCTATTCAACGGCTGAGCTCTGGAACTCTCTCCCAGAATCAGTCTTTCCCTCTTCCTATGACTTAAATTGCTTCAAACTTCGTGTGTCCAGGCATTTTAGCTCGAACGTCCCTTGATTTCGGCCCTGTCACTCTTTGAAATCTTGGGGAGGCACTCGCTGCAGGCAGTTATACCTTTTATCTCCCTCATTCAGATAGAATTAAAAAATGCACTAAATATGTGTACAGATTTGCAATCGCCAGCAGTGACAGATGATTTGGATTATACTGAACGATTCTGACACGTAGATGTATTAGTTTGAAGTATTTCCTTGAGTGGTCAAGGCCTCAAGTATATTTTAGTAGAGTACCAGCTGCCTTTGACCGTGATTATACATTAATTTACGGTCACGTTGGCCTGGCGCGCTTAGTAACTGTATTGGGAGCGCTAGCTCTGGCGTCGAGGGTTCGATCCCACTATTTCTGATTGGTGATATGAATGTGAAGGTGGGTGATAGGAAAGTAGATGAGGTGGTAGCAGGGTGGGGTGTACCGTCAGAGGTAGATGGGAATGGCAGAGCACTTATGAATGCATGTGTGGCGAAGAGGCTGTTGATAGCCAACACTTTCTTCCGACACAGAATTATGCACAAGTATACTAGTAGTACATGGAAAGTGGAGTTGAGGAGGGAGGTAGAGACAGTGGAACGAAAGGCACTGATTAACTATGTATGCATGGAAGAACGAATGAGGAAATCAGTGTTAGATGCTGGGGTATGTAGTAGTAGCTAAAATTATGATGCAGAATAAATGGGTGAGGAGAGCTCCCAGAGGGAGACTTGATATATGGTGAAGAGGGTGGAAAGGTTGAGACGATTAGGTAGGTTTGTTTGTGGTTGAGGAAGAGATGTGTGCAGCATGTGAGGAGGTATGTGTAGTTGGGAGACATGGGAGATGAGTGAAAAGAGCAGCATGGTGTACTGAAGAGGTGAAACTAGCAGTTGAAGAGAAAAATAAAGCATATAGAGAGTAGTAGAGGGAACGAGGCTTTTGAGAGACAGAAACGGGAAGGGTACATGGAGAAAAAGAGAGTGGTGAAGAGAGTAGTGTGGGAAAGTAAGAGAACTGTATGAGGAATTTGGAAGGAGTTTTGTAAAGTGGAGGTAGTGTAAGAAATTGTTCAGAAAAGAGATCAAGAAAGTTAGGGAGAGTGGCAAGGGAGGCAGTAAGGGTGAGAAAGATAAGAATGGACGAGTGCTAGTAGAGGAGCAGGAGAGAGTCGAGAGATGGAGAGAGCATTCAATGAATTATTGAATGTAGGAAATAAAACGCCGGCAAACATAGTTGGATGGGGTATGGGAGGGAGAAGAAGAGAAGTAATGGAGGAGGAGGTGGGAATCAGGAGGTCAGAAGTGTATGAGGCTCTGAAAAGGGTTGAGATGGGGAAAGCATCAGGAGTGTGTGGGGAGATGCTGAGATATGGTAGTGAGGTAGTGATTCAATGGGTATGGAAAAAGTGTAGACTAGCATGGGAGAAGGCAATTGTGCCTGAAGACTGGAAGACAAGCGTAATAGTCCCCCTGTATAAGAATAAAGGGGAGAGAGGAGGGATATGTCTCCTGAGCATAATAGGGAAGAATTGTACAGTAGGGTAGTGATCGAGAGAGTAAGAGAGAAAATGGAGAAATCGGTAGGTGAAAAGCAGGGCGGGTTTAGGAAGGGATGAGGGTGTGTAGATCAGATTTTCTCCTTGATATATTTTGTTGAAAAATATCTGGAGAAGGGAAAAAGTTGTATGCTGCCTAAATTTAGGGAATTGGAGAAAGCCTATGACAGAGTTACTAGAGAAGGTCTGTGGAAAGTATTGAGAATATATGGAGTAGCTGGTAAGTTGCTAAAAACAGTGAAGAGCATGTATGAGAGGGCAAGGGCAGCAGTGCGTGGGGAGAATGAACAGAGCAAGTTCTTTGATCTGAATGTTGTGTTAAAGAAAGGGTATGTGATGTCGACATGGTTGTTTAGTATATTATATGGATGGAGTTATGTAAGAATACAAGAGAGAACAGTGGATGTTGGTGTACCTTGATAAGGGAAGGAAGTGAGTGGAAGTTGCCTGTAGTGCTTATTGCTGATGATACAGTTCTGATGAGTGATAATGAGTGCGAGTTGCAGGGTCTGGTAAATATGTTTGAAACCATGTGTGAGAAACGGAACCTGAAGGTAAATGCGGGGAAGAGCAAGGTTATGGTCTTTGAAAGGGGTATAGTCACGGAGTGTGAGGTGAGGTTGGATGGTCAGGTTATAAAGAATGTCAGCTCATTTAAGTATTTGGGCAGAGTGATGAGTAAAGATGGGAGTATGGCGGAAGAAGAAAGGGAGAGGGTGCAACAGGGGAAAAGGGTTCTAGGAATGCTGAAAGCAGTGACAAGGATCAGGGTGGTCAGTATGGAAGTAAAGTAGTCATTGCATGATAGTGTGGTAATCCCGACATTGTCATACGGGAGTGAACCATGGACGTTGTTGGAGAGGCACACATCAAGAGTGAGAGGGTGCAAATAAGTTATTTGAGAAGTGCATTTGGAGTTACATGCAGGGATAGACAAGAGAATGAGGAAGTACTAGACTAGTATTGTGTAAATGTGGATGTGCTGGAGAGTGTGAAATGGAACACATTGAGATAGTTCGGCCATGTAGAACGAGTGAGAATGACTAGGAATGTACGAGAGTGAGGTGGAAGGACAGAGAAGAAGAGGCAGACCGAAAGTGAGGTGGAAGGATGGAATTGAGAGGTATAGGAGTGAAAGTAGAGTTGGATGGGGGGAGGGGCGTCGGTTGACAGAGGACAGAGGAGCATGGGGACGATTCATTCGTGACCACCCTTTCGGGAATCATGATGTCTGGCAATAGCTAGGTTAGATAAATAGAGATTGATCTATTGGTGCAATATGTTTGACATTAAGTTATATAGATATGGTTTTATAATTAATGTATATAAACCTATTCTCATAACTCAGCCTTCATAAATGTACTTGCAAAATAAAACATATAAAAGGTTTCGCGAATTTTAAGAAAGTTTGCTAAAAAAAAAACACACATACAAAAAAACAATGATTCACAGAAAATAAAAATAAAAATCCGCTAAATTAGCAACAGACGACCGATTCATTACCGTCATCGAAAACCTTAGTAAAATATTATTTGTCAGCAGTATTTTACCTGCAAATTGATATTGAGACTAAATAACTAGTATTATGAATTGCTTGTTAGGTTGGTGACCGTCGAAATTACGATATCAAGTTAGCAAAACTGTTAAGGGGGCCCACCTCACTTTTTTCTCTTTCTCTCCCCCTCTCTTTGGCTTGTATCCATTCGGCCCCATTCACCCTACTGTTTTAAGACGTTTATCCCCATCCAGGTGTCAATATTTTCCTGGCGAGCGGTAGCGAGCCAGCATATATATATTTTTGTTATGGCAGCAAGCTAAATTTGTAAATTTTTCGATAGAAAAAAATTCTCCGGCGAAGCCGGATTTCTCCATACAATGCTGGCTCGCTATCGCTCGCCAGGAAGAAATCGACACCTGGATGGGGATAAACGTCTTAAAACAGTTGGCTGAATGGGGCCGATTGGAAAGAACCCAGGGAAAGAGAGAAAAAAAGAGAGAAAAATAAAATAAAAAAAACGGTGACCCCCCTTAAAAGATGCTACGATACTGAGAGGGTTTGGTTATTTTCGACAGGCGCCTGATCGCTGAAGGGTTTTCGTCTCCTACTGTTTGCCTGTTAACGCTAAATGGGAGGGTCGTTAGGACCTAATAATATGCTTCTTAAAAGGTCATTTGTAGCACCGGGAGGTCGTAAAATATAATCACCTTCATGAATATGCTTAGTATGCTGCTTAACTGTTCTTTCCTTTCCCAGCCCCTAATGTCGAGCGAATATTGTGGGAATGAGTGTTGTTTACAGAGATTATACGGAATATCACTCCCATTTCTCAAGTTTACGTCATTTTTCAAGTGATTTCGTCCATTAACGGCTCTGCGAAGGGAAGGAATTGTTTAAGAATACCACTCCTAGTATGCTGCTTAACTTTGCTTCTTGGTGGTCTCGCTCGCGTGTTGTTAGTGCCGAAAGTAACCAGAAGCCATACAACGAGCAGTCAGAGTAAGATATATAGTCACTTTGGTGGATCTTACCAGCACCACAAGGTTAACTCTTAGAAGATCAGATGACGCACTTTTGTTCTGGTTTCTAGCGAATATTTGACGATTCCATTTAGATTAGGAAAGTTACATGGAAGTCAGAGGGTTGATTGAGATAGTCTTTACCCTCATCATTCTCACATATCTGTCCTAAGCTGTAAACAATCGTCTAATAATAGCCAGAATAATTTGTCCAAATGCGTCATAATCTTCGAAGGGTTAAGGTGAGGAAGTAATAGTATTTATGATTATATACAGTATATCACGCATACACACACAGAATTGTCAATACAGACAACCTTGACTCGTAAATATCGTGCTAAATATGTTTATGTATTGTACTACAAGACAACTTTGATACAAATTTGTCGTGTGATTAGTAGGAAACCTTGCCAATAGATATCGATACAAACTATTAGATACAGATGGAGAAATGAAGGTACAATCAAAATCAGTAGTTTGCCGAAATTATAAATCCGTGAAACCAAGCAAGAAGGAAAACGACTTGGCATTTCTGTGGCGTGAAACAAAAATTATTAGTTATGGGCTATTAGAAGCACATGAGGACTGGGAAGGGGGAGTGCTAGTAACTTACAATTATTAGTTATGGGCTATTAGAAGCACATGAGGACTGGGAAGGGGGAGTGCTAGTAACTTACAATTATTAGTTATGGGCTATTAGAAGCACATGAGGACTGGGAAGGGGGAGTGCTAGTAACTTACAATTATTAGTTATGGGCTATTAGAAGCACATGAGGACTGGGAGGGGGGAGTGCTAGTAACTTACAATTATTAGTTATGGGCTATTAGAAGCACATGAGGACTGGGAAGGGGGAGTGCTAGTAACTTACAATTATTAGTTATGGGCTATTAGAAGCACATGAGGACTGGGAAGGGGGAGTGCTAGTAACTTACAATTATTAGTTATGGGCTATTAGAAGCACATGAGGACTGGGAAGGGGGAGTGCTAGTAACTTACAATTATTAGTTATGGGCTATTAGAAGCACATGAGGACTGGGAAGGGGGAGTGCTAGTAATTATTAGTTATGGGCTATTAGAAGCACATGAGGACTGGGAAGGGGGAGTGCTAGTAATTATTAGTTATGGGCTATTAGAAGCACATGAGGACTGGGAAGGGGGAGTGCTAGTAACTTACAATTATACAATTTAAGAACAAGGTTTTCGTCGAACTATCGAATTTGACAGTATATTTGGAATGGTTAAGGGAGCCCACCTCGCTTTTTTTCTCTTTCTCTCCCTCTCTCTTTGGCTTGTCCCCATTCAGCCTACTGTTTTAAGACGTTTACCCCCATCCTGGTGTCAATATTTTCCTGGCGAGCGGTAGCGAGCCAACATATATATATTTCTGTTTTGACAGCAAGCTAAATTAATACATTTTTCGATAGAAAAGTGTCTCCGGCGAAGCAGGATTTCTCCATACAATGCTGGCTCGCTATCGCTCGCCAGGAAGAAATCGACACCTGGATGGGGATAAACTTCTTAAAACAGTTGGCTGAATGGGGCCGAATGGATACAAACCATGGAAAGAGAGAAAGATAAAAAAAACGGTAACCCCCTAAGAACTGTGTGACTCGAGCAGCTTGTCATACACCTTCAGTTCGGCCTGTCAAGTCTCGATATCACAGTGGCCAGTGTCAGAGTGTGTGGGGATGATTTGATGGTTTATGCAGGTGCCACACGCTTGTACAAACTGTCAAAACACCGTTCCACACATGCTCAAATTGGCTTCAAACTGGCCTGTATAATGCTGGGCCTGGCCTATCGAACTGCGCGAATGTGGCAGTCTTAAATATTTTATTCTGGACAAAATCGTCTCTCGGCAGTTCACTTAACCTCTTGAGGATTATGATCCGTCTTTGCAGTCTATTCTGGCTATCATTACACGAGTTTATGATACTTAGGAAAGATTGTGGGAGGCCGAGGCATAATTGAATATATTGTTATCCCTTACCTTCCTATTTATCCTTCCTAAATTGCATAAAATTGTCTATTCATAACCTGAATAAAATATAGGCATATGTCATCGTATACAGTAAAGGTTGTGTACAAATATAGGCATATGTCATCGTATACAGTAAAGGTTGTGTACAAATATAGGCATATGTCATCGTATACAGTAAAGGTTGTGTACAAATATAGGCATATGTCATCGTATACAGTAAAGGTTGTGTACAAATATAGGCATATGTCATCGTATACAGTAAAGGTTGTGTACAAATATAGGCATATGTCATCGTATACAGTAAAGGTTGTGTACAAATATAGGCATATGTCATCGTATACAGTAAAGGTTGTGTACAAATATAGGCATATGTCATCGTATACAGTAAAGGTTGTGTACAAATATAGGCATATGTCATCGTATACAGTAAAGGTTGTGTACAAATGATCGGAGTGCAAGAGTTAACTGAAATACTTTATGACCCATCGACTCCAGAGGGTTGTTCCTAAGCCTAATTTCTCCTGGGGGTCGTTGTTGACAATATATAGTCTTCATTGGATTACCGGGTTGATTATAGTATTATGTACAGTGAATTATAAACATTCTCCTGGGGGTCGTTGTTGACAATATATAGTCTTTATTGGATTACCGGGTTGATTATAGTATTATGTACAGTGAATTATAAACATTCTCCTGGGGGTCGTTGTTGACAATATATAGTCTTTATTGGATTACCGGGTTGATTATAGTATTATGTACAGTGAATTATAAACATTCTTGGTCCTCGAATATTTCACTTACGAAATTATGACTATGGATTATTAAGGTAATTATATGTACTGTACAAGAATAAATGAATGCCATATATAAAACATAACCAATTACAACCATAAATCACACAGGAAGGCTATACTAATGTAGATATATAAGAAAATATGGAACTTTTATTAGTGGCTGTGCAAATTGAGCTTTTGAATATGAGAAGCCTTTCCGGAGCTAAATATAAAAGTTGTGTACATGCTACTTTACAAGCAAAACAGGCATTGTTTAATCTTATAGGATTACTGAAGGTAAATTGAATCTTTTTACTAACGCATTTCCTCTTCAAAATAAAATCGTATAATGGTAGCCATAATACAGTGACGAAGGCGTCCTCGTACTGAGTGGGTTGATAATCGTATATTGCTAGCCATAATACAGTGACGAAGGCGTCCTCGTACTGAGTTGGTTGATAATCGTATAATTGCTAGCCATAATACAGTGACGAAGGCGTCTTCGTACTGAGTGGGTTGATAATCGTATATTGCTAGCCATAATACAGTGACGAAGGCGTCCTCGTACTGAGTGGGTTGATAATCGTATATTGGTAGCCATAATACAGTGACGAAGGCGTCCTCGTACTGAGTGGGTTGATAATCGTATATTGCTAGCCATGATACAGTGACGAAGGCGTCCTCGTACTGAGTGGGTTGATAATCGTATATTGCTAGCCATAATACAGTGACGAAGGCGTCCTCGTACTGAGTGGGTTGATAATCGTATATTGCTAGCCATAATACAGTGACGAAGGCGTCCTCGTACTGAGTGGGTTGAAAATCGTATATTGCTAGCCATAATACAGTGACGAAGGCGTCCTCGTACTGAGGGGGTTGATAATCGTATATTGCTAGCCATAATACAGTGACGAAGGCGTCCTCGTACTGAGTGGGTTGATAATCGTATATTGCTAGCCATAATACAGTGACGAAGGCGTCCTCGTACTGAGTGGGTTGATAATCGTATATTGCTAGCCATAATACAGTGACGAAGGTGTCCTCGTACTGAGTGGGTTGATAATCGTATATTGCTAGCCATAGTACAGTGACGAAGGCGTCCTCGTACTGAGTGGGTTGATAATCGTATATTGCTAGCCATAATACAGTGACGAAGGCGTCCTCGTACTGAGTGGGTTGATAATCGTATATTGCTAGCCATAATACAGTGACGAAGGTGTCCTCGTACTGAGTGGGTTGATAATCGTATATTGCTAGCCATAATACAGTGACGAAGGCGTCCTCGTACTGAGTGGGTTGATAATCGTATATTGCTAGCCATAATACAGTGACGAAGGCGTCCTCGTACTGAGTGGGTTGATAATCGTATATTGCTAGCCATAATACAGTGACGAAGGCGTCCTCATACTGAGTGGGTTGATAATCGTATATTGCTAGCCATAATACAGTGACGAAGGCGTCCTCGTACTGAGTGGGTTGATAATCGTATATTGCTAGCCATAATACAGTGACGAAGGCGTTCTCGTACTGAGTGGGTTGATAATCGTATATAGCTAGCCATAATACAGTGACGAAGGCGTCCTCGTACTGAGTGGGTTGATAATCGTATATTGCTAGCCATAATACAGTGACGAAGGCGTCCTCGTACTGAGTGGGTTGATAATCGTATGTTGCTAGCCATAACACAGTGACGAAGGCGTCCTCGTACTGAGTGGGTTGATAATCGTATATTGCTAGCCATAATACAGTGACGAAGGCATCCTCGTACTGAGTGGGTTGATAATCGTATATTGCTAGCCATAATACAGTGACGAAGGTGTCCTCGTACTGAGTGGGTTGATAATCGTATATTGCTAGCCATAATACAGTGACAAAGGTGTCCTCGTAATGAGTGGGTTGATAATCGTATATTGCTAGCCATAATACAGTGACGAAGGCGTCCTCGTACTGAGTGGGTTGATAATCATATATTGCTAGCCATAATACAGTGACGAAGGCGTCCTCGTACTGAGTGGGTTGATAATCGTATATTGCTAGCCATAATACAGTGACGAAGGTGTCCTCGTACTGAGTGGGTTGATAATCGTATATTGCTAGCCATAATACAGTGACGAAGGCGTCCTCGTACTGAGTGGGTTGATAATCGTATATTGCTAGCCATAATACAGTGACGAAGGCGTCCTCGTACTGAGTGGGTTGATAATCGTATATTGCTAGCCATAATACAGTGACGAAGGCGTCCTCGTACTGAGTGGGTTGATAATTATCCATCCTCTTGTTCTAACCTAACCAAACCTAAGGGGGCCCATTTCACTTGTTTTCTCTTTCTCTCCCTCTCATTTTGGCTTGTATCCATTCGGCCCCATTCAGACTACTGTTTTAAGACGTTTACCCCCATCCAGGTGTCGATATTTTCCTGGCGAGCAGTAGCGAGCCAGCATATATACATTTTTGTTTTTGACAGCAAGCTAAATTTGTACATTTTTCGATAGAAAAATTTCTCCGGCAAACCGGATTTCTCCACACAATGCCTGCTCGCTATCGCTCGCCAGGAAGAAATTGACACCTGGATGGGGATAAACGTCTTAAAATAGTTGGCTGAATGGGGCCGAATGGATACAAGCCAAAGAAAGAGAGAAAAGGAGAGAAAGAGAAAAAAAGCCGGTGACCCCCCTTAATGTAATCTAACTAGCCTGCTATAAACTACACTAACCTACTATACCATGTTCCAAGTAGGTAGGCCAGAGATAGTGAACCCTAACCTCTGGAACTCAAAATGGGCTAGAGCAAATGGGCTGTACATTTCCACACCTATTTCTTGATAGACCCTTCTCAAATGGTAGGAATATTAGCTCGATTCGTTTGTGAGTTGTAGAGGTTAATGTTCAAGAGTTTCTGCCTACCTATTTGGAACAGGGTACCCAATCCTCATCTAATCTAACCTCACCTATCCTATTTTGATCCAAATGTAAGCGACCATATCCTATCCTCGTTCAAATTAACTTGCCAGAAAATCCTCACCTAATCAGCACGATTATAAATTAACGATATTGGTTGGCATTGGTGTGTAGAGTGGCCGTTGAAGGTGAATAACGAAGAATCATCGCTAACACGTACGATATATGAAAGACGTACAATCAGTCATGGGTAATTGTGAGACAGGTAAAATATGCTGCCAAATTAAAATGAACGGAGTATAATCGAACCTAACAATTTCCTAACCTCGAAAACTCCGAAGAGTTGAGGTGACAGGGACTAATTTAACACTTAAAGAGCGGGGCCCGACTTAAGTCTGTATCTAAAAAGCAGCATGTTAGGAGCATTATTAAGGTTTTTAAAGGGTTAAAATCTAGTGCAAATGGCCAGGAGAGCAGCAGGCCACACGGCCGACACCCAGGGCTTACCGCCGCCCACTGACTCACGCTCCCTCTGTTCTCGAGAGGCCGGCAGTGTAACCAGTAGTGAGTGTAGCTGGAAAAAATATGCCGCTATACGCTAAACTCCCATGTTGATGGTACCACTGCATCAAAACGACGAGTGCTACGTAGCTCGTTCTGGTCTCATTTTGAAGCTTGTAGCGCCTAGGTTTTTGCTGAATACATTTCTTTTCATGCAGATACTTGATTGATCATTCAGGAGTGCCTGAATATGCCCAAAATAGCCCAAAAACCCCTTAACGGCCGGGCACTGTTTGGTTATCGGGAAGTGTCTGCACAACACTTCCCCAAAATAATAGCATCATAATACTTATATCACGCTCAACGAGCAAGCTTCACCAAGCCTAGCCTACTAAGACAACAACTCAGAGTGTCTTAGAATCTTGCTGTGATATACTGCACTTATATACTATCAAAAAGAAAGAGTTTTTATGTGAGGTTTTTATATTATTAATATTGTTTTTGGTGGCATTGCACTACAGGGGCAAGCCTAATTTTTCTCCACTCCACCAAACACACCTGTGGTGATCTACCCTGGGTCCTCCACCCTGGACAAACAGTCAGCTATCACATTGTCACAACCGGCAATATGGCGAATGTCCAGATTATACTCCTGCAACATTAAAGACCATCTAGTTAGCCTCATATTCCGGTTGAGGAACTGATTCAAAAACTTCAAAGGGTGGTGGTCAGTGTAAATCACCACGACTGGGCCAAAAGCGGGAACATACACCTCAAAGTGCCTGAGCGCCAGCACAATAGCCAGAAGCTCCTTCTCTACTACTGAATAGTTTTTTTGGGCTGAGTTGAACTTTTTTGAAAAGAAGCTTACTGGGTGTTCCACACCTTCTGTATCTGTCTGCAACAAGACGGCACCAGCCCCTACGCCGCTAGCATCTGTCGCTAGCTGAAAAGGTCTTGAGAAGTCGGGGGCCCTGAGTATGGGGTGAGTGCACAACAGATGCTTTACCAGTGAGAAAGCCTTTTCACACTCAGGTGCCCACCCAAACTTTTTTGTCTTTGCAAGTAAGTCCGTCAGAGGAGCCAACACCGAGGAGTATCCGCGGATGAATCTGCGGTAATACCCAATCATGCCCAAGAACCTCATGATCTGTCTTTTGGTGGTCGGCCTGGGGAACTGGTTAATAGCCTGTATCTTGGTAAGGGGGGGGGGGCACACCTGGCCTAACCCTACCACAAACCCCAGATACTGCACAGTTGCCCGAACAAAATCACACTTGCCCAGATTGACCACCAAATGAGCCTCACTCAGCTTCCTGAAAGTGCCCCGATGTGCTCGCAATGGCTCTCAAAGTCATCGTCGTAAATTATCACATCATCTAGGTAAACGGTGCAGTTAGGGATCTCCGCCACTAACTCGTTCATCAGGCATTGGAAAGTTGCAGGTGCATTCTTCAGCCCATATGGCATAACGTTGCAACAGTAAGTATTCCCATCCACCACAAACCCGCACACCTGCTTCGCCCGCTCAGACAACGGCACCTGCCAGTAACCCTTGACAAGATCCACCTTGGTGAGGTAACGTGCACACCCGATCTTGTCAACACTGTCATCTACGCAGGGAAGAGGGTAGGCATTGGTGGGAGTTAAGCCGTTCAACCGCCTGAAGTCAATGCAAAACCTGACCTTGCCATCTGGTTTAGGCTGCAGAGTGACGGGAGATGTCCACCTAACCGCCCCTTTTTCTATCAGCCCCCTCTCCAACATGTAGCCAAACTCCGCTCGGAGAGCTGGAAGTTTAATGGGAGGTACACGATAGGGCACTGATTTAAATGGGGGGTGGTCTCCAACATCCACATCATGCACCACATGAGTTGTGAGGCCTGGGTGCTCGGCAAACACAGTGGGGTATGAACAGAACAGGTGCTGGATCGCTGCACGCTGTTGCTCAGGCAGGTGCTCTAGCACTTCCACAGCCACCTGGTTCGTGTTCCCCGCCCACTGATCCGCCGAGACATGACAATCCCAACTCTCCTCCACCTGTGCCTCACTGCCCCCCTCTCCTTCTCCACCTTGGCTGCTGCAGACCAACACAGGGACAGTAGGCTGCTCAGGTGGGCTCCTCACGAACTCTCTTAACAGGTTCACATGACAGAGCTGATTTTTCTTCCGCCTATCCGGAGTAGCCACAAGGTAATCTAGGTCAGACAACATCCGCACGACCTTGTAAGGACCGACAAACTTGGCCGACAGGGGATGGCCTACTAAGGGCAATAAGACCAAAACCTCCTGTCCAACCGCACACTCCCGGAGCTTTGCTTTAGTGTCATACCGATCTTTCATCAAGGCCTGATTATCTACCAAATTTCTCCCTGCCAACTCCAGGCTTTTCAGCATCCTGTCTCTACTCTCGAGGACATACTTAATTAGAGAACATGGCTGCACAGTCCCTTCCCAGATCTCTCTAACCATGCTCAGAGGACCTCTAACCTGATGCCCAAAAACTAGCTCGTTGGGGCTAAACCCAAGGCTCTCCCCAGGTACCTCTCTTGCCGCAAACAAAACGTACGGTAGCCCCAGGTCCCAATCCTTGCCGTCCTCCAAACAGTAGCACCGCAACATGCTTTTCAAAGTGGAATGCCATCTTTCCAACACCCCTTGACTCTCTGGGTGATAAGCTGAAGAGACAACCGTACGGATCCCATGCTGCTGCATGGTCTGTTTGAAGAGTGTGGATGTGAAATTCGACCCTTGGTCCGACTGAATTTCCTGCGGGTACCCGTACCTCGAGCAATACAACAGCATATTTCACACAACAGTTTTAGACTTGCCATTTCTCATAGGGTATTCATCAGGGTAGCGAGTGGAGACATCCATGAGGGTTAGCAAAAACCTGTTACCTGCACTAGTGGGAGGCAGAGGGCCAACCATGTCGATGATAACCTTGCTGAAGGGCGGACCAATAGCAGACACTGGGTGCAACGGAGCCTTAGGTATGCTCTGATTGGGCTTTCCCACCCTTTGGCAGGTACCACACATCGCCACCCATGCCGAAACTTGGGCTTTAATACCTGGCCACCAGAACAACCTAGATAACGAGGCCAACGTTTTTCTCACACCCAAGTGACCTGCCAATGGAACATCGTGCGCCAACCGCAACAGGCTATCACGACACTTCTCAGGAACCACCAACTGGTCAACCACTCTTGCCCCACCATCCCAACTACGTCTGGGATCCAAAAAACGGCGGTACAGGATTCCCCCAATATGAAAAAAATCTCCCGACTTTGCATCCCCGTCCTCGTCGAGTTTAATAGCCCCGTTCCCACAACTCTCAAGCCCAGGGTCTTCTGCTTGCAACCGACATATATCCGAGGGTGCCAACCTATCTAAGTGCTCCTGAAGCAACTTGTGGCCACCCCCAATACTGGGCTGCTCAAGCCTTGCCTGTTTCGCCTGGGAACGTTTCTGTCGCGGAGTGCTATCACGCCCTACCATGTCACTAGGGGGGGGACAGGTTCTGGGGCCACTCCGGATCTCATAATGGGTGCAAGTACCGAGTCACCAAGGAGTGTCGCTGGATCCAAACTCTCAACCAGACCAGCCTTGACTTTCTCCTTCCGACCCTTCCTCCGCTGGTCTAGAACTTGAGTACTAGGCTGTGACACCTGAGCGGACTGAGACCTGGTGACAGCACAAGCCATCTGCGGCATCTGACACCTCTCAAGCCACTCTTGCCCCTCCCTACTCGTGTCGGCCGCCCTCTCGGCAACGACTAAGGGTGGAACCTCGGAAGTGGGCACCGCAAAGTCGTTGCCGAGAAGGAGGTCGACCCCCTCAACTGGCAATTTCTCCACCACACCCACATCCAACTCCCGTGTCACACCGTCCACCTCAAGCTCCACTCTGACCAGCGGGTAAGACCGCGTAGCATTGATGCCTTGAACCACCACAACCCGAGCCGCGTTAATAGGCTTGCCAGTGAAATTCTTAACAAGTGTCTGGGAAGCGCCCGTATCACGCAACAACTCAAGCCTATGCTTCACACCAGCCCACCTCACAGTGCCGTGCCCCCTATGACCACAAAAAACATCACGGACGGGTGACGAGCCCTCCTGCTGCTTCTGCACCGGCGATGACTTCGCAACCGACTGTTTACCCCGGGCAAACGCGGAAGACCTCAAAGACACGCCAATGTTGCTCACTAGTGACACCACTGCTGTAGGCGGTGCGCTCGGACATGAGCGCGCAATATGCCCCTTCTTATGACACTTGAAACATTCCACTTCACTCTTGGACTTCCCCTGAGGTGGGTAAGGGCCCTGGCCTTTCTTTAACGGGAAGGGTTTCGACTTGGGATCATAATTGGCAACATTACTCTTGAATGGATAATTATTTGTGTCATTAATTCGGGGGGGTGGAGTGGTACGCCCCTTGTTACCTGCCTCAGCTCTCTGTGCAGACCCGCACCCGCGAATCAATGACAACCTGAGGTCAGCCAGCTCAGCCACCTCTTGTAGAGTTTTCGGTCGCTTTTCTTTCAGGTTAGAGTCAAGTCACTGCCAGTACATTTAAAAAATTGTTCCAGCAATACTAATTGTTTTACTGAATCAAAAGTAGTTGCCTTCTCCGACCTCAACCAATTTTCAAATGCATCTGACAGCTCTCTAGCGTGTTCCTGGAAAGTACTCTCCTTTCTTTTTGGAACTGCCCTAAACTTCAGCCTATAGGTCTCTGGCTGTAGCTCTTACGCCCTCAGGACAGCCTCTTTCAACAACTCGTAATTCACACAGGAATCTAGGGGCAAAGCATCGTACGCCTTGAGTGCTTTCCCCGTCAATCGTGAAGAAACAAGGGCTGCCCACTTCTCCTCGGGCCATTGGTGCTCCTGGCACTTTTTCTCGAACCGGAGAAAAAATTCTGTAACTCCTAACTCTTCAAACACTGGAACCAACTTTAGTAGATGCGACAGGGACTGGTCCTGGGCTCGACCCCCCTGGACGACCCGGTTCCTCGTCACCTCTACACGAGTTTTCTCTAGGTCAATATCGGCACAATACCTTGCAGACTCAGCCTGATACCTATACTTGCGCTCAGACTCTCGCTCCTGCTGGTCAAGCTCAGCCTAATGCTTTCGCAGCTCAAGCTCAGCCTGTCGCTCCTGCTGCTTAAGTTTGGCGAGCTCGAGCTGAAACAACATCTCGGAAGACAAACCCTGAGGAGGGGGTGCTACTATTGGGGACCCACCCCGTGAATCACCTAGAGGCATACCCAACCGCCAGCGGGCATCGGCCTGCGGGAACGTACCCGGCTCCAGAGCCCGAGGGGGCGCCATGATAGGAGTCGAGTGGAATGGGGGCTGGGCCGAAGGTGCCCAGCTCCCGCTCCACCCGAAGCCCCATGCACCCCACCGAGCACACAGGTAACCAGCTCACCTCTCGACAAACCGCTAGTACCGGGAAACCCTAAGACCGTGGCTACACACTGCAGTCCGTACCGGTCTAGCCCCGACACACGATCCGCTGACACAGGCTCCTCCAAATATATCCGAGCATCCTCCTCATTGTTCACCACCCGAACGCCGTTTAACAACTCCACCTTCTCCACCTCCTCGCCTGCCTCTCGCACTGTGCCCTCACTATGCTCAGACCCGTCCAGTGACATGATGGAGTCAACAAAAAAAATCTCAAGTCAAGACAAAAGTAGCCAAACTTTCGCATAGCTTTATTCACCAAAAAATATTCGAAGATGTTCTTGAGTGCAATACTAGGTCACCAATAACTCCAACAAGTTCTATATATCCTCAAAACAATGTCTACTGCCAACAATACGAGAAATAAATTCAACCCCAAATGGCAATAAGATTTCTCAAAAAAAAAACTGCAATATTCAGTTCACTATATACTGGTCTAAGGTCGCCATTTGTTATGACCGGCACTACGAAATAAACAAGGGCACTTAATAATGGACTAGATGATAGGCTATATCTGCAACAACGGTACGCTAATTCCAAACCCTCGAACTATTACGCCGGTGAACAAAACACTTAAAACCCTCCAGAGTTTATCTACTGGATAACGGGGTATCAATTAACTGGGTTTTAGTGCACTTCTACAAAGGCTTTCCGGTGACGGCAAAGCCAACTCACAACAGGAGTACTTACGTTACGAAAATGCTCTAAAGTAATAACAATGCTTGAATAAACTATCATAAGATTTAATAAAGGAATAAATGCTTACGTTAACTTTAGTGTGAGTCAGTACTCGACACTAAACTCTTCAATGCTCTATGAAAACACTGGAAGTCTAGTCCTACAGCAAACAGATAAGGAATCTTCTGAAAAGGTCTGATGCTCTAAGATGCTCGTTAATATAGAACAGAAATAATGCAGGGGCAGGACACTAAAGCGTGTATCTTAAATACACCAACAAGTAGGATACATATATATAACAAGGGAGTGCAAAAACTCTGTGACAGCACTAATAATAATAACCACTCAAAAACAGTACTTCCTTAGCCAACATAACAGCCAAACTGGGTTGTGCACTATGCATCAACCTAGGCTAAAATAAGGCGTGAATAATTCCTAAAGCATACACAATGAAAGTTAATGAACACAATGCTGTCTTTCTCACTAATAAAGTCTAGCAGTGGCATAAAAGATATCAGGAAACTAGGCAGAGCGCAAGCATGCTCGTAGCCTAGTGTCTCCCCTTGAACAGATTTCCCTTATGTTACGTTAAGTGACATGGAGACTCTCTTGGTAAGTCCAGATCTCTAGTATCTGGTCTTGCCCTGGCGCTCCACAAAGGTCAACAAAAATGAGGTAGCAAGCATACAGGTAAGAGTAGGCAAAAGCCCTTCACCTGTATACTGCTACACTCGCAAAGGAAAACTATGCACAAGGGTTACAGGCTACCTAGCTTCGTCGATGTTGTACAGGCTCTGACTTGCCACATACATAACTCAGACAACGACCAAAGATACCTTCCACTGTCTAGCATTAAATAGTAGGAAAGGACAACTCAATAATTAGAAGCACCCCAATACTATGATACCATTTGACTATGACTCTAATAATCCCTAAAGCTAGTGCAAACATATATGGAGAACTGGTGCTGGTAATACGACTGGCCGACTATGGAAGTCGTATGCAGAACCAGAAGGGATAAGTAATTGAATAAAGATGAGAAGTATGAAAAAGAAGAAGTTCAGAGAGAGAAATAGTAGTACAGGGGGTTAGAGGGGGGGACAGATTGCAAAGGACATGTAGGACCAAGCACGCTGTGCCAAGCTCTGCAGGAGAAATGTGGGCAGGAGCCCCCCAGCACTAACAAAGGCAGCAGCACCCAATCACAGACGACTACGTCATGAGGAGCAGACGTCATATGACGCGTCAGGCCCGCCGGCCAATCACGAGCGTGGGAAACTCCTCCGAGCGAGGGAGGCACACGTACATACACACGCACATATTACCACCACGCTGCTCGCTCTCTTTCTCCCTACAACTTCACACAATGCATCTTATATTCTATCAATGATATAAAATGCTTCCAAGTGTCACAGACAAGAATAAAGACCACCACTGATCTGTCTGTGACAACATGAACTCTATGAAAGAAAGAACATCGTTCTACGATTATTGTAGCACATATCACTGCCCTGGCGAGCTCTAGTGAGTTACGAGTGCATTCTGGCAAGCTGGCCAGCATAACAGAAGGGATTAGGCCTGTACAAAAGTGAAAACAAAAATATAAATAAGGAACTAAATTAAAAAGAAGGCAAACACAATATATATATATATATATATATATATATATATATATATATATATATATATATATATATATATGTATATATATATATAGAGAGAGAGAGAGAGGTACAAAAAAAAAATATATATATATATATATAAAGAGAGAGAGAGAGAGAGAGAGAGAGAGGTACAAAAAATCCCTCCCCTTAATAGACAAAACACATTATACTATCTGCAATAGCAATAAATCACCAAAATAAAAATCGCAGTAATATGAGAACTATTAAATCTGATGTTACATGAATGAATGTCTATGTAATATAAATATTCTGTAATATTAAATAATAAATAGTAAACCATAGAGTTGCCTCAAAATAGCTTTAGATTGAGGAGCGACATCAATAATAGGGATAATTTGGAAGAGTTAAGGTATTTTTCTGGAACCACTTCTCCCTCATGTTTAGCCCCATTCGTTTGGCGATTTTAATATAGTAAAAACATGAAGAAGCGTAAGAAATCGTGATAAACTTTGCATAGCCTAGGTGTTGAGTATTGTTTATGTCGACAGACGTAGCTCTGGCGCTACTTCGGAAGCGTCCTACAGAGGTCTCCGGTGAATTCCTGGTAGGGAGAATTAATCTCGACGGAGGCTCTTGAGGGTATTTTTTTAAGTTTGATGGAGGTCTAGGGAGGAAACATTTTAAATATAATAATCATAATAATAATAATGAATAAATAAATAAAATTAAGTAATTAATTTATCAATTCAAATTCTATTCCTAAACAAGAATTGTTTTAATTAAATATCAAACTAATTACTCTTTCCTAGCTACTTATATCACCAAAAGTAGATACAACATAATTATACAGAATGCATTGTTACAAAATATGTAGGTGTGAATTTTAGTAGGTAATAAATATTCGTGTATGATGTTAATGATGATGACAAACGCAATCATAATGTCTATGAATTGAGCCACGTTTGTTATAATGTATATTCCCTGTTAGTTATAAGAAGACTTTAATTAAGAGGGGAGGGTATATTTATTGGTCGTTCTATATACGTATTTACTATGTTTTAGTTTCCTCCATAGACCTCCATCAAGCTTTAAAAAAACACATCCCCAAGATCTCCTTTCTAGATAAAACTGTAATTTTTTCGGTACAAAAATGTCCCGGCCGAAGGATGGTTCCTCCTAAATTACAAGCTCGCTATCGCTCGCCATGAAAAAATCGACAACTAAGTGGCACAAAAGGTCTTAATGTTAACAAAGAAGTAGGGTGAAAATTCTTAAAACGTCAAACTAATGGGCCAAACGCCTTAAATTCTGAAAAATAATGGTGTTAAGCCTTCGAGAAAAATCCACCATCTCCCCTTAATGCCATGCTTAAGTTTCCCATGTAACTTAGTCTACACCAAATCCACCATCTCCCCTTAATGCCATGCTCAAGTTTCCCATGTAACTTAGTCTACACCAAATGCACCATCTCCCCTTAATGCCATGCTCAGTTTCCCATGTAACTTAGTCTACACCAAATCCACCATCTCCCCTTAATGCCATGCTTAAGTTTCCCATGTAACTTAGTCTACACCAAATCCACCATCTCCCCTTAATGCCATGCTTAAGTTTCCCATGTAACTTAGTCTACACCAAATCCACCAGATCCCCTTAATGCCATGCTCAAGTTTCCCATGTAACTTAGTCTACACCAAATCCACCAGATCCCCTTAATGCCATGCTCAAGTTTCCCATGTAACTTAGTCTACACCATTTCAACCATCTCCCCTTAATGCCATGCTCAAGTTTCCCATGTAACTTAGTCTACACCATTTCAAACAGTTTTAGAGTGCTTAAGATCTGTATCTGGTAACCCAAGTTCGAATCCCGGTAGGATCACATGCTTTCATTAATTTCGTTGGGAGGTGTTTGGTGTGTGGAGTGAAATTAATAAATTATATATTAAATATAACTTCAAACACAGATACTCTCAATGAATACAAAACACACTTACATAACAAACATTATAGTCCTACACGAGAAACTTGGTTGACCCCGAGAACTTTCAGTCTTCTACTTTATTCCTCATTTCTCAGCTTGTTCTTCCTCTGTCCAATTGCTCTTCTTTCCTACTTTACTCCAGCCATCTTGTCTGGTCTGCACGGGATATAAGATTCTATGTTGAAGTCTAAGCCTGAAAAACAACGGGCCAGACCAGATGATTTTTTTTTTTTTTTTTTTTTTTTTTATTCCCCTAGCGGGGGAAGGGGGGGGGGAAGTAGAGGTTTTGGTCAGGAAGATAAAGTAGGAAATTTTGAAATAAAGTAGTAGATTAAAAGTTAGTGGGCATACCACCTTGCTTTGTTGAGGGTAGGGCCAATTTTATTATTATTTTGTTTTTCTTTATTCATTTGTTTGTTTTTTGTCAAATCATTTTAGTTCATGTGTTCCTGGCGATGTTTGGTCAGGAACTTGTTGATGTTGATAGATGATGATGGTGGTATTCGGGGAATCTGGCGGTGTTCAGGGGGGTCCATGGTGTGTGTGAGGATCCCCCAGGTGTTCTGCCGTGTCCCAGGTACTTGTTGTTGTTGTTCTGCCGTGTCCCAGGTTATGGTGTGTGGTGGTGACAGTTAGCGGTGTTTTGCTTGGCTGGTTGATGTTTTGGTGTTTTCTGGAGGCGGTGTTCTGCTCGACTGGCGATGGACTGCCACTGAGGTGAAGGAAGAGGTACTCTGTTGAAGGTGAGGTCCGCTGATGGTGTTCCGGGGGCTCAGGCAAAAGGAGGGCACACGAAATTCTGTGTGGGACCCCGGTGGAAATGCCCAAGTCCCCAATTTCAGCATCACCCAGCCATCTTCAAAGCTCCTCCACCAGCCTCAGCCTCTCCATACTCCTATGGAAGAGACCCCACGATCTTCTAGAGGGTCTCAGCTGGTGTTGCAGGAGTGGTGGTGGTGGAGAGATTCTCTTGATGTATGATGGAATGATAATGTTGGTGTTCAGTATTATTATCCTCTCGACTGCCACGTTGAAGGTCATCTAGACGCCCGCATAAATTCTACAACAGTCACACACACGGTTTTACTGTTGAATATCCTAGCTTTAATATATTCGGATTTCACTTCCAATTTTAGAAAATATATATATATAGAGAGAGAGAGAGAGAGATTCTGTTCTTGTCTTTATAATTATCATAATATTTGTAATCGAATTGCTAATCATTATCAATACTGTAGGCATATCCAATCAAATAATATATAACAGAATTCCCTAATAAACTAATATGAGAACTTACTGTATAGCGGGAAAACGGTGGAATTGTGGCCATGGAATTAAAGAGATGTAAACATTGATCGTGGAGGGTGGCAATACGTGAACACCAGGGGGAACAGTGAACCCTGCTCTAGCGCTAACACTTCCAATACGTGAACACCAGGGGGAACAGTGAACCCTGCTCTAGCGCTAACACTTCCAATACGTGAACACCAGGGAGAACAGTGAACCCTGCTCTAGCGCTAACACTTCCAATACGTGAACACCAGGGGGAACAGTGAACCCTGCTCTAGCGCTAACACTTCCAATACGTGAACACCAGGGGGAACAGTGAACCCTGCTCTAGCGCTAACACTTCCAATATACGTGAACACCAGGGGGAACAGTGAACCCTGCTCTAGCGCTAACACTTCCAATACGTGAACACCAGGGGGAACAGTGAACCCTGCTCTAGCGCTAACACTTCCAATCACACTACGATTTATGTTCTTTGTTAAGGGGTTAGTACTCGCTTTTTCTGGATCCCCTTCTCCTTTATGTTTAGCATATTAGTTTTGAGGTTTTAAGACGTTCATTTCGTTAGTTTGGCGATTTTGAGACCTTTCGCCTCATTTTTTTGGCAATATTAAGACCTTTCGTGCCCTTTAGATGTCGATTTTTTCCTGGCGAGCGATAGCGAGCCTCTAATTTTACAAAGAACCGGCCTTTGGCCGGGAAATTTTTCTACCAAAAAATTTACAAATTTATCTTCAAAGGGGGTCTAGTGGGTGTTTTGTATTAGTTTGATGGAGGTCTAGCGAGGAAACTCAAAAATAGATTAATAAATCAAAATGTAGACCAAAAACCAAGCACTACCCCCTTAACCCTTTCAAGATACGAGGATGCCTTTCTTCCTTTCATTCTGGCTATCATCAGACGAGTTTATACTTAGGAAAGACCTATAGCTATAGGTAACACTGAAGTTGAAACTAACTCAGTGACACCTGACTACACAGAATCCACAAGGAATAAAATCGTCTAATAATAGCCAGAATAAACTGTTATAACACGTATTATAGGTTTGAGTCACGGAGGGAAGAAGGAAAACCTAATATTTAGTAGTGGCCCCGGAATCATTGACGATATGCCTTATACAGTAATGGCACTCTTCAAACCCATGCATCAGCCGTTTGAAACACCCACCACAGAGAGATAGAGAGACCAACATCGTAAGTGTATGCTCATTCACTTACAGAATCGTCCTTATGATCGGGAGCTCACTACGAAAAAACATCGTAAAACAAAACAAAAAATACAAATAAAAAACAAAAAAAATTAGAACTGCTAAATGATAGGCTTCCCATCGTGTGGATGTTTGCCAGTGTGGGTTTTGCCCGCAGACGCTGACTACCCCAGCGTCATTCCGCCTTCAATGAGTTATATCAAGATAACTTAAAAAACATCAAAAACGAATGAGAAGGGGATAGAAAGGAGGGCCGGAATCGTCAATGATTCTGGGGCCACTACTAAATATTAGGTTTTCCTTCTTCCCTCGGGACTCAAACCTATAATTTATTAGTGGCCCTTCCATCATTGACGATATGCCTGATATCTCAAGTCTGGAGGGGGACATTCGTGAAAAATATCAACCACTAACAAATCAACGATAGGATGAGAAAATACAACCCAGATATAGCATTTTTTAAATGTATTTTATACTTACAAAATAATTATATAAAAATGGAAAAGTAATACAGGTAGCGTACTTCAAAGAAGACCTGTGCGTCAACCTTTCTGAAAATCATGGCTATGATAATAGAAAGATTGCTTAACATAACCTATTAGGTACAGTTCCGAGCATATGAAACAGAGACACCGCCTCAGGCCTTCTACTCAGTCACTGTGTCCTTTCTAGCTGGAGAGTTATGATGGGGGAGAACGGGAGTGGAAGTAGGCGATGGTGGGAGGGTGATGGTTTGCGGGGTGGGGGTAGAAGTGTTAGCAAGGTAGGAAAGAAGGGTGTGCTTGTGTGGCTGTTAAAGTTAAGGTGGGAGCAGAGAGGAAATGGAATCCATTGATTTGTGGCAAATAATCGATTAATTACGTAATGTTCTTTGACAAATGGTAATTATATAAGCCTGATTTATGTTTTGCTAATATGTGGCAACAATTATAAAAGCGGCATACATTTGTGTTGATAGTCATATTGCCGTGATTTATAACTATAGTTTGTTTATTTTTAGTTGATGGTAAATTGTCATGTCCTCATCTTTATTACTCAACTATTACGAAGATTATATAGCAAAACATGTTTATTATGAGGACTTGGCAGTAATATGACATAGTTTCATATTTTTCCATTACGTATCGATAAATCAGTTGCTACGGGATTCAATTTATCGTCAGGTGACATAACCGGCCATATGATAAATTACACCCAGATAATTGCAAAATATGTTTGTTTTAATGCCACAACATTATCGGGCTTACTTTAAACCTCTATCTATCTATCTATCTATATGCTCAGGCCCAATCCCCATTTTGGGGGTAGCCGACTCAAGACAGAGCAAGAACAGGGAAAACACAAAAACAACATAAAACAACGAATAAACACAGATAAAAAACACAAACTCACACACATCCAGGTCACCCAGGAGAAGACCCAGAGACCAGCGTCACCAAGGTCGCTCCAGCACTCCCCCGGCCCCCGACCACCCGGAGAGGTTCCGATCTCGGCAGGCAGACATGCAGCGGAGCCAAAGCCACAAGCTCTCCCACCACACTTCCAGGCCCACCCTTCATATTAATCGTCTCCCCGGGCCAGGCGCCTTATGGACTATTATCTAGTCCAACTTGCGCCCGACCCCTTACTCCAAACTCTAGTGATGTGTATTTCGGTATGGTTGTATTTTGCTTGATCTCTGAGTATGATATAATATACCCATCCATAATTATATGTAATTTGTCATATTATATAATATATGTAATTTGTCATATTATATATTAAATTTCACACAGTAGAGGCAGAAATGGTCATTTCGCAATAGGAACCTTCAACAATTCCAATAACTGGTAGTAGTTCTAATTAACTGCGGATGTATTTGCAACCTTAGATATGCTCTGACATAACATGTATGCAAAGTGAACATATTACCTGAGAAACGAGCTTGTTGCTTGGAAATCTTAGTCTTAAGGGGCTATCACACTGGCCTATTTTCCGTCGTCATTCATCGTATCTACGATTTGCGTGGTCTTCCATTTCAACTGAATACCGAAATAATGATATAAAGCCTGAAAATATATATATTATGAACTGGAAAACGGTTAAATGGTCTTGTAATTAACCCCTTTAGCACAATGACGTAATTTTGATCATACTCCGGTTACCATTAGATGATTTTCCTTGGTTTATAATCTACCTCTAGGACTCCAAGGGGTAAGTACTGTCTCAAAAAAGCCTCTGCATAACACATAGTAATTCTGAAGCTGAATATAATTTTGTAATTTTTGCCAGAATCAAGGGTAAAAAGGCGTCATCGTGCTGAAGGGAATAATCCGCTATTGATTTCATTTATCTTCAATAATCGTATTTAGTGTTTTTTTGTTTTTGCGGGAGACACTGGCTGTAATATTAACCACTTCTTTGCTGGCGACGTCAATTAAATATATTCTAGCTATATTTAGACGATTGTGTGCAGTTTAAGAAGGATTTGTGGTATTAAAAGGGCTAAGTGAGATAGTTCAAAGCCTGTTAATCGCTAGAGGCCCTATTTAAGCTAACTAATTTTGTCTAAAGGTACCGGTAGCCAAAATAAAGTTACAAGGACGGTACCGGTACTCAACAGGTTACTAACCGGGGATCGAGTCTCCCGTGGCAGCGATATTTTTGTATTGATTTATTTTGGTTTGTTTTAGTTTTTACTTAGAATTACATTATACGAAGTGAAATAACATATTTTGCAGGTAGGCCTAATGTGTTAATGTCATATACAGTATAATACGTGTTGAGTGTCTTGGGTTATTATATACAATAATACTGTAGTTTACTATATAAACTAGGATATGGTAATCTAGGTTAGGATATAAGATTAAGTTAGGACACAATAAGTTAATTTATGAATGGATAAAATTAAGTTAGCAGTTAGGCTAGTTACATTAAGTTAGCAGTTAGGCTAGTTACATTAGGGTAGTTAGTATAATAACAGTAGAGTCGATAATATTGTAAGACTATTGTATTCAAGAAACATATACTTTATAAACTCTATATACTTTAACCAATTTTAAACATTGTAGGCTACCATACATTAGTTTAAAATTATCCAAATTACGAATTAAAAAGATAACAAACTACGTCCGAGGGGCTCGAACTCCTACACTTTGAATGTATGCCTATTACGGTTACCACTGCGCCACTTAACCATTTCACGCACATATGACGCAGAGGTTGCCAGATTAGCAATAAGAAATAGAGTTCTCTCACTCTTATAATTACCTCTCCAAAATTAGTTTTCTGCCCACAGCTAACTCAAAGACAACTGCAGAGGTTGAAGTAACTAAACTAAAGGTTTCTAAATACCCCTGATGGTAACAAAGGCTTTAAAGTATCACCAATAGGCTCAAAATCGAGTCATATGTCGGAAAGGGTTAATAAACTGACAATCGTCGGTGTATTCTCGATCATATTGATCTTCAATTCCTGTCAATTTGTAAATTTTGTATTAGAGGTCAAATTAATCATATTTGCGTTAATATGGTATATAGCCTCGACTTCTTAGTAGCGATTGCGAAACATTAATAACAGCCTACAGACGGAATCTATTCAGACCAACATTGGAGTAAATCAAACCGAGGAGCGAGTTCAGCAGATATTCGTATGACGACGGTCATGCGTTAAGGAGAGATTTTCACTTGAGGGTGTTTTTTCTGAACCCCTTTCTCCCTCATGTTTAGCCCCATTAATGTTGAGACATTTTAAGGCGTTTGTCCCATTAGCTTGGCTATTTAATAACTTTTCGCCCCATTTGTCAATATTAAAACTTTTCTTACTGTTTAGGTGTCTATTATTTTTCATGGCGAGCGATAGCGACTCTCAAATTTAGGATTAACCGACCTTGGGTAGGGACATTTTTCTACCGAAAAAATTACACATTTATCTTGAAAGGGAGTCTTGGGAGATATTAAATGTGTTAATGTTTGATAGAGGGCTAGGGAGCAAACTAAAACTCTCCCCTTAAGGGGAGGTTTTTAGTGTGTTTCCTAGACTTCCATCAAGCTTAAAATTACACCCCCTTGACCCCCTTTCAAGATAAATTTGTAAAAAAATTCGGTAGAAAAATGTCCCGGCCGAAGGCCGGTTCCTCTTAAATTACAGGCTCGCTATCGCTCGCCAGGAAAAAATCGACACCTAAATGGCACGAAAGGTCTTAAAAGTGACATAAATGGGGCGAAAGTTCTTAAAATCGCCAAACTAATGGGGCAAACGTCTTAAAATCTAAAAAACAATAGGGCTAAACATGAGGGAGAAAGGAGTCAAGAAAAAAATCCCTCAAGTGGATATCTCCCCTTAAGCCAGTGTGATAGGGAGATAACGATTCCATGCCCAAGGTCGAAGGACGACAGACAGTCGTCCCTTTGGGAGAAAGAGGAGGACCAGGTAATCACGAACTGCAAATGTGTAGGCTAATATTTGAGTAATGATACATCATTTCCTATTCTTTATTGTTTCTATTATTTTGGCAAATTGTTAGTTCATTTTCCCCGTGTGACTTTGCATCTAATATATTGTTTACTGTATTAAACTGTTTAATTAAGTGTCATGGAAAAGTAAAATAATAGGCATAATAATATGAGTCTTCGTTTTAATGTATACGAAACTCAAGGTTAATACTGAGATCGTATATAGTGGTAACTTTAGATCTTGATGATGACTAATAGATGAGAAGTCCAAATGTTGAAAACAACACAGATGTTCGTGATTACCTGGTAATTGAACATCATAGTAAGAGTAGCCTATATAAATACTTATTTATAACAATATTCATTATAACATATAGTACAGATCATAGTGTTCTGAACATATTGAAACATATGCCATTGATGGGATAATTATATTGAAGTCATCTATGAATTGATATATTGAGTAAAGGAGGAAAAGGCACACAAACAGCTTAGGTCAGATCACGCTGACGCAATAATGTTATACGACAGGATGAACAATAAAAGGCATAACTATATTTAGTTTAAGTTAGAAGGTGTAGTCAAATTATTTCTGACCGATCCACAAGGTAATTCGTTTGACCCCATGCATATGACAGCAACGGCACATGACCGCAGGGTCCATTTCATAAGGTGTATTGAGTAAATAAAGAGTTAAGAAAGTTATATTATTATAGCTAATGTATATATAAAGTTTGTTTTATGTGATTAAGATATCACTTCTATACTTGGTGTTACCAATCTTGCCAACCACAAAATACCAAACCCCGTACAGTTGGTTGCCCTGTTCTCCTCCGCATCAATTCGCGTGAGACCTGAAACAATTGTTTGAACAATATCCTCCGATTTTAATTATAATGCTGCGTTACAGATCTAGCTTATCAGATAATAAAAAAGTGAACCTTTTAGTTTAACTTCCAAATAATTCATTCCACCTTACACTGTGGGTGCTACTGCTACCCTACCACTCATAGGCCAGCCACCCTCCTCTGCCTCCCTTCTTACCACTGCTATCCCCCACCCGTCAAACAATTACTCCCCCCCCCCCTCCCCCACCACCACCACCAACGCTTCCATCCCTCCCCTTCTGCCCCATCGTAACTCTTCAACCAGAAAGGATACACCGCAGATTCTCCGTGACTGATGTAGTGTATCTGTTTCATGTGCGCGGAACTGTACATGTAACAAACGATCACAAATATATCCAACATTTTAATCATTAAATAACTCTTTGTTTATGAACATCAATTCTTTATACAAAATTATGTGAACTCATAACTCTGATAAGTCCTTGAGTAATGTAAGGTACAGTCAGAAACCGCAGTTCCTGTGACACCTGAATAGGGCCCGGACATTGGGAGCGTATTGTTTCTGGACGACAGCCCACTTTAACTATCACAAGGTCGCACACGTACGAACACACGTTTCGAACCAATAGATGCTGCACTCAGTCTGCCATGTAAAATTATTGTGGTTATGCTACGATACGATTCATACTACAGAATCTGATATATAAATTACAAAAATACCATTGTTTGTTATTCCCTCCTGTATCTACATACAACACGGATAGCTATTAAAGTATTAAGACTAAAGAAACACTACCAAACCGCAGTGAATGGACAGGCTTTCGTTGTATGTGTGTGTGTGTGTGTGTGTGTGATTCATCAGACGTCATCCATAGTAGTTACTATTAACCCATACCGGTACTCACATATAATTTATCCAGTTTTTATCATGCTATTAACCTTGTTGCACTGTGTAAACATTGCAATATATCAGATACTATAATACTAACATCGAAAGGGTATCTATAGCCATTGCTAAACGTAATATCACGATACGATGCTTATATAGCCTTTACCCTTTAGAGTGAAATATACAAAATTTACTAAATTAATATCGAATATATAAACTTATCAGCGTCCGAAGCTTAACTTAGTGTGGTATTACATATAATATAATACATATATACATAATTATATACCCCCATATAATCACTACTGATAACTCATTGCCGTTTCACACCTGAATTTCATAACCAGATGATAACATGTAATATTACATTGCATAGTTCGTTGTGTTGTATGTCATGAAACATACACTTCTGTTTTCAGTGTTTGTCACCTACTGTAGAGCATTATGTTTATTACAACACACATTGGTTCACTTACACACAAACACACATACTCTCGACTAATCGAACTAGCAATTCACGCCATAATTGTCATCGTTACTTTACACAACAACTATTTATTACACACCAATGCAAGGTAAACATTTACATTATAATACTGAACATCCTCCTCTTCAAAATGAATACAAGTATGCATAACGTGGTCACTGGGAACATGGAAATGAAGACATCTCTATGGGGGGTGGGGGCGAGAGAGCGAACCTAAACTACCAAATTTCGTAACAGCCAATGAAACGTTTAAGGTTGGAACCCCCATGGCATGGTATCTCAGTGTGCAAAGATAATAGCGCACGCACGCACGCGCACACACATAAATCCTGTTCATTCACTGTGCAATTTGGAAGTATTTATTTTCATTTTTGTTTGTTTATACCTATGGTAATACTCGTGTCCGTATTTACTGTAGATACGTAAGGGAATGTAATAAAGGTATTTTTGACATTTGTGTATCCATAAAATAATATATGAATGCGGATCATAGCATAGCAGCACCATTATAATTTTACATGGCACACTGAGTGAAGCATCTATTGGTTCGAAACTTGTGTTCATAGGTATGCGGCCTTGTGATAGTTAAAGTGGGCTGTCGTCCAAACACGATGCGCTCCACATGTCCAGGCCCTATCAAAGTGTCTCAGAAATTGCGGTTTCTGACTGTACATGCATATCACAACAATATATGGTTATGTATATCAATACAAAATAGTTAGACTTATGACTTATTGCATAACCTGACCGGTATATCAATGTATCAAAAATACAACAAACGAAAACACATCTCACTGAACTGTGCTTCCAGTCCTTAAACTTAAGTATATCACATTGCTTGTGTATTCACAACTTGTCCGGCGGGGCTGAGGGCCTTTGATATCCAGTACACCCCCCACCCCTCACCCCTGTCTTTTCACTCTTAAAATTATCCTTAATCCTAAAAGCACCAGACTATCAGACCCGTTCTCTCAATGCGACAAAAGGTTAGACTCGGTTTATCTAGGGTAAGAGAGAGATATCGCATTAGGAAGGTGTGATTAGATGCCCATAATTGCGTATTTTCAACATCTGTGATTGAATAATTCTTCAAGAACCTGAGGTACACTGCCCATTTACAGATGTCATGTGCACGTCCTACGGACCCCGGGTTATTTTCCCGTATCACATCCACAAGTAAAGTTGCTAACTTCCTTTTAGTAAGGCGTATACCCGTTCTATTTACCCAGAGGGCGCCCAGCTGGTTAGGCCAGGACACTCCCATAAATTTCATTAGAGATTTCACCGGGCATAATTTATGGTGAGTATCTCCTCTTTTGAGCGCCGGAACCTTGAATGCCGTAAAAACATACTCACTGTGCTCGTTTTTAGCAATGAAATTAGGAGACGGCGCAATTTGTATATCTGCATTGCGTCGTCGAAACCTGAGACAATTTGGTTCGTTGCTCATCGCCGCCAGCTCAGATACCCGGTTTCCTGTAGCCAAGGCCATAAGGAACACAGCCTTCTTTAAGATTGAATCAAAAGTAGGATTGTGATTATATTTCTGAGAATTTAAAAAAGACAAGTGACCAGGTAGGCATGAGCTGAGGTGGGCGAAGCTTGAAACATGCACGCATGAAATCCTTCTCCTCTGTCTGGGTACAGAGAGCCCAGTTAAGTAAAAAAATGGGACTCTGATTGGTGTTAAATGATTCTTTATTGTTACTACCAACAGTCGTTTATGCTCAAACAAGTAATCAAGATATTTGAAAATTAACGATACTGATGCTTCAATCTGGTCAGTTTCCACTATCCAAGTGGTAAATGATTTCCAATGTGACTGATACTGACGTCTGGTTGAAAGGGTATATTGATTAATACATTTATTAGTCATGCTTTCACCAAAAGAAGTTAACCGTTTGGCCTTTTGAATGTCCTTAATGCAAAAGTCAGCTAGGTCTTGAGGTTGCCAATTGTCTCTAAGTGGAAGTACAAGATCGGGAGCGACACCAGGTTCTCTCACCACATCTTCAATTGGGAGTACTAAACTTGAGCCGGCCACAGGGGCACGATCAGCGAGACTATGCCTCGATAATCCCGTAGTTTGTGAACTACTTGACGCATGAGTGAAGCGTCTGGTGGGGGAAACAGATAAATGGAATCCCATCTGTTCCAATCCGTCATCAATGCGTCGGGACCCCCCGCCGGAGTGACTACCCGGCGGGTTAGGTAGAGAGGGAGCTTGTGGTGTTCCTCGGATGCGAATAAGTCCACTTGTGGACGGTATGGCTCTGCAATCATATTTTGGAAGATGGTTTGCTTGAGAGTCCATTCTATTATTGTGCTCCGTCTTCGTGACAGAACATCTGCCCAGACGTTGGCCACGCCCGGCAGATAAGATGCGTGAAGATGAATGTTTAGCGTGTCGGCTAAAACAAAAATCTTTTCCGACAACCCTAGCAACGTTCGAGATCTCTTTGACCTTTGCTTCTGAATGCAGGATACGACATTCAGATTGTCCATTCGAAAGGCTATTGATTTCCCCTTTAATGTGTAACCATGAGCCCGAAGGAATATTAAGGGAACTAGTAACTCTTTTGCATTGATGTGAAACTCCTTGGATTGGGACCAAACACCCTGACCCTGATGTCCTAGGTTTGACTGATAACCCCAACCTATCATCCCCGAAGCATCGGTGGAGGAGAAGTCCACTTCATAATTTAATTAAATGTTTCTGGCCTCACCCAGACCGCTAGTAAGTTGTGGATTAATTTCGGTATTTGCCACGACTTTTCCGCCGTCAACAGCGGAAAATTACTGTTTCCTTCCAAGATTAACCTCTTTACTTTCAACCGCCCAACTTCACAGTAAGTTGAACCCAGTTGAGAGAGCCGACAAGGGACTCCCACACTTTCCTCGTGGTAGTTAGGCTGTGGAGAAACCGAAACAATTTCCTGCGAAATCTGTTTCAATTGTCCACACTCTGACTGAGTGTTAGGTGTGTTGTGTCCCAAACCAGCCCTATCCACTGAATTACCCTTGTCGGGACAAGATTCAACTTCGCCAAGTTGATATTGAACCCCAGGGATTTGACATGAGTTAGAATGGAATGTATATGGTTGAGGCATTGTATCTCGGAGTCTTCTACCACCAGCCAGTCGTCTAGATACCACATTACTCTGATTCCTTGTTTTAACAGTGGTAACAGAGCCTGTCCGACTAATTTGGTAAAAATTCTCGGTGCTAGGTTCAGACCGAAGGGCATCCTTTGAAAGACATAAGTCTGATGCTCGATCCTCAGAGCGAGGAATTTTTGGAACCTTTTGTTTACCGGGACATGCCAATAGGCTTCTGTCAGGTCTAAAGAACACATCCAACCTTGCGGTGGAAGTGTTAACCTGATCTGATTCACAGTGAGCATCCTGAACGATGCGTTGTGAATGTAGTGATTCAGGCGAGACAGGTCTACTCTTTGGCATGAGAAAAAGTCTGGACGTGTAAACTGAGCAATTGGGGTTGACCGGGACAATGATATGCTTGGTTATCATTTCTTGGAAGAGTGACTCCACCTCTAAAGAAACATGATTGACTCCCAAAGGTTGACGTAAACAAGGCCGTCGGAGCCACCGCCAAGTGATGCCCTTGCGTACCACTGTTCTTGCCCAAGTCCACCGGGGCCAAGCCCGGTGACACGTCCGGAATGACCCAGTTCCGCAACTGGGCTTGTCCGTCAGAACCACCCTCGGATCCAACTCGCCCACTACAGGCCCCGGGAGTGAGAGAGTTTTGTGGATGACTAGTTTTTTAATGTGGTGTGGTAGGGGTAGACGGCTGGCTGGCAGTAGTAGACTTTGACCCCTGTCCTGGTTTACTCTTCGTTTGACCCTTGTACCACTTACCGGAACTCTTACCTTGTTTGCTTCTGTTAGCATGACTACTTCCCGGCGTGGAAGGGGTTTGGAAGCTCTGAAAAAACTTAGTCCCACTTGGGTGACTCTTATGACTAAATTTTGGTTTAGCGTAAGGCTTAGTGAATTTGTGAGAGTCCTTAGTAAATTTAGGCGACTCCTTCCGCGCCGGGAAGGCAGCCTGCCTAGCAGAGTCTACGAGGCTAAACACAGTCCTCCAGGTATCATGACATACAAGATGAGATGTTAAGACAGGGGACAGAATGACACAGCGCCCAATGTCCTCCGGCAACTTTTTCACCAGATAGACTCTTAGGTCCTGACGCGCACAGACTTCCTCCAGTAAGGCGACCCTAACGTCGCCAAGGGATTGAACCAAGTTCTGGAGAACAAGGCGCCGAGAGAGATTGAAAGCTTTCTTAGCATCGGACTCAGTTATTGCCTGAGCCGTCCTGACAAAGGAGTACAAAGGAGTACAAAGGAAATCAAGCAACAACAGATCCAGTGACCCTTCTAGGTTGCTTGTCCTCCAAAACACTGAGGATCAAGTGTCCAAACAGTGGTTTAGAGTGGGTAAGGGAACATTGGAAAGGGAATTACTGCCCTGGAACTAATGTCCGTGGCAGGATTAGGAAGTTAGTAGGGGACAGATGGGTTAGTAACTGAGGGGGGGATAAAATAAAGTTATTCATTTACAAACGCAGTCAGTCGCGGGTTTGATGCGAGATATTTGTCTAGGCGGAGTTTAAATGAATCAACGGTGATGCAGTCTATAACGTTTCGGGGAAGCCCATTCCACAAGTTGACAACTCGATTGAAGAAGAAATTCTTAGATTCGTGCGAGTTAAAAGATTTACCAATAATTTTGCAACCGTTTCCCCGCGTGTAATTAGATTGGTCGATAGTGAAGTACTTACTACAGTTCATATTGTCGATGCCTTTGATGATTTTGAACACTTGAATTAAGTCGCCTCTTAATCTGCGCTGGGTTAAAGGAAATAGATTTAATTCTCTAAGACGCTCTTCGTATGGTTTGTTCTTTAGGCTAGGTATCATTTTGGTAACTCTACGTTGAACTCGTTCTAGCTTGTTTATATCTTTTTGGTAATAAGGGCACCAGGATTGAACGCAGTATTCCAGAAGAGGGCGGACTAAGGAATTGTAAAGGGTTAGGATAACTTCTTTGGATTTATGCTTAAATGACCTGCCTATAAAGCCAATTATTTTGTTTGCCTTCTTAACAACTTCTGAACATTGTTGACTCGGTTTTAGGTTACTCGATATTGTTACTCCCAGATCGGTTTCTCTGTTTACATTCTTAAGCTGAGTGCCATTCATCGAATAGTTTGCTTTCTCATTTAGGTATCCGATATGTAGTACTTTACATTTATCCGCATTGAAACTCATTTGCCAAATTTGGGCCCAACATGACAATTTATCTAGATTGTGTTGCATATCGTCAACTTGTTCTTTCGAGAGTACGCTATTTGCAATTTTTGTATCGTCAGCAAATTTTGAGATTGTACAGGTGAGACCCTCATCTATGTCGTTGATGTAAATTAGAAAGAGAATTGGTCCTAGTACCGATCCCTGGGGTACCCCGCTACTTACATTGGTCCATTTTGATGCCTTACCGTTTATGACTACTCTTTGCTTTCTGTCGCTGAGCCAATTTTCTATCCATTTCAACACACCGTCTTGTATTCCATGCGCTTTTAGTTTTAGCAGTAAACGTTTGTGGGGAACTTTGTCAAAGGCCTTTTGAAAATCAAGGTATATAATATCTACAGCTTTACTCTCATCGTAGAGGTTGAGGATATCGTGGAAGAAGTCTAAGAGGTTTGTTAAACAGGAACGTTTTTTACGAAAGCCGTGTTGAGTATCTTTAAGTATGTTATTTTCCTCTAAGTGATTTACGAGTCTGTCTCGTATGACAGTTTCTAGCATTTTACATACAACTGAGGTTAAGCTAATTGGACGATAAGCCAGTGACTGCGATCTGGCGACCAAGCAAAAACTGTGACAATAGCCTCAAAGCCTTTTGCCTCAATTTAAAGTCTTTATCCAGTTGAGTTGGGAGGGGGGACTTGAAAAAGGGTCTTGTACTTCCCACAAAGACAACTTAGGGGCCGTGAGAAAATCAAGCAAAGATTGAGGTACAACCCCGGCTACAGCGACGGGCAGTGAAAACCAGTTGTGCTGTTCTTGGGGGATCTGGTGAGAAGACTTACTCGTAATAGTGGAAGCAAACTGCTGAGCCTCCGCCTCCCAGTCCATCCAGGGCCTTGTACCCACCTTCCCAATCTGCAGGACCAGGTTGCCAGATTGGTCATGGATATGCATTGTATCCAATTCCGGCATTAAATGCGCAAGAGCCTTAACGTCATTAAGCCCGTCTACTTTCGACCAATTCGAGTACAGTCACGCAGAAGAGGGAGGTGGCAAAGCTGGGGAGGGAGCATAGACAAAGAAATCCTGGGCATATAAACTGTGAATAGCCTTAATGGATACATCTAAAGTGTCACCAGAAGTATTGAGAGCACGTAACTTTCTACTCTCATTAACCTGAATAACCCAGTGCTCAGGTACCGGAAACTCTCCCGAAATAGTCTGTTGCGCGACTGTTGGGTTTCAAGCTGTGATATTAACCCATGACTGATCAGGCCCGTAAAGTAAAGGCATGGGTCCTTTTCTAAGGGGAACTCTCTCCAAAGGTGGAGGAATGACGTCCGTGACAACTCGGATGTTAGAAATCGTCAAAGTAGACGTGGAAAGTGACTGACTAGTTGTCATAGGGGAGGGAAGAATAGGTTGCCTAGTTGATACTCGGGCCGACTCCAGCGGCCTAGCAACTGATGGAGCTTCCGGCACCCCTTTACCCTTCTGAAAAAATTTCATCATTTTATCTAACATTTTTTGCAAATCTACCCTGGTAACATAGTCTTTAGTACTGTCTACAGAAGTTACTGAGTCACCTTCTGAAAGGCAGGACGATGCCAGTTTTTGACCGGAAGGTAAATGTTCTAAGTCTTCCGGTACCTCGTCCTGATAGTCCATATCCTCAACCGACTCTTCCTCCAGTTGACGGGCTAAATGGGATCGAACCATTTCATTCCGTACCGCGGGGATCAAATGTTCATGTTTAAAATTTTCCCAACTCAAGTTCGTTATGGATGAGGGCACTTGATCAATGTTTTGTCGCACGCTTTCATTGTTTGCGGCCGCCGAGGCACTAGATGCCTGACTTTGTGATCTGTCAGAACTTTCCCTGATGCCTTCCGGTTACCCTCGGTACTGATCCGCTAACACCTTTACCGGCACATGAACACGTGGCACGTTAAAACCTGGTTGAATAATGGAACGTGGAATCAAGTACCCTGGCCTAATTGATTGCGACAATTGGTTCACATCACTATCACTGTCCCTGGGAGGCATCTCTGCTACCTCCGTCAACACCTCCGACCTGCCAGATTGCACTTTAGGCCTGTAGGAGGTAGTAACGGAGGGAGGAGGTGGCGACACAGGCGATTGTCGGCGCCGCGCACTCGACGTCTCCATGCGGGACTTATGTTTATGACCTGAAGTTGACGCCGCTGGTGTCACTTTTTCTGGCGTGATTCTTCGTTTCTTGTTCGCTGGCTGCTGTGATTGGCCTGACGAACGTGAAGATTGTTTCAAGGGCAACCTGGAACGTGACTGGGTCCTGTCTTCTTGCGAAAAGTCCGGCTGAGCCCTTTTCGAATTCCGGCGGTGGTGGTGGTGGGGGGGGGGGGGGCGTTTGCGGTATTTGTGCCATCCGAGTCATCATTCATACTAATTAGTTCTTTCAAAAGTGCTTTAGTGGGTTTCTTTTTGCTCACTGCGGAACGAGATGACGTTTCTTTACTCAGGAGATTTGATCACTAAATAGTCCGACAAAGACTCATCGTCACATTGTAATACTTTGTGGCCTACCTCCTTGGTATAGGTATTAAAGTTTGCCTTGATTTCCACTAGGGCTACCTGACACGATACCTCTTTGTGATTCAATAAACCATTTCTAAGCTCAGTACAAACACTACACTTCTTGGAAAGCCAAATTCCTCTTGAGCGATCTAGACATGTAACGCATTTTATACAAAGTTTATGGCTAAAGATTGGCACGTTCATGCACGTTGGTGTAGCACCCAGGGTAACATATGGCATGATGAATACAACCCCCCGCCGGGATCGGCCCCCCTGTCTGGGGCTCGTTGCCGAGGTAGAAGTGTGGGACCTGGAAAGAAAATTCCAAGAATCAATGCTCATAAAAATAATCCAAGACATTCACTCGTTATATACCTCGAATATGCCAGAGATTTTCTCCATTGAAGGTTTAAGACTACTTATCCGTGATACTCCTTATCACCGGCCTATACCAGTTATCATTCCTATGGAATGTATATCGTTAACCTTATTTGCCCGCCTTAATTACGGAGGTCCGTTAACTAACTCCTCCGCCACGCTGACGGATTGATTGACCCGTCCGCAGTAATGACGGATTGAAAGTCTTCCCCGCCGCGTGAGGATATCTGAACGTATAGGCGAGTCATTCCGGCTGAGCCGAAAACCCGTTTGGAAGCCTTCTCCTTCCGCCGGGAATTGTCGTGGTACTCTGACCACGATCAGGTTACTTGGATCGTTACTCCAGCCCGTCATAGAGAGCCTCCGGTAAAACAGCATTCGGCTATTACCCGCCGGAAGAGTTGAACGAAACTCTTTTGTGTTTTCTAACTCGTTTGCAACAAGATAGCCCAACAATACACATACTGTACATATTTCATATTTGTTAGGACATTGCCTGACACCTTCCTTTCATTAATAACACTTTGATATGAAAGAGAAGGTCACATCTTATGGCTACAATTATTACAATTCACAGATTAATAATAATGATGCATCCTAGCCATAAAAATACCTCTACATTGAGGCTGGCCATGAGGCCTAGGGCAAGCAGCACGACGACACAGCGAAACTCTTACCTCCAGGGAAGATCCAGTAGCCAACTTTATCATGACGACCCGCGCGAATGGAAGGGACGACGCAGAAAACTATAGAAAGTTCTTCACCATGTGAAGCAACCCTTAAACTATAGAGTCTGCCGATGATAACAAAAACGCTTAACCTACCAGAAAGGTAGCCGAAAAGCGGAGCCCTGAATCCATAAGCCTCCTAAATAACTAAATAGGCTAACCTGAGAGCAGAAAAAACAATAATTAAAAACAATGGCGGCCACGTTCACAGACAAACAAGGGAACACCAGCTAAGCACCCTATAAAACACACTCCTGGTGCCGTGCCAATGTGGACGCACGACCTGTCTAATCTAAGCCTATTCTAGAACATCTCGGATAATACAAATGAGCAAATGGCCCACTAGGAGATGGAAGAATACAGAATGAAGACAGGGCGGGAACCTCACGTCCGTCGGCAACGGGCCACAGAGAGAGAAGGCGGAATGACGCTGGGGTAGTCAGCGTCTGCGGGCAAAACCTACGCTGGCAAACATCCACATGATGGGAAGCCTATCTTTTAGCAGTTCTAATTTTATTTTCATTTTATCATTTTTTACGATGTTTTTTCGTAGTGAGCTCCCGATCATAAGGACGATTCTGTAAGTGAATGAGCGTACGCTTACGATGTTGGTCTCTCTATCTCTCTGTGGCAGGTGTTTGAAACGGCTGACGCTTGGGTTTGAAGAGTGCCATTACTGTATAAGGCATATCGTCAATGATGGAGGGCCACTAATAAATAATCCTCAAGGGGTTAACACTCAACGAGCGGCCTAGGCAGTAACACCTACTACCTGCCAAGCGGGTGGTTTTACCCTAAACGAGCTTATTTCCGTGCTCTTTTTCATGCATAAACAAGAGCCAGAGCGTAATACAATTATGTATCCCTGAAAGGGCGTTAATTGAGCTTTCCAATGACACCTGAACCATCCTTCTACGATCACTGGTTGTCTTGCAACGATTGTGCAACCGAAGGGCAAAATCCCTAAAATACAGTAATTTCCTTACATAATTCCCTTTGTAGCAGGTAGTGAGTGTGGATGTGTGTGGAGGGGACGGCAGTTGCCGCGTGGGACCCGTGCCGAACAGTCAGAGTCTTAACCTACGCTCCTCCCACCGCTCGGACTCTCTCTCAGAGCCGATAATGTGCTCAAAATTGCATGCTACTATAGCCGGGCCCCGCCACATAGTCCTTGGTTCTTTTGTCCGACTATAGCCGGGCGCCACTCTTAAGGGGTTAATGAAGCTACCAGATTATTTTATCTAACCATAGAAAAGACCTCTAGAACTTGTCTTCCAACTGTAACAGGTTTATCCATGATTGAATAATATCGCTTGCAGGTAACTATAATAAAGCCCAAGTTAGATTTTTGTTATCCTCTCTTTCTCTCTCTCTGTCTCTTTCTTATGTTTTTGTGTTTTCTTTCTTTTATAATTCTCCCTCCATACATAGGCTTTCATGATTCTATATAGTCTGTAAATTCGATTGTTGGATATGATCAAGTTTAGTGGTCTTATTCCAGATGACGAGTTTTGCAACAAGTTCGACATAGTCTAGCTTTCCAGACTAAAGGCGCCTTGGTTCTCTCCTCGAGTTTAGCTCGATGAGACTCGGTTTCCCGAATTTGCATCGCCACTGTCTTGTTATCACCTTGAACTTTCCCACCTATAGAAATTCTCAATTATTTAATATTGTCTCGCTATGCACATTACGATTATGGAATATTCATACAATGTATTATATAAATATATATTCTTTTTTTCTCTCTTTTTTTTAAGGAAGGGGCGGGGCATGATAGTGGGCTCAGTTATAATATACGGAGATTTAAGTACAACACAAATTATATTCATTAATATCTTCCTTGACACATCTGAATTTGAAATTGGGACTTTAGGGTTCTAATCCATACTAGTTCAGCTGGCTGCAGCTTCAAACATGAGGTTCCCGTGACATTAATTCAGCGAGATAATAAGAAAGTCTGACATCAAAGAAGGCCCTCAGTCTTCTTGTCCAAAAAAACACTGCGACTTGTCATACATTGGTTGTGTTTGCACCACGATGAACACATAATTGTCCCTTTTGTGGAAGGTCATTATTTTAATTTCCTCGTGCCAGCATACCCAAAGCAATATCTTTGTTGCCAGGTCCTCACTTCACAGTGTCTTATGTGGTTCCCAGACAACTAAACTATTATACTATTTCAACCAATAGTTCTCAGCCAGTGATAAACAGTGCCAATTTAATGTACTAGTCCTAACCAAACCTAACCTAACTGTATTGGATGAGTTGATATTGGTTGAAAGCTACTCGTTGAGATGTCCAATCATCGTCTAATGCAAGTAAAGCTAACCTTTTTATACCACTAACATACCGCAGTATCACTCATGCAACAAACATGTACAAGAAGCAGTGCAAAAAGTATATGCAAACAAATATATCAGATATATTATCCAGGCAACAACGACACCAACACCAGTACCGGTAATGCTAAAAAATATATATCCAATAAAATATGAATGCCATCTTCAGTCCTCAACTTCTATTCATAGGTAACAGGCGAGCACAGGAAACGACAACAACAACAACAAAGTGCACCTATCTGATCAAATAAATAAACCTCCATTGTCCCTGACCCATTCCTTTTCTCGAGAGCCGCGTTCAGTAGCCACCATTTCGCGCCATTAGGAGTGTCGGTAGTGTCGGATATCACCGCTAGGGTCTCTGCCATGGATGGTAGAGATTTCGCTACCAGATAACTTCGCTACCAAGTAGTACAATGCATTATGCAACCTTATAACACGTAGCTAACCTATACCAAATCCTATAATAGCGAAATAAAAGACAAAACGTAAAATGGGCTATTGAGATGGGCATGACACAAAACTAAATTCGACTACTCTCTGTTACTGTGGTTTTCACTATATTTGTGATTTTAATGGATATTTGAGCACCCAACTAGCTTTATTACCAAACCTTGCCTAACCTACTTTTAAGTATGTAATGTCATGTAAGTTGTGTTATTAACAAGTGTTCAGGGAAGTTATCAGTTGTTAGCAGCGAGATGGTAAGGTAACGAAATGTGTCGCCACCCCCGCTACACATCACCCGCCAATCAAGATACGTCATTTGCCGCCATTGTGCTGTCTGGGATTTACGATGTGATGTCCCGCATGATTATACGTCAGAGAGAGAGAGAGAAGGGAGGAATGGGAATGAAAAAGTACTTGTAAAAGCAATCGGAATTGAGAGGGAACAGAAGGGAATGACCAAACAATTCAACGAATAGAACTAATAGACAAGAGAGAGAGAGAGAGAGAGAGAGAGAGATTAGAACAATACAAGAAGTATAGATGCATATATCAGAAAAGGACATGGAAAATTAATAGAACGGGATGAAAAAATATGAAATGTATTCAGAGAAAAAACCAAACCTTTAGACAGAGGGAGGAGGCAACGAAAGCAATATTTTCAATATATATATATATATATATATATATATATATATATATATATATATATATATATAATTTTATGTTTTGTTTTGCTATTATATTTGAGCGATGTGAGGTAACAAGACGGATTAAACATCCGTTCATTACACATGGTATTGATAAGCAATATATGCTGCCGAGGGTATAGGATTTGGTCTTATTTTCCCCATTGACAGTTTGAATGGAAATAGATTTGCAGGATGTTTACCATTTTGATTAACCCCTTCAGAAAGGCAACAGTGGGTATAATTTATTGCACAGTAAAAGGTACTGAAACGTGCTAATAAAAGATTTTTAATAAATAATTTAACATACATTTTCGGAAATGAACAACAAATATTACAATAAGTAACATGTTAAATCATATCACATTATTGCCAACCAATATTATTTACTTTAGGAAAGACCTTTAGAAAGGAAGGGTTAGAATTAAAATTTTACTTAAAATTTAACCCTTACACTAAAATTACGCTATTTCACCTTTTATTCTGGCTACTATCAAACGATCTGATGTAGTTTAAAGGGGCCCACCTCGCTTTTGTTATCTTTCTCTCCCTCTTTCTTTGGCTTGCATCCATTCGGCCCAATTCAGCCTACTGTTTTAAGACGTTTACCCCAATCCAGGTGTCAATATTTTCCTGGCGAGTGGAAGCGAGCCAGCATATATATATTTTTGCTTTGACAAGCTAGATTTGTACATTTTTCGATAGAAAAAATTCTCCGGCGAAGCCGGATTTCTCCACACAATGCTGGCTCGCTATCGCTCGCCAGTAAGAAATCGACACCTGGATGGGGATAAACGTCTTAAAACAGTTGGCTGAATGGGGCCGAATGGATACAAGCCAGAGAAAGTGAGAAAAGGAGAGAAAGATAAAAACGCAGATGACCCCCCTTAAAGGTGGGGGCTCATGGGTTGAGGTAAACATGGAAAAATAAACACCAACCTGCATATAATTATCTTGTAAAATGCAATGTCACTGAAATAATGATTAACAATGGTATAAAGGATTTTGCGGATGTTCTATACCGGGCCTGTGACGTCATAGTGACGTCACACCAGTATCCTTAGCCTAGACTGGATGGTGGGCTTACACTCTTGTGACGTCACAGGCCCGGTATAGACGATCCACAAAATCCTTTATACCATTGTTAATAATTATTTCAGTGCCATTGCATTTTGTTAGATAATTATGTACAGCTTGGTGATTATCATTCCATGTTTATCTCAACCCATGAGCCCCCACCTTTAAGAAGGATGCATGTTAATAAACGCCACAGTGCTGAACAGTTTAACAACACCTTTGCCATAATAAACGCCACAGTGCTGAACAGTTTAACAACACTTTTGCCATAATAAACGCCACAATGCTGAACAGTTTAACAACACCTTTGCCATAATAAACGCCACAGTGCTGAACAGTTTAACAACACCTTTGCCATAATAAACGCCACAATGCTGAACAGTTTAACAACACCTTTGCCATAATAAACGCCACAGTGCTGAACAGTTTAACAACACCTTTGCCATAATAAACGCCACAATGCTGAACAGTTTAACAACACCTTTGCCATAATAAACGCCACAGTGCTGAACAGTTTAACAAAACCTTTGCCATAATAAACGCCACAGTGCTGAACAGTTTAACAACACCTTTGCCATAATAAACGCCACAGTGCTGAACAGTTTAACAACACCTTTGCCATAATAAACGCCACAGTGCTGAACAGTTTAACAACACCTTTGCCATAATAAACGCCACAGTGCTGAACAGTTTAACAACACCTTTGCCATAAAATCCTTGGACTGTGAGACACTTCCTAACCCAAATATACTCGTGGACTGATATGATGCCTGAAATACACTGTAGGAGAATGGTGGTGGTGGTGGGGTTGAAGGGTTTACTGAGATACTCGTTAACCCCTATTTGGTCCGAGGGAGATCCTTTTGAGCCTTCCGTGTTTCGATCCATTTGTTTGGAATATTTAAGACGCTTCACTCCATTGCAGTAGTTTGGCGATAATAAGACGCTTCACCCCATTCAGGTGTCGATTTATTTCTGGGCCCCTGTAACTTGGAAGAAATCGGCCTGTGTCCGGAACATTTCTCTATCGAAGAATATACAAATATAGTTTGAATGGAGTCTGGGTGGGCATTTTCTAGTTTGAAGGAAGTCTGGGAAAGTTTTTTTGTTTTGTTTTTTAGCCTAGGGGACAAACTAAAATACATTGCTCAAAAACGGCAAAAACAACCAAAATCTTCTATAACAAAATAAACAAAATATAATAATCCTGAAGACGTCGGACCAGATAGTGTTGAGCTTGTATATTGATAATGCCCGTATTTATATGAACATTCCGTCGGGCGGTAACAAATATCCTCCAAAGTTCCGTCATAAGGTTAAGGCGGTAGTACTCGCTTTTTATGGACCCCCTTCTCCCTCATGTTTAGTATGTTAGTTTTGAGGTTTTCAGACGTTCCTTCCGTTAGTTTGGCGATTTTGAGACCTCTCGCCCCATTCTTTTTGTAAATACTAGAACCTTTCGTGTCATTTAGGTATCGATTTTTTCCAGGCGAGCGATAGCGAACCTGTAATTTTAGAAGAGACCGGCCTTCGGTCTGGACATTTTTCTACCGAAAAATGTACAAATTTATCTTGAAAGGGGGTCTAGAGGGTGTTTTTTAAGCTTGATTGAGGTCTAACGAGGAAACTAAAAAATAAAGTTAATAAATAAATATGTACTCCAAAAACTAGGCACTACCCCCTTAATTGAATCTATTGGATGTAGATGTTTTAAGATAAAAGCCTTTTCGCTCTAACCAAGCAATTGATGAGCTGAAAAAAATACTGTATTATAGGTTTGAGTCCCGGAGGGAAGAAGGAAAACCTAATATTTAGTAGTGGCCCCGGAATCATTGACGATATGCCTTAAACAGTAATGGCACTCTTGAGCCCTAGAGTCGGCTGTTCAAAACACCCGCCCCAGAGTGTTAACCCGGCGCACGCGCGCAGGGTGTAGTGAACACCACAGTTCTGGGCGGCAATATTAAGCTCCATTCCTGCCTATAGTCGTCATTTTACGATAAATATCGTTATTACTTATTCATATGCGCCTATTTTACCTTTACTATGAAGATAGTAACCTGTAACAACAATAAAACGAGTGGGAATATCATCCGGATGGTTAAAATTGCAAATTGTTAGCGAGCGGTTCATTCATCAAGTGTGAGCCAGCCGGCCTCACACCCTCTTCTCTCGAGGGTTGAAGCAGTACTGAGCTACTCCCTCACACTCTCTCGGTCTCTACCTTACGTGACACACACATGACCACACCCTAGGATCGGTTTTGAGATGTTTACACAAAATATACCAATGAATAAGGGAATAAAAGGGAAAATAGGTGATAATTGAAGGGGGGGAAGGAGGGGATGTGGAGGAGTGATATGAGGTATGGAGCGAGAAAAAAAAATGTTTTAAGTGCTACTGGGCCCATTTAAAAGATTTTTTTTAGGCCTTACCTATTAAGAGCTTTCTCGCCGTCGCCCAGTAAAACCTTTTAGGAGTGTTCTCGCCGTTCCCGGGTTAAGAGACCAAACATCATAAGCGTATGCTAATTTTCACTTACGGAATCGTCCTCATGATCGGGAGCTCACTACGAAAAAACTTAGTAAATAATAATGAAAAGAAAAATATTAGAACCACTAATCTGCTATGCTTCCCATTGTGGGATGTTGATAGCGTGAGTGTGCCCGCAGACTCTGAAGCGCCAAGCGCCATTCTTCCTTCACTGACATATCAAGATAACTTAGAAACATCAGAGACGAATGGGAAGGGGATGGAAGGGAGGGCCGGAATTGTCAATGATTCCGGGGCCACTACTAAATATTAGGTTTTCCTTCTTCCCTCCGGGACTCAAACCTATAATTTATTAGTGACGATATGCCTGATATCTCAAGTCTGGAGGGGGACATTCGTGATAAATATCAAACTACAAACAAATCAACAATAGGATGAAATTAAACCCAGATATAGAGCTCTAACTTTTCTTTATTTGTATGCAAAATACAAAATAACTTATAAAAGATATACAGGTAGCGTACTTAAAGAAATACCTCTGTGCAATCAATTTCTGAAATAATAGGATAGGATTGTAGAAAAGTTGCATGACATATAAACCTATTGAGTATGTGTATAACAAAAAATCACTTAAATGTATACAACATTGTAACTTATAAATAAATCTGTTATGCGAGTAGATTATTTTTACTGCATTTATATTGGTTCGTTATTTTCACTATCGTGAAGCTGAGAACCTAAATTAACAAACGGGGTCAGAACTGGCTTGGATAATAAAATAAGGATATCAATCTCTCCCAAAGTCACAGAATAAACAATTGCGGTTCACACGTTTTATTTCTTATGTATCTAGGGTACAAATATGACGTGAAGCAAGTCTCATCTACAGTATAATTTATAGAAATGAGCTTGAAGGAATATGGATCATAACAATTGGTATAAAACACTTTAAATTCACTTTAGGTAATAATTGGAATAAAAATGAACACTAGGATCAAATACGTAAAAACAATAATGTTGTGAGTCAATAGAGAATCACAATATTAATAACACAGAGAGGTTTGGTCTCAACAACAAATAATTAAATATCCTGAAGGTAACTGGCAACCACTAAATGATTAGCCGACAAGGTAGGTCAAGATTACTGCTGTGCTCGCAATAAATATTGGCTATGGAATTTAGGATATCAACTGAGGTCTGAATAACTTGTACGTTAATTCATAAAATAAAAGATATATTTCCTAATAAACTCACAGAGTTACAATATTGAATAATAATTTAATTCAATGAGAAATAGTTAACAAGCCAGTACGCTTGGCTGTACATCACCTCGCTAAGGGTTAAGTGTGGTGTAGGACTGACTGGAATTTAAGTCAATAATAAATATAGCTTGCCTGAAGGTGAGGTCAGGGAACGGGATCTTCAACGCAGTTCTACGAGACACGATAGGAACTCTCTCTGTATACACTTATCTTATGTTCACGTACCCAGCCAACAATAAACACAAAATCAAGATCTGCTGGGTGTTCACAATAAATTATGTGTAGCGCGTTGTATATATATCCCGAACGAATATATGTAAAGCTCTGATCTAGAATATAAGAGATATATTCACAGAATTATACATATATCAATCCTTGCACTTAGAGTGTAGTGTTCTCTCAATACGAGGGGCGATAGCAAGTTAAGAAGAGAATCGACAATCTCTGGTATTTACGCTAAATGGAACACTGCATGTCTTAATCACCTTTCGCAATATTTAAATAAACACTTTACACAACGAGAAGCACTTAAGTTTTGGGATGGAAGTATAGGTGACGTGGCCCAAGAGAGATCTGGTCAGGCGTAGTAACCAGGTCTGACGTAGTCCAGGGGAAGTCCCAGACACACACACACACACTCTCCTACAGGTACCCTCGCTCGTCCTCGGGACACACTTCCGTCGTGTACTTTAAGGGGAGAATGGCTTGCCCCATACGGAAGTACTTCCGAAATAGAGATCCTAGAGATGCTGCGTACAGATTACAGATCGTGAGATCGTGTGCACATTAGCCTTGACTTTTGCCTACCAAACCTTGGTTCGGGTAGGTAATATTTCTATTTAATTATTTGTCACGGTTAAAGCTTCTCGAGGTAAAAAGGGGATTGAGATATATAGTTTTTTAACCCATTCCCTGCGGGTGACGATGCATTGGCAATTTACAGCAATTTCCAGGCTCTAAAAGCCTGTAAAAGCCGAAAAAATCGAGTGTCAGTGGGCGTGAGGGACCTCCCTCCGACCCTCAGGGCAGCCAGCCGCTCACTGAGGGAGACTGTGTCTTGCGCGGGTGTCTCACAACAGTGTTGCCGAGCGAGCGAGAGCTAATAATTAGCGAGTTTTCCCGAATGTCTATGGCAACGATGCGGGTGAACCCTGCCACCTACGAAGCTCGTTCTGGTCTCATTTTGAAGCTATTTTCGCCTAGTTTTCAGCAGAATACAGTTAATTTAATGCAGATGCTTGATTAGTCATTCAGGAGTGCCTGAATATGCCCTAAATACCGCAAATATATTCGCAGCATAAGTGTTAATATTGCTCCGGTTATTAACCCGGGAACGGCGAGAACACTCTTAAGAGGTTTTGGTGGGCAAGGGCGAGGACCCTCTTAAGAGGTAAGGACTAAAAAAAAAAAAAAAAAATTAAAAGGCCCCAGGGGCACTTAAAACAATTTTGTTCTGTTTTTTTTTTTCTTTTTTTTTTCCTCCATACTTCATATAATTTCCAAATCCCCTCCTTCCCCCCTTTCCCCCCCCCCCCCTTCATGTATCACTTATTTTCCCTGTTATTCCCTTATTCATTGGTATATTTACGTGTAAGCATCTCCAAACCGATCCTAGGCTGTGGTCATGTGTGTGTTACGTAAGGTAGAGACTGGGAGAGTGTGAGGGAGTAGCTCAGTACTGCTTCAACCCTCGAGAGACGAGGGTGTGAGGCCGGCTGGCTCACAATTGATGAATGAACCGCTCGCTAACAATTCACGATTTTGACCATCCAAATGATATTTCCACTTGTTTTATTGTTGTTACAGGTTACTATCTTCATATTATAGGTAAAATAGGCGCATATGAATAAGTAATAACGATATTTATCGTAAAATGACGATTATAGGCAGGAATGGAGCTTAATTTATTAGTGGCCCCTCCATCATTGACGAACATGCCTATTACATAAGGCATCCTCTTCAAACACTAATCCGCCGTAGTTTGAATCTACCGCGCAGAGCATTTAAAAACTGAGGAGCCTTCATCATGAGCGCACGCGACCTCACTCATGGCTTCAGTCATTATGAATTGGGTTCTCACTACGAAAAAACTTCGTAAAAAATAAAGACAAAAAGAAAATAAGAATAACTATCCAATAAGCTTTCCATCATATCGTGGATGTACTTGTGTGGATTTCTGACCAGACGCTGATTCAGGCGTCATTCCTCCTTCTCTGCTCTGCGCTCAGCCTGCCCGGACGTACCTTCCACGCTCCGCTGGTTCCGCATTCGTTGCGTCCCTAGTGAGTTTTTTCTCATTTGTTTACTCTAGGATGTATCGAGTAAGGTTAGGATAGGCGTAGCAGGAGTGTCCTGGGCTGGTTGCCCGCAGTGCAGTGTATTTTGGGTCGTGTGTATGGGGCATCTATTTCGGATGTACCCTCGTGGTCCTGTTGTGGACACGTGAACTTTTCACAGTTGTGTTAGTTTGTGATGCAGGCGGCTTTCATTACGCGTTAATTATTGCTGCCTTTTATCCTTCTGATGAGGTAAGCTGTGTTTTTTCTGACGTTCCCAGCGTATTTTTCTTCACTTAGTGAAGTTTTTTCTGGGTCCTTGTCAGGCTTCCCGGGGTGGGAAGTTGTCGCTACGGTGGTGTGTTGGCGGTGGTTCCTGTTGTGTTATTCCAGTGTGTGTTTATATTTCAACTATTTTCATGCCGTCTACCTAGGCCTAGCCAGCCGCTCGTAGCTTTGCCACATGTCTAGTGTTATTATTTATTATTATAAATATGCCCTACTGTGTCATGTGTATCCGGGTTTTAGTTGTGTATTGGCTAATTCCTCGGACTATAATTGTTTCCTGGTTTAGTTGTGTATTGGCTAATTCCACGGATTATGTTGTGACCTTGGTTAGTCGTGCGAGACTCTCCTCGTGTCGTATTGTTCAGATGGTGTCTGTTCAGGGTGGGGATTGCCTTCCGGCGGGTTTTTTCTCGGTTTCACCATGAAAATCCTGACCGATGAGCCGTGTTGGGCCACACGTGGTTTTTAACTCTGGCTGGTTCCCCGGCGTGGGGAGGTGTCTGTGGCTCTCCAGGACTGCGTCTCTGTGGGTGCCTGGTTTCAGGCCTCCTTTAATTCCCGGCGGGATGGCTGTACCCATCCTTATATATATATATATATAAAAAACGACGTTCTTGCGAACATTCGTTTTTATAGGTTTTTTCTACCTGGTTTACGACAACCACATGGAAAACCTAGCTGTTGTTTAGGCGTTCCTCCCCGGCGATCTTTTACAAAGAAGTGGGGTCAGGAACTGTGGGGTTAACTTTTAGACTTCTCACCCGGCGGGTGCACCTGAGCAGGGTGGGATAAACGACTTAGGTCTCATATAGTTAACCAATCCATTTTAGTGAATACTCTGTGTATCGCTGCCTTTACTCTTACGGCAATTGAAGGTTCAATGAGGTTTAACCAAATCGATTCCCACACCCGGCGGGTGCTCCTAAGTGGAGGAACTAAGGAATTTATAACAAATTCAATTTCGATTAACCTTAATTTGGTGATACATTCAGTATCACCGCCTTCTATTTTTACGACGATCTTTTGGGACAATTCGTTAAAATATCAGATCTCGTATATTCCTGCCCTGGGCTATTCTACTAAAATATTTCAAGGGCCGGCGTCTTTATGAGGGGGGCTTTGTTACAAAATTGAATCTTGAGACAGTCACCACCTCCTACAGACTATAAGTGCCATGCTGGACCATTATATCAGAGGGTATTCTTCATGTTCTTTAGCTAAAAAGATTTGTTTAGCCTCTTTACACCCCGCCGCGTAGCGAGATGTGTTAGCTGTGGCTTTGCATCCCGTTACCCGGCGGGTTATTAACACTTGTATGCGAACACTTGGGTTAACCTTATGAGCATTAATTCCTGGAAATTTTTCTTTATTTTTCCAGAGCTGAGCTCCGGCGGACCAATACAGACCCGGCGGTAGTTTCCTCACACCAGTCTCTGTCATGGCTACTGTGGCCCCAGTTTTTGCCCTGTGCATTACCCCTACTTGCGCGGGTATCCCGATTTTTGCGCATACCCTTTGCATAAGGTGTGTTAAATGTCTAGATCGTTCAAGGGGTCTCTGGGTTACACTTAATTGTTCCTTTTGCTCCCAATTAGCCAATAAAGTCCTGTGTGACAATGACAAGACCGCGGCGGTAGCGTTGAGAGAGGTCAGACAACAGATGTCGGCCTACACTACCATTGTCGCACATAAGTCACTTCAATGTGACAACGTCCCACTTTGGGATAAGTTGCTGTCAGAGCACCCTCCCCCTAAACGTACCTCTAGAGTAACGGGTTTTAAGCCGACAGAGACTAGCCAGGGTTCTGTATCGTCTGTGGATACGTCTAAACGCCCGAGAGAGCCTACTCCCCCGGCAGCCACCTCCCCGTTGCGGGCGAGATCGAGGTCAAGGTCACCTCTCAGACAGCAGTCTTCAAGTCGTGCCTCTTCCCCGGCGAGTAAGAAGAGTAAGACGGAAGCTTCCACCAGTGGTCATGGTGGTGATTCTTCCAAATCTAAGTCTAGTTCGCGGTCACACCGTAGCCACAAATCCTCCAAAAAGGATTCCCATAGGAAGTCCTCTCGACATTCTCCTAAGTCTAGTGCATCTCGTCGTACCTCTACACCTGAAAATGTTTCTGTTACAGCCTCAGAGTATAGTGAAGCGCCTGTCCCTAAACAAGATTTACCTATTGATATTTTAACCCTAGAAATGGAAAGTTCAGGAAATTCAATAATTGAGAATGTTTCAGACTCTCAAGAGAGCGTAGGCCAGAGCCTCGGTGTTTGGCGGTTTGCTCAACCAGGGTCTGACCATCCACGTCCGACTCATACGAGTCACACAGTAGCCGATGTCCACAGGGACGCGGCGACCCCATCCTCTATCCCTGACTTATCTTGGAAACAAGGTACCCCTGCCTCGGCGGGGTCTTCTCAGGAGGATCGGGAGGAACAAGATGAAGTGTCAATAATTTCAGATAGGGAAGGACAAGGGTCAGGCTCAGGCCTGGACGCCGCCCATGATAATACTGATTCACCTGTAAGTTCTGCATCTAACCAGTTTGTTACAGCACAAGAAATTGATGGGTTACTTACTCATGCTCTATCTAAATTCTTTAGTCAACAACGAGAAAACCCCACAATGGACTTGGGGGCTCCCTTGACAAGTTCTGCGGTACGGCCTCTGATAACGTCAATCGATTTATCTAAGATTCCTAACCCTCCTACTCTGTCACCGGCAGGGAGCTCTAAGCCAGCTACGGCGGCATTCACTACGTCAAATGTCAGGGTCATCACGGATGTTAATCCACCCCCTCTAGACAAAGCGCCTCTTAGAAAGGTAGCTATGCCCCTGCTTTATGGGCCAGACGAGTCATGGGTTCTTTTGAACCCCTCTAAGCCAGAGCTTGCCCAGCCTACCTTGTCAGGGGAACTCCCGGTACCACGTGAGTGGTTTATCCAGGGAAATAAGTCAAAGAAATTAAGGGCATTGGATGCCTTGGGTAATGTTTTGGACGTAAATATCAAGGCTATACCTAGTTATTATCATCAGGATTATTTTGTTTATGCATCTAAGCCTGCTTTACCCCCTGCCTCAGCTTCAAAACTTTTTTCAGACTGGTCTAAGCTGGATGGGTTTAATGATATTAAGGCTCTGTCGGCTATTACTCCTGAACTAGATTTACAGACCGTCACAGACGAGACAGCTAATCCAGTTTTGAAGGTGGGACAGTTGGGACCAGGACCTTGGGTGGATTGGGAGGTAGAGGCTCAAAACTTTGCAACCACTTTCACTTCTAAATCTTCCCACCAGATCCCTCAGGATACACATTCATGGTTCTCCATGCCGGTGGGTTCTGCCGGCGGAGTTCCGTCAGCTTTATTTTCTTTTCTAGCTGCCCCTAAGATTAATCTTTGTGAACTAAAGGACCCATTCACTACCCCTACCCCTACTCACCTAGACAGAGAATTTAGGCTAAGGGGAAAAGCTTTCCGCCTGTTTTCACAGTACATAGTTTCTCAGCAGGTGGCTAAGTCTTTACTCCGGTCCACTCAGGCAATCGCAGACGCGGATGCTCGAAGATCAGTTGAGTTATCCCGGCGTCTGATTCTTCAGTCGTCGATTCAATCCTTAGGTGACATACGCACAGCCTTACTTGAGGCGGTGCGAGCACGACAGGATCTTAGGATGTCATTAGTTCGCAAGCTGCCTGATCGCATTGCTAACCAGGTGGTAATGTCCCCAGTACTTACTCCTTCTTTAATGTCCCCTGATGTATGGCGAACAGTGTTTAACATGGCACAGGCCGTGAAGCACAGTCCCGCACAGGCTAAGAAACCTGCATTTAACTTCCCCAAACCTAGGCCTCCTACTAAAGCTCAGCCAGGGGGTTCTAAGCCTTTTCTTCCACCTAAGTCCTCCCAATCCCCCCTGGGTCAGTACAGGCATAGACAGAGAGGGTTTTCAGGACAGAGAGGACGCGGCCAGTATAAGCCGGGGCAGGGCCAGTCTTCGGCCCACACCAGCCAGCCGGCGAAGCGTCCAACACCACCAACCCCACCATCAAAAAACTAAAGTCTCTCTCACTCCCAGTGCCTATCTTAAGGCCGGAGGAACCGAGGGAAGTACAGCCGGCGAACCCTTGTCTGCTAACTGGGTCGTTCCGAACGTGTCACCAAGCATGGCCGTTAAAAACCTGGGCACGGATGGTGGCACGCAAAGGCATCACTTGGCAGTGGCTCCGGCGACCTCGCTTACGTCAGCCGACAACGGCAAATTGTGTTTCATTAGAGGTGGAGTCGCTGGTCCAGGAGATGATTGCCAAGAATGTCATCATCCCGGTCCCTCCAGATTACCCTGTATTCACGTCAAAACTGTTTTTGGTTCCCAAACGGGACAGTGTTCAGATGAGGCCGGTCGTAGACCTGTCTTATCTGAATCTTCACATTTACAACGAGTCTTTCAGAATGTTAACAGTTCATCAAATCAGGCTAACACTTCCGCCGGGAGGCTGGATGTGTTCCCTAGACCTGACAGACGCCTATTGGCACGTGTCGGTCAACAAAAGATTTCAAAGGTTTCTGGCCTTGAGGATCAGGCACCAAAATTTTGTTTTTCAGAGGATGCCGTTCGGTTTGAACCTAGCACCTCGAGTATTCACGAAACTAGTCCGGCAAGCCCTGATGCCGTTGTTAAAACAGGGAATCAGAGTGTTGTGGTATCTAGACGACTGGCTGGTGGTGGCAGAGACACAACAATTATGCATAAAACATGTCAATATCATTTTAAATCATGTCAAAACTCTAGGCTTCAAGGTAAATCTGGTAAAGTCAAACCTTGTTCCCTCAAGAGTAATTCAGTGGATAGGGCTGGTCTGGGACACCGCCGCTCTCACTCTGAGTCAGAGTGTGGACAATCGTAACAGGTTTTGCAGGAAACTGTTCAGGTTTCTTCACAGTCTGACTACGACACGAAGAGTCTGGGAGTCTCTGGTCGGCTCTCTCAACTGGATTCAGCTAACTGTCAAGTTGGGCCGGTTGAAAGTAAAACGATTAATATTGGAAGGCAACAAATATTTCCCACTCTTACCGGCGGGAAAATTATGGCCCATACCAAAATTAATCCACACCTTACTAGCGGTCTGGGCGAAGAGGGAAACATTGCACTCAATCATGTCATCGACCTCTCCTCCTCCAACGGTATGGGTAGACACGGATGCGTCGGGCACCATAGGGTGGGGATTTCAGTCAAATCAGGGGCACCAGGGTCAGGGGCTTTGGTCCCACTTAGAAATCTCTCACATAAATGTCAAAGAGTTACTAGTCCCCTTGTATTTCCTTCAGGCTCACGGCCCGGCGTTACGGGGCAAGTCGGTGGCCTTCAGAATGGACAATCTGAATGCAGTTCACTGTATTCAGAAACAAGGGTCAACGAGGTCAAGGAAGTTGCTACTCGTGTCGGAAGAGATTTTTGTTCTAGCCAGCAGTCTAGATATTTATCTTCACGCATCTTATCTTCCAGGCGTAGCGAACGTCTGGGCAGACGCTCTGTCCCGGAGACAGAGCACGACAGTAGAATGGGAGCTCAAGCAACCCATTTTCGACCTAATGATTGCGGAGCTCTCCCATCCACAAGTGGATCTTTTTGCGTCCGATGAGACTCTCAAGCTCCCTCTATACCTCACCCGCCGGGCGATAACGCCGGCAGGGGGGCCAGACGCCCTAGTGACAGACTGGAACAGATGGAGCTCCATCTATCTGTTTCCGCCGCCAGATGCGTCACTAATGTGCCACGTAGTGAACAAACTACGAGTTTATCGAGGCTTAGTCTCGCTAATCGCGCCCCTGTGGCCGGCGCAGGTGTGGTACCAGCAATTAATAATGTGGTGCCCGGACCCGGTATCGCTCCCGGTCGGGTACTTCCACTTAGACACGATTGGCAACCTAGCGACCTCGCTGACTTTTGCATTATGGACATTCAGGAGGCCAAGTGGCTAGCACCATACGGTAGGGATGTGACCAATAAATTGCTCAATCAATATACTCAGTTTACTAAGCGACAATATCAATCACATTGGAAAGCTTTTACTTCTTGGATTGTTAGAACGGAACAATCTGTACCCTCAGTGGCATTGGTTTTTAATTACTTGAACTATCTGTTTGAGCAGAAACGTTTATCTGTGGTAACTTTGAAGAATCACTTAACTGCGATTAGAGTGCCCTTTTTCGACCTTACAGGTCTATCCATACCGGTGGCGGAGGAAACAGGATTTATGAGAGCGTGTTTTAAACTCCGCCCACCTCCCCGTCAGCTCATTGCCTACTTGGTCTCTGGACAAAGCTTTGTCTTTACTTCATTCTCGTCTGTATCAAAATACTGCAGACTTTGCTTTAATCTTAAAGAAGGCAGTTTTCCTTTTGGCTTTGGCCACCGGAAACAGAGTGTCTGAGCTGGCGGCGATGAGCAACACACCTAATTGTCTTAGGTTTGGTAGACTTAATGATTCAATTTCCATTGCACCCTCCCCGGCGTTTGTAGCCAAGAATGAGCATAGTGCACACGTGTTTTCTGAGTTCACGGTGCCGGCGTTAAAAGGGGAAAGGTGCATCATAATTTATGTCCAGTGCAAGCTCTAACCAAATATTTGAGAATAGCTCCTCAAAACCCCCAAGGTGCTTTATGGGTAGCGAGTACGGGTAAACGCTTACTTAAACGGCGATTAGCCTCTCTTCTGGTAGAAGTCATTAAAGAGAGTAATCCCGGCGTTGTGGGTAAGGCCCACGATTTACGCAAGTGGGTGGCCTCTTTACGTTTCCTGAAAAACTTTTCAGTTGAAGATATTGCGTCCACACAGTTGTGGGCGTCTAATCATACGTTTCTCTCTAGATACTTGTCAGTTGCTCTAGACAAACCTTCCTTACCATGTATAGCTTTAAGGCAGAGGGTCTAGGTGGCCCTGCAGTCACTTATGTTTACTTTCACGGAAAGGGGGGTGCAGTCAGTTGACATAGGACACCCTAGACCCCGCCGGAGTATGAGAGCTGTGATACAATTTAAGGTTAAAATGTGATATGAAAATTTCTCTGCGAGAAATTGTGCTAGTACAAGGTTTAGTACAAAACAACGGTGTTGTTATAGTAGTTTTAGCTGCGAAAGCAATGTAATATTAGTTCAATGGAGTTCATTTGCAATTGATCTCCACATGTATTTTGGGGTTTATGATGTGCACATATAAACTTATAACTTATTATTTTTGTCACCACTCGTTGAGTGGGGTGCCTTTGTAACTACAGATCTGTGTTCAGAATCTTCAGGGTTACCCATTTTTGTCGGGCAGGCTTCTTTGAAGCACGCACCTGCCTGAACCCCTTTTTCTTGTATATTTCCGGCCTACGCCGTATTAACACCTTACGAGCGGCCTATGCGGTTTATTTATGTGTACCGCACAGCGGGGTGTTTTTAGCCAAAATAGGGCTGTTTACGTGATCATTTTCATGCCTAAATAAGACCCAGAACGTAAAACAAGTACCTATCCCTGAAAGGGCATAAACAGAGCTTTCGAATGACACCATAACGATCCTTGTATGATGGATAGTTTTCTTGCAATAACCGTGCAACGCGAGTGCAAAAAGCAGGTAATTCGGTACTTTCAGTACATAATTGAGTATGTAGCGAGTGAGAGAGGGAGGAGGGAGCTGAGATTTGTGTCAGTAGGTTCGCCGCGGTGGTCTGGAGCAGTCATACGCTCGCTAGTCTCCTGCCACCACTTGTCTCTCTCTCTCAGCCACATTACGTGCTGAAATTGCCACTCGAGTTATGTCGAGCGCCGCCACATAGTCCAGCTTTATTTAACTCGACTTATGTTGCTCGCCGCTAATTAAGGGTTAAATACATTTTTCAAAAGTAAGAATACTATGTGGTTGTTTTTATTATCTGCTTTTCTAGAGTTATGATATGATTACGAATGTCCCCCTCCAGTCTTAGATATCAGGCATGTTCGTCAATGATGGAGGGGCCACTAATAAATTATAGGTTTGACTCCTGTAAGGAGATAAAGAAAACCTAATATTTAGTAGTGCCCCCGTAACCATTGACGACTGGGGCCCTCCCGACCGTCCCCTTCCCATTCGTTGATGTATTAAGGATTTTGGTTTACTTGATATGTCAGTGAAGGAGGAATGACGCCTGAATCAGCGTCTGGTCAGAAATCCACACAAGTACATCCACGATATGATGGAAAGCTTATTGGATAGTTATTCTTATTTTCTTTTTGTTTTTATTTTTTACGAAGTTTTTTCGTAGTGAGAACCCAATTCATAATGACTGAAGCCATGAGTGAGGTCGCGTGCGCTCATGATGAAGGCTCCTCAGTTTTTAAATGCTCTGCGCGGTAGATTCAAACTACGGCGGATTAGTGTTTGAAGAGGATGCCTTATGTAATAGGCATGTTCGTCAATGATTACGGGGCCACTACTAAATATTAGGTTTTCTTTATCTCCTTACAGGAGTCAAACCTATAATATTGCATAATTACCCTAATGTTTTATAGTAATTAGTATATGCAATTAGAAGCCTATACTTACCTATTAAACGTTATTCATCGATTGTAATCTTGCTAGATGTAGCGAACTAGCGGTTGTGGCAGCCTTCTTAACGCTTCCACTAAAAGCTGCTTTTAAATGTTTTATGAATAACTTTTAAGGATTTTCTTTTAGTTAAAATTACTTTTAGGGAAATTTTTAAATTATTTTATAAATACCGGCCCAGGTCAAGTTCTTGGGAATATAACGGCCATTTTCTTTTTGGTGAAGGGGGTAATGAGGGCGGATTAACAGGTACCCTTTGGGGGTCCCTAGGGGAGGCAGGGGTATGGGGGATCGTTGAGATTTGGACAGGGTAACTGAGTTATTCTGCTTCCCTTTCTTTAAGAGGGTCAACTTCCCTATTTTGTGTTGTCCTCTGATGGTTGCAATCCTGCACTCTGTCAGCTGTTGTTGAGGTGGTTGAGGAGTCCTTTCTTCTGGGGTTGTTATTTCACCTCCTTCGTCAATAACAAAGTCTCGGCCCCGAGGCTGGATTACATAGGTTGTGGAGTTTTGGCTACGGTGGTCGATGGTGAGGCCATGTAAGAATTGGTGCTATAGTACTATAGGGGCGTCGGTGGGGGCGCGGCACTCCCGGAACACGGTGAGGTGAGATGGGGTGGTTGACATCTTTGCTTGATGTATCAGCTGGGCAGTAGTGGTTATTGGAGTGTCCTGGAGGTTTCTGCGGACGGTTAACTTTGTAATTCTCATGGCTGATGTTGCTGGAGCTAGGTCAGGACTATGACTGAGGTTGGAGGAGGAGTTGGGGCTGGTTATGTGCTCCGGTATAGAGGGGAGGAGCTGAGATGGTGGTGGATCAGCAGGCTTATCGGGTGTTTGTGGGGGTGCCCCGATGACCTGACTGTTGTTTGCCGACTGCATAGGTGGGTGTGTGGTCGGTACTTTGATGTATGTGGCGACATTCCGGGGTAGCAGGATTTGGAGGTTTGAGGTTGGTGGGGTTCATCTTCCTGGATTTGGGAATGTGTATGGCTGGGGACCACCATGTAGTCTGTGTCACTCGCCGACCAGATCTTCTGCAGGGGGTTTGTAAAGAAGGTTGAGTTAAGAGAGTTGGGGGGTTAAATTTGGGTTTATTAGGGTTTGAGTGGAAGGTTGGGTAAGGGAGGGGTGAGGGAAACTGTGAAAGGGATGGCTTGGGAGTTTTCAAAGAGGTAGAGGTTGAACCTTTTGAGAGGTGTTTCTGTGGGGTTTTGGCAAGTGTAGAGGTTGAATCGGTCAGAGTGGTCGACTTTGGTGGATTGAGTGGAGATTTAGTGATAGGGGAAGTAGTGCGTGAGAGAGGTTTCGATGTGGGTTTGGAAAGTGTAGAGAGTGAACTAGTCGGAGGGTGTGAGGTTGTGTGAGTAAGGGGAAATTTAGTGGCAGGGGTAGTAGAGTGAGAGGTGGGGGTAGAAACAGTTTGTGGGGTGGTAAGTTTAGGTAAAGAAGAAGGAAGTGATTGTTTAGGTAGAGTGGGGATTGAATGAGAAGGAATAAGAGGAAATGAAGGAGAAGTATGTGGAGAAGTGGGAGAAAGAGAAAAGATGGGAATGTCAGTTTCGGAGGATTCGGCAGATAGAGGAGGAGCAGGAGTGTGAGGAAGTGTGGCTGGTAGATTAAAGGTCATAGCGGCCGGAGCTGAAAGAGTGTGAGAAGGGGGTGCTAGAGTATTGGGATGATTCAGGTGGTGTGAGGTAGGTCGAGGTGGTGGTGAAATAACAGGAGGTAAATTATGCAGAGAAGGAATGAGTGTTTTTGGTAGAATGGGGAAAGGGGAGATGGGGGGTGGAAGGGGAGATTCTGAGGCACAAAGGTTTTGATTTTCAATCACAGGGCATGAGGTATTATTGACTGGGTCAGCTAGCATCGTTAAATGCTCGTCAATGGGTTGGAAACGGCGAACGTGTCAGTTGCGGTACGTGGGTGATTCTCCACGATAATTTACAGTGACCTGGTAACAGTTTGGCACGGTGAGAATTTCAAATGGTCCTTTGTATCTGGGTTTGAGTTTTGAAGGAATAGGAAGGTGAGCTATCAAAACAAGATCGCCTACATGGTGGGGGCTGACTTTGAAAGTTTCGTCAGGTTGCAGATCTTGCCAGTTGGAGTTGTCCGAGTCGATTTTTCTAGTGTACTAAGGATTGGTCGAAATTTGACGAGGGCTTGTGAGGGGCAGACAGGTGACGTAACGGCAGTAGGAGGGGGGGAATCCAAAAAACTCTCTCATGCAGGGAGATCCCGTCTTGTCTAGGGCAGGTGCTTATACCCCATTGCACGATTTCGACTTGACTGGGCCAATCGGTGGTATTCATTTGTTGCAACCAGGTTCTGATCTGATTTGCAATGGTACGGTGGCTCTGTTCACAGATAGAATTACCCTGGGGCCAATACGGGGAGGAATGAATGATCTTAAATCCGAACATCTGTGAGATTTGTGTCCAAATGTGACCGGTAAACTCGGGGGCATTGTCTGAGTAAATGGCTTCAGGGAGTCAGAAATACGGAAAAACGTGTTGCAACATGGCTTCGGCGACTGAAAAAGCAGTGTGATCTTTTGCTGGACACGCTATTACATACTTAGAATAGGTATCCACGAAGGTAATTATATACTTGAACCCTTTGATACCTTCCATGGGTCCCATGACGTCAACGGCTAATAATTGCCATGGTTTGGAAGCAACGAGTTTGCCAAATGGGCCTGGGGTGCGAGTTCGATCCTTGCCAAGGGCGCAGGCTCGACATGCTTCGGTGACTTTTTGGGCAGTGAGATAGGGGGAAGGGGGCCAGTAAATCTGCTGAAAGGTCGACACTACTTTGCGTTGAGCGAGATGGATACCATTATGCGAGTGCAATGATTGCATGGTTGACAAGGCGGTGGGGGAACTGAGGAAATGTTTTCCGTCTGGAGTGTAAAGATTGTCTCCTCGTCTTTGAAGCTGTGAAAATAGGTGACGGGGCATCCAGTCAGGTTTCTGCTGGGTTTAGAATTGTTGCAATAAGTGCTGTTGTTCATGATCTGTGGAATCTTGAAGGTGGATGGCTCGAATGAGAGTGTGTTCAGAGGGAGAGGTGGAGTGTTTGAGAGGTGAAGTTATGTCAGGAGGAGAGGTGACATGCGGAGGGGGTGAATTTAGATTAGGTGAAGAGGTGATAGTGGTGGTAGGTGAAGCTAGAGGCAGCCTAAACAGGGCATCAGCATTAGTGTGGAGTTTCCCGGGACGTTATGCTATTTCAAAATTAAACTCCTCGAGCGATTCTCGCCATCTAACGTTAAAGGCATTCTTGGTATCTGACTTTCGTAGCCATTGGAGGGCGTGATGGTCGGTTATGATGGTTACTTTGACGCCAGCTAAATACGCCTTAAAGTACTGAAGGGCCCAAATGATCCCTAAACACTCTCGCTTGGTGACTGGGGTAGTTCATTTCGGCTGGATTTAAGGTTCTACTGGCACAGGCAATTATGTGCTCCCGTGCATCTGTCTCTAGTTTGACAGAGGACGGCGCCGATACCGAATTGTGACACGTCGGTATACAGGCGGAAGGGCTTGGTGTAATCAGGGAAGGATACAATGGATGCGGCTAAAAGGAGATCTTTAAGTGAATTAAAAGCTTGAATGATTGAATTTGTCCGCAGGAATGGTTCTTTTTTCCTGGTTAAGTCATGAAGAGGTTTGGCAATGGTGGCAAAGTTCTTTACGAATCGGCGATAGTAGGAGGCTAAACCTAAAAAGGCCCTGATTCCTTTGACATTAGTAGGAGGGGTGATGGCACTGATTTTTTTTTTTTTTTTTTTTTTTTCTATATTCCAACTTACTTCCTCTCGGGCATAGGCTGAGAGCCTTAACATTCACCGCTTTACAATGAACAGTGAAGCCCGTGAGGTCTTGTTCCAGTCTAGGGAGTGAGACATGTGAAGCACGTAGAGCACAACGAGCACCTGCCATCTTGCCTTCACATGAGGCACGGTGCTCACTCATGGCCCGAAACGACCCAATCCCTGAAGCCATCTCGTTCCCGTGCTTCACTGTCTCACCCCCTACACTCGGACTCTCACACTTACACACACACACAACGCCACCTGTTGAGCAGATAACTCACCAGGCATTGCACCCCTATAGCATATTTTGAATATGGGAATATTCATACAGTGCTATTTAATCAGGGAACAATGAGGGTATTTTATTGACGTTTCGGTGGGCTTTGTGGTAATGCACTGATACTAGGTACAGCACAAATTCCATCCCAATAATATCTTCCCATTGATACATCGGGATTTGAACCCGGGACCTTTGGATTACCAGGCCAGTGGCAAGATTGCCCTGAGTTGTGCAGGGTCAGGAGCTATTCTTTCTTCAGAGACTAGGTGACCGAGGAATTTTACTTCTTTTTGGGCTAGGATGCATTTTGATGGTTTGAGTTTTAAATTTGCTTCCCGGATTCGCTGGAAGACTTGGCTAAGGCGTTGGAGATGTTCGCCCCAAGTTTTACCGAAAACAATTATGTCATCTAAATAAGCTAAACAGGTCTCCCAGGTTAAGCCTTGCAATACAGACTCCATGAGTTGCGAGAAAGTGGCAAGACCGTTGCATAGGCCAAAAGGTAGCACAGTGAATTCTGTGAGGCTGTTTTTTGTTGATGTTCTGGAAGTACTGGCACTTGCCAATACCCGGCCTGAATGTCTAAGGTAGTGAACCATTTCGCTCCTAGTAGTGAATCTAGAGAATCGTCAATGCGAGGAAGGGGGGTCGAGTCTTTGATGGTTACGTAATTTAATTGTCTATGCAAAATCTAGCGGAGCCGTCTTTCTTTCTAACTAATACTACGGGGAGAGCACCAAGGACTGGTGGATGATTTGATAACCCCAGTTTCGAACATTTCTTTTACTTGGGATTCGTCTTCTAGTCGCTGGATAGGATTTTTCCGGCGAATGGGTTGCCTAAGGGGTTGCCCTACGGTATGAATGTTGTGAGGAAGCAGGGTAGTTTTCCCTATGTCTCGGCTGGAGGTGGCAAATATATCTTGAAATGAAGTCATTAAATTACATAGGTCAAGTTGCTGGTGAGAAGTGAGATGAGATGGAATGTCAGGAAATTTAGGAGAAGGGGAGTTTTCTTGATGAGTAGGTAAAGAAATTTCCTCATCGTGATTTTCTAGCTCTCCAATAGCTAATCCTTTTGGCAAAGTGAGGGGCTGATCAGAAATATTTGCAACTCTAATACAATTTAATTTATCAGGAATGATGGCTGGAGCGGTAAGGCAATCTCTATCGAAAGGACTCTGGAGATTCGGGGTGATGATGACGTCACCAGATAGAGTAGGTATGATAGGAATCCAGTGTTCGTGGTGAGGGGGTAGCGTAACGGATTTAGAGGTGACAGCTTGAGTAGTTTTACTGTTACGAATGGCTTGTCTGTCATCTTTGACCTGAATGGACTGAGGGGTTAAGTCTTTCTTTATGTGAATTTGAGGTGAGAGGACTGGCTGTACGTTAGGTTTTTTTTTGTTTTGGCTTTGATTTTTTTGGTTAGGAGGGGCAAACTTTAAAACCCTCTGATTGCAATCAATAGCGGCATTAAGGGAAGTCAGCAAGTCAAAACCTAGTTACCTAGGTATCCATCGTATTGGGTTTCTTTGGATGGAAATATCATAAATGAATGGTGTGTCCCGTGATCTTGAACGGTAGTGCTAACATAAAGGGGAACAGTTTCACCTGAATTTGGGATAATGCCATCATTTGCTTCGATTAACACTATGGTGGAGGGTTGAGGAGAGCCAAAATAGTTTTGATTTGATTTAAAGAAGGAGGAGAAAAGACAAGAACGGGCAGCTCACGTGTCTATGAGAAGTTTGGTCTTTACCCCATTTATAGTGAGGTGATTGGAAATGGGAGGTTTATCATTGTTTGTCCCGTCACGAGCCCCTGCCAGCTTGGCGACCGGTGGGCGGAGGCGGATTAAAAATCCATGCTAACTTGAGTTTCGTTTCCCTCTGGCACCACTTCAACTATTTCTGTTTCTATTCCTTCCTGAACCTCCTCGATCCCTGCAGTTCCTTCCTCAATTATTGTGGCAACGCGTCGGGGCTTAATCCATGGAATCTGACCTCAGAATTGTGGGAGTTTAGGACGACGCTTGATTAGTTCCCCGAATGATTACTTTAGTGATACTAAAGGACATTTGGAGCTTCAAGGAGGCCTGTCAGAGGGTCGGACTCTCGCCCATTCCTCCATTTTTTCTACTGGCCGCATAGATGGGAGTGTGGTAGGGTAATTTATAGTAATTTGAGGTTGAGTAGTGCTACGGCTTATAGCGGCGATTTTGTCATTGGGTTTGTCACACTATTGAGTCTGTTTCAATGCCAGAATATGCCGGATTATAGGCATGTCTTCATCATAACCCTTGGGCTCTGAAATCGCGAAATGATCACGCACAGCTGTGGGAATAATTCTCAACATTGCATTGAACACACTTTCTTTCCTTTTGACAGCATTCTCTGTAGGAAAGGCTGTAACTACCAGTTGATTCAACTGGCTAATAGTGTGGTCGAGATTCCCTGAGAATTTGACATCATGAAACTGTTTATTTGCGAGAATTTTTCCAAGAGAAGGGTTAATCGCTGCCTTGACCTGAGCCCAGGTCAATAACGGAGTATCACGCACGTAACCCGACACGAGGGACATATGCCTGCCTAATTTCATAACAACCGTATGGATTTTTGAGGTATCATCGTCCTTAAATACAATGTCAAGGACTGGTTTCAAACTTCAAGATCGGTAGCAATATAGTGATCTTCTTGCTTGAAAGAAAATATTTCGAGCGATTTACCAGCCATGTTGATTCGTGAAATTGGTAGAATGAGAAAATATGCAAATCCAAGTCGCTATGCCGTGTTGAGACACTGCTGCCTCCAGTATTATGAGAGCAGATTATTTTTACTGCATTTAGAATGGTTCGTTATTTTCACTATTGTGAAGCTGAGAACCTAAATTAACCAACAGGGTCAGAACTGGCTTGGATACATACATAAAATCTTAAAACTGAGTGCTCCCCACATACGTGCAGTGTCAGTCTCTTGTCCTAATGGCGGCGTAACGGCGTTCCAGGCAACCCTGTTAAGGGTTGCTTCACTTGTCAAGTTTTGGATTTGAGATCGGCACGTATAGTCCGATCCCAGGTCTTCCTCGGCCCACCCCTTGGTGCAGCTCCCTCGACAACCACAGACCTTCATTTTTTCACCCAATTGTGTTTATCCATTCTCTCCACATGTCCATACCATCCCAGTCTACTTGTACGCATCACCTCGCTAATATTCTTTATACCTAAGCATCTCCTCAGCTCAACATTTGTTATTCTATCCTGCAGCCTGGCCCCACACTTCCATCTCACCATTCTCATCTCATTACGTTCCATTCTGTTGACATCCTCTACTTTAACGGCCCATGTTTCTGAGGCATACGTCATTCCACTTTTGACACATGAGGCATACACCTTTCCCTTCAGGGGGAGAGGCATTCTTTTCATGGTCAGAATTGGCAGCAGTTCTCTGAACTTCCCCCAGCCACATCTAATTCTAGCGACAGTGGCAGCGTCGGCCCCACCACCGGCAGAGATGGTATCTCCTAGGTAACAAAACTTGTCCACCAGCTCCAATGACTCATTTTCAATTCACAGCCACAGGATCATCACTTAATACAAGCTCGCCTTTGCACACTACGCACTCAAATTTCTCTATTTCTGACTTATCCTTCGGCAGGGGTCCCTTTATTCTACTACAGCGCTTACTCCCATGGTGCACCCAGCGTCGACAGATGCTACATTGAATCGCGTTAGCGCCCACACCCTTTCCACACACTGCACATGGGTATGCACCGCTCTCTTCCACATTGCCTCGTCTCAATCTACACTGCATAACCTTGGTTTTGTTAATATTGACTCTCAAACCCCTGCTCGCCATGCCCTCTCTCCATCTTCTGAATTTGGCCTCAGCATCTTGCATATTGTCAGAATGTTAGCTATTAGGACTAAGTCGCTGCATAAAACAGTTCCAACGGGAGTTCGCCTCTAAAAACTCTAGACAGTGCCTCCAGGACCATAATAAAGAGGAGGGGGCTTAACACTGAACCCTGATGAACTCCAACACGGACTGCGAACTCATCACTCAGTACACCCTTCACCCTCACTGCACTCCTCCTACATCTTCATTATCACACGCACCAGCCACTCTTCCACACCAAGGATATCAATCTCTCAAAAGTCACAGAATACACAATTGCGGTTCACAAGTTTTATTTCTTATGTAGCTAGGGTACAAATTATAGGTTTGATTCCCGGAGGGAAGTAAAGAAAACCTAATATTTAGTAGGGGCCCAGTAATCATTGACGATATGCCTATTAACATAATAGTCTCTATTCAAGCGACGCGGTAGCCAGTTTTGAATCTGCCGCACGGGGAAGAACAGAGTACTCGTCATAAGTGCAACGCTAATTCTCTTATGGAATCGTCTTATGATTGGGTACCCACTACGAAAAAACCTTCGTAAAAAATAAAAAATAAAAATATACTTAAATGTGTTATACTAAGTTTTCCATCTCGGTGGATTTCTTATGTTGTGGATCCCTGATGCTACTAACCAAGCGTCTATACGTTCTTCACTGACATATCAAGATAAAACTTTAAGACATAAAGCGAATGGGAAGGGGATGGACGGGAGGGCACTGCTTCGTCAATGATTACGGGGCCCCTACTAAATATTAGGTTTTCATTACTTCCCTCCGGGAATCAAACCTATAATTTAATAGTGGCCTCTCCATCATTGACGATGTGCCTGATCTCTTAAGACTGGAGGGGGACATTCGTGACAATATCAACAAACCTACCAGCCAACCAATCCAAAGGCAAATAACCAGAATCCATATAACTATTTAAGTCTTTATTGTTTACATACAATACTTATAAAAAAATATAAAAGGAGATAGCAGTGCGTTACTTCAAAGAAGATCTGCTTTTAATTGACTGGATATCTTGCTTGAGATCCCATCTGACAATTGTAAGGAGGTTTAACTGTAAACCTTCTCATACTATCCAGACTTATAACTTTCTATAGTTCATTTTCTGGGTAAAAAATTTACCTCTATACCATTTACTAGTTGTATACTGTAACATACACTATATAGATGCAACTATGATAGATATCTTAAAATAACAAAAGGAAAAATATTTTGAGCTTTCTTCTTAGCTCTTAAATAAGTATTACACAATGTACACTTATCCTACTCTCCGGCGGAGGAATTGTCCGGCGGAGGTATTATCCGGTGCAGGGGTTCTAGGGATCTTGGGCTACTGGCACACTCCCCCCCTTTTTTTTTCGCCGTAGGCCTTAATAGTAAATAGCACAGATTACAAACCCTTCTGCCACAACATTACCCGGTAGGGGTGTCTTGACCAGACTGGGTCATAGCTCGATCTTGCGTCAGGAGTGATTCTTAAGCGGTCACTGCGTGGCCGCGGAGATGACTCCAATTATAAATCATTGATACCTCCGTGAATGACGAGAAGATCTGCTTGGACGACCCTGTTGAGGGGTTGAAATAATAAGGTTGTGCTGACCTTCTACATTCTTAAAAACGAAAAAACATGCACCTAGCACCAAGGGATATGTATATGCCCATTAGTCGGAGTCTGGACTGTAAAACCAGTGTTTATTCATTTAAATAAAATTAGTAATGGTTATGGAAACATATAACTAGAACGGTTTAGTGTACCTGAGATTTGTAGCCGTGTCCTGCCGGCTCAAGTATTTCCCCATGACTCCTGGGAAAACGCAGCCCTCTGAACTTACATTTAGGGCCAGGGAAAACCTAGCTTAGAATTTCTCAAGAATTCGTATGGATTTGAACAGTTGGACTTGAGCTAACTTGACGGAGGCTGTAGACATGGATATGACTTGCTGTTTGCATACAGTGTATAGACATGAATATTAACTCCTGCATGCCTACAGAAAGAGGACGATCATCGCGACATACTTATGGAATTACCTTAATACTAACTTCCGTTTGCATACAGTATAAGTAATTAGCAGGAGGACGACCGGGAGGGAGTTAACTTATTGGCCAGCTATGTTGGTGGAAAACTGCTAAGGTCCTTAAAAATCGTAAGAGACCTTGTTTCAATTACTTAAAATGTGTAACATCCTAAGGAATGACCGTTAACCTGATTCCCGTCTTGCGGATTCAGATGACCTGTCGCATCATTTCCTATGGGGACCATGCGATTAATCGACTTCCACTCGTCGTTTCGCCTGCGAGTTGTCTAGCGTTCTTGGCTGTTTCCGGGGATTACCCTTGATTCTAAAATTTCTAACTGATGAGGTATGACTTAACTGATTGAGACAGCGTGAGGGGAGGTCATGTTGGTACTACTCTATTCCGTCAGCGTTGGGATACCCATTTTAACTACTCTTCCGGGGGCATCCCCGGTGAGGTATATGGGTGGATGAGAGCCGTTCAGACCTGATGAAAACCCTTTCAGGATTACCCCCTGTCTTGTAAAAGGAAACATACTAGGTAGATGTCCCGTGTTTTAGGACCCTGCCCATTCCCGGCGTACTTGATACGGCGGGGAGGTCCATTGTGGTGGACAACCCATCGTCCTTTGATTGTGGATTATTACAACTTGGTATGATAATTACTAGGGCTGTAACTTCCCGGAATAGCCCGCAAAGTACTTGTTTGCGCCGGCCATCCGAAACCGTAAGAGGGGAGGCTCGTTCTACCTTGACCCTAGGATTTATTGTTAATATAAAACCTGTCTTCCCCAATTCGTTGTCTGTTAAGGCTTGCATAAGAAGACGAATTTTACTTGACCGAAGCCCTCGGGGTCGTGTCCTAGTTTACTCATACTGTAGGCGTAAGAATACACTTCACCCTGCAGAAAATACCACCACCTAGTGCTAGTGGTCTGAAAGCTTAAGAAGTAGAGCTATGACCACTTATGATCCCATGAACGAGTCTTACTCCGGAAGGAGGGGAGGTCCGGCGGGACCCCACCGGAAAAAACACCTCTCACCCTTTGTCTTACCGTAGAGCCGACCGGGATATGTCGACGACAAAACTCCCAGTCGCCCCAGCATGATCCAGAGGCAGTTGTGAATTCCAGAGAGGTTCGAGCGCCTGATAACTTTGAAGAGCACACAAATTCCATGGCGTCTTACGCCAGGGTGCTCTAGGTTATAACAGCTAAAGATTTTGCCACCTCCTTCTGAAGTTTTGGTCATGACACTTTCATGAGTGTACAGAATTGAGTGTGTTATCCATAAGCATTTCCTATTTACACTTGTGTCTGTAAGATAACCTATCACAGTAGGATTGTTCTCATAGCGATGCTGAACCTCTGCTCCTGTGGAACCATCTATCTAACCTTATCTGAGAGTATACTCTCGTGGTATAGAGCCGAAGACCTAGGATCGAATATCGTCCCATTTGACTGGAGTAGCCGGCGACCGGCGGACATCCTATTTCCATGATTCCTTTCAAACTATAAGTGTGTAGATTCCCGTTTATGTACCGTAACTTGTTAGTAATAAGTGCCGGATTAAAACATTTGTCAAATGCATCAACTGCTTATGAAGTCTAAGTCCCCGAGGGGAAAGTTGTGCCGGCAGCGCTTATAGGTACTTGGAAGTGACACATAGGCTGTCGGTTCGGCGTGAACTGGCAGGGGTAATCCTGCATAACTCATTCAGTCAATCTATCATAGGGGGACGACCAATGCATTAGAGGTCGCCGTGGAACCCCTGTGTCTACGTCCGCCGAGGCGCAGCCCGGGAACAACCGTAATGCCCCTTGGCGCATGCCTGGGTGCTGTCTACGTGAACTACCTCGTATCCGCGTGCCTGTACAAGGCTTTGGGAGGGAGGAAGAATCTGGGAATCCTCTAGGAGTGGGAAACATTTGAAGTCCGCCTGTCGCTGGCCACAGACATATCCTTCATTCAAGTGGTAGTTATCCTAGCCTTACCGATGTCTAAGCTGAGTTTGGTAAGGCTGGGCTGAGCATTATTTCTACATCCTTCTTAGTTTGTGCGTTCATAATGGATGGTGTTAACACTGGGAAAAAATGACTCTGTAATACACATTCTCAGGCACACCTTTTACAATATGGAGCTCTGAGAAGCTGTCTAGCCCGGACTGCCTCAAAGAGGGACGTCTGTATGTCCATGATTGACCTAGCCGGATGGGGTAGCAGATAATTTTGAAAAGCTTTGATTGCCTCATTCCGGCCTTTTTTGGGGTTAGCAATAGGTTTAGCAATGACTCGAGCCATGTCTCTCGACAGTAGGAAGCCTGTGAATTTACGTTGAGTACTGTCTCATAGGAGGAACGCACGTTGGAGGTCAATAGGTTCAGGAGCAGTGAAAGGATCTGGAAAATCAGTTAGTGCTAATTGAGTGGCTGTAAGGAACTCAATTACGGCTCTGGGAACTCCCCCAGGTTGGGGCTTCAGCAAATCAAACTCCATATGGCGAGGTGGTGGAACCACCAGAGAAGTGTTAGACGTTAGAGCAATGGCAAACTGTTGGACTTCCTGATCCCATTCTACCCATGGCCCGTGTCCCACCTCCCCCAGGTTTATTGTCTTTTGTCCCGTTGACATAGTTACTGGGAATGTCATGAATCTCGGTTCATTTGGTCTAACCAAATCGTAACTGTGAACACCTTAAGGTCGGGAGTAGTCTGGGCAAAGAAGGTCTCCTGGGGAAGGAGGGGCAAGATGCCTGGGTACATATATGTTAGGTACTCCAATATACCCAACTATTATTCCTTGAATAACTTAAACACTAGAGTACATATATAAAGTATATCTCACTATAATAACCTTAATAGAACTACTCATATTAGTTAACATAGTATTTCTTACATCGACTGTACATGATGGAGGCAAGTGGTACTGGCGCCTAGAATCTGAGGTGTAAGTAGACGTCAGCTACCTAGTCAGCATTCCCAAGATCTCACAATAGAGTTGGTTACAACGTGACCGCTCTGATGGAAAGTTACCCAGAACAGGTCACGTTGGAAACCACACCTTATTACGTCATTATCGACAGGTACTAGGATTGGTCGTGATGTACACATGAATGATAATGAGTGATTTTACGTCATAAAGAGGGGCGTAACCCAACATAATATAAGGTGGATATCCAGAGAGCGAGGGAGGAAAGGCAGAGACCCCCGGCTCGCTCATCGAAGGGTCAGAGGTTAGCTCTGTGTGTGATAAACAGACTATATACCATACTTGAATTAATCGTACTGTTACGAATACTTATACAATCAATATATTAGTGTACTTCTGAATAAGTCTTAAGATATCTTTCATTATACTATTGTTAATTATTCTCAAGTTTCATTTACCTAATTTTAACATTAATTTGATTTATCTAATTAATGCTAGAGTAAGCCTGCGATGGTGGCAGCTTTTATATAAGAGAATTGATACCATTATTAACCCTATTCTTCTCCACCTTACATATACAAAATATTGATAGTTCGTGTTGTCTGAGAACGGGTCTATCCGTACTTTCACCACCCTAACCTGGGCATCTTTTGCCCTAAATTCTCCATGCTTGTTCACTTCTATGGTCCACTTCCCCGGTACTGGGATTTCCCCATTGTGCCGCTGAGCGGGGTGAGGTAAGTGGACCGTCCACAGTGCTAATGGCTATTCCGTTAGCCGGACCAACTGCTTGTACCCTCTTAATACCGCCGGGTGGCGAGGTACTAGACTGTTCACAGGGCGAGTCAAAAAAACTGTCAATAACCGACCCTTTCCGCCGGACTAGGCATGCCCGCCGCAAAAGGTGTGTAGTGGCACACTATATAGGGTTGGTTGTGCCCGGCCACCGGTACGGCGGGACCCAGACCTCGAAAACGCAAAGCGGGACAGAAACAACCATGGGAAAGTCGTCTACTACAAAAGACGACTAACACCGAAAAACCCAAAGAACAAAGGACGTCTCCTAGGCTCCCAATGCGCATGATCAACACGTGACAACAAAGGGCCAAGATAAAGGGGAACATATATCACACATAACATGGTAAATATAAAAACAAACCCCTAACAGCTAACGGAGACCCCTACTGAGGCTAGCCACGAGGCTTCAAGAAGTATCCTGAATGAAGACGTCGACATCTGGAGACATCACAGCCACAGCACGAAGAGAAGAGGCCCACAAGAGGGGCCCATATGCGGACTCGTACGCTAGAAGGTTCCACACCACGTGTGACAACCCTTAAACTAACGCGTCTGTTATAATAATAAACATGCGGCATCTTTTCACGATGTACAACGCATGTTGTCTGCGAAGATAATAGCCTCCTAACTAGAGAAAAACGATAGCTAAGGCGCAGCAGAAACAAAATATCACAAACCATGAGGCGTCGGTCCTGGAGAACACTTAGGCGCCTGTAACACGTACCCTAATTTTAACACTTCCTGCGGGCATACCAATGGGGTAGCCTGAGCTAGCTAGTCTAAACCCTGTTCAATACAACTCAGAAATATATCTAAATGAGTAAGGACTCACGAGAATTGTGCAAACGAAGAAGTAGCGTCAGGGATCCACAACATAAGAAATCCACCGAGATGGAAAGCTTAGTATAACACATTTAAGTATATTTTTATTTTTTATTTTTTACAAAGGTTTTTTCGTAGTGGATACCCAATCAAAAGACGATTCCATAAGAGAATTAGCGTTGAACTTACGACGAGTACTCTGTTCTTCCCCGCGTGGCAGATTCAAAACTGGCTACCGCGGCGCTTGAATAGAGACTATTATGTTAATAGGCATATTGTCAATGATGGAGGGGCCACTATTAAATATGACATGAATCAAGTCTCATCTATATAGAAATGAGCTTGAAGGAATATGGCTCATAACAATTGGTATAAAACACTTTAAATTCACTTTAGGTAATAATTGGAATAAAAATTAACACTAGGATCAAATACGTAAAAACAATAATGTTGTGAGTCAATAGAGAATCACAATATTAATAACACAGAGAGGTTTGGTCTCAACAACAAATAATTAAATATCCTGAAGGTAACTGGCAACCACTAAAGGATTAGCCGACAAGGTAGGTCAAGATTACTGCGACGCATACGCATACTCGCAATAAATATTGGCTATGGAATTTAGGATATCAACTGAGGTCTGAATAACTTGTACGTTAATTCATAAAATAAAAGATTATATCTTTATAAACTCACAGAGTTACAATATTGAATAATAATTTAATTCAATGAGATATAGTTAACAAGCCAGTACGCTTGATTGTACATCACCTCGCTAAGGGTTAAGTGTGGTGTAGGACTGACTGGAATTTAAGTCAATAATAAATATAGCTTGCCTGAAGGTGAGGTCAGGGAACGGGATCTTCAACGCAGTTCTACGAGACACGATAGGAACTCTCTCTGTATACACTTATCTTATGTTCACGTACCCAGCCAACAATAAACACAAAATTAAGATCTGCTGGGTGTTCACAATAAATTACGTGTAGCGCGTTGTATATATATCCCGAACGAATATATGTAAAGCTCTGATCTAGAATATAAGAGATATGTTCACAGAATTATACATATATCAATCCTTGCAAATAGAGTGTGTAGGTTCTCTCAATACGAGGGGCGCTAGCAAGTTAAGAAAAGAATCAACAATCTCTGGTATTTACGTTAAATGGAACACTGCATATCTTAATCACCCTTCGCAATATTTAAATAAAAAACACTTTACACAACGAGAAGCACCTTAATTTTGGGATGGAAGTATAGGTGACGTGGCCCAAGAGAGAACTGGTCACAGTTCTGAGAGAACTGGTCACAGGCGTAGTAACCAGGTCCGACGTAGTCCAGGGGGAGTCCCAGACACACACACACACACTCTCTTACAGGTACCCTCGCTCGTCCTCGGGACACACCTCCGTCGGGTACTTTAAGGGGAGAATGGCTTGCCCCATACGAAGTACTTCCGAAATAGAGATCCTAGGGATGCTGCGTACAGATTACAGATCGTGAGTCCGATCATTTTCATTTTTATACAGGTGATAGATACCACTTCTAGGAACAACATATCCAAACATGAATACAATCGGATAAACGGTTTTTTTGCAAGATTTTTTTTATACACCCTTTAGTTTTGCCACTAATAATGTTTTTTATTTTTTTTTAAGTTTTAAAAGGTTGCAAGCCTCCTGTCAAAAATGTTATTGGTCAATCAAAAATCTGTCACAAAGATAGATTGCATTTTGTCTCTTCTTTCCAATGATATCCTGCTTATTAAAATTGGACCAAAAATAAAAAAGTTTTAGGGAAAAATGTTCGAGTAACTATACTTTTGAGATAAAGGCGAAAAACTAAATTTATCCATTACCCAACGATTCCTCTCTCAAATGACGATTTATTGCAACTTTTTGCTCTTGATTGATTTGATAAATGATCTGGCACTAAAATCCAGTAAAATTTACTAAGCCTAAGTGAATAATATGCCACCTGGACCCCCCCCCCCCCCCAAAAGGTATTTTATTCATTTGGCGCTAATGGCGTCATGAACCCCGCACCTCATTTATGCCAAGTTGGGCCATTTTTTATTACTCTAGGAGTCTAGGTTGTGTTATGGTTGGTTTGGATGGGTTAGATCTGTTTAGTGTTGAATATATAATATGTTTTTGCATGTCTTGGCATCTGGATGATGATGATGGCTTCGATGATGATGATGATGATGACTTAGATGATGAGGTCTAGTGACTCATCCTCACTCTCCCAGGTTCAGTTGAGATGCCAGATACCTCTGTTGACTGTAATTTGTCTATATTTGTGCATAATAATGCGATTGTATTGGTTATTATTGTTCATACCACATACACGTCGTGAGTGCGGGGGGGCGTATGGGGGGGTGGGGGACCCTGTATTTAGGGTATTTTTTATTGTACGAGTCTAAAACTTTGCCACATCACTCCTACAGTGTTCCCATCACTGATGAAATAAAAATCTCAATTTCAGATTTTCCATTCCACACCAGTTTGGGCCATGCAGGATGCTCCCCTTAATTATTAGTCACGGTTAAAGCTTCTAGTAACGAGTGAACATTTATTTAGTGATTAATTTTATGTATTTTCAGGCATTATATCGTGTATGTGAAAAAAAATCTTTATTAGGAAGGATATTGGAAAGATAGTGTTTGTCCCCTCTCGGCGTTGTTGCGGCGGTGGTCGTGGTAGAGTTGAATTGGGAAATTAGGAGGGGATTGATGTCTTAATTGCATAAACATATGCTCATCATAATCCAGGTGAGGTTCTTGTGAATATAACGGCCATTTTCTTTTTGGTAAAGGGGGTAATGAGGGCGGATTAACAGGTACGCTTTGGGGGGCCCTAGGGGAGGCAGGGGTACAAAGGAGTACAAAGGAAATCAAGCAACAACAGATCTAGTGACCCTTCTAGGTTGCTTGTCCTCCAAAACACTGAGGATCAAGTGTCCAAACAGTGGTTTAGAGTGGGTAAGGGAACATTGGAAAGGGAATTACTGCCCTGGAACTAATGTCCATGGCAGGATTAGGAAGTTAGTAGAGGACAGATGGGTTAGTAACTGAGGGGGGATAAAATAAAGTTATTAATTTACAAACGCAGTCAGTCGCGGGTTTGATGCGAGATATTTGTCTAGGCGGAGTTTAAATGAATCAACGGTGATGCAGTCTATAACGTTTCGGGGAAGCCCATTCCACAAGTTGACAACTCGATTGAAGAAGAAATTCTTAGATTCGTGCGAGTTAAAAGATTTACCAATAATTTTGCAACTGTTTCCCCGCGTGTAATTAGATTGGTCGATAGTGAAGTACTTACTACAGTTCATATTGTCGATGCCTTTGATGATTTTGAACACTTGAATTAAGTCACCTCTTAATCTGCGCTGGGTTAAAGGAAATAGATTTAATTCTCTAAGATGCTCTTCGTATGGTTTGTTCTTTAGGCTAGGTATCATTTTGGTAACTCTACGTTGAACTCGTTCTAGCTTGTTTATATCTTTTTGGTAATAAGGGCACCAGGATTGAACGCAGTATTCCAGAAAAGGGCGGACTAAGGAATTGTAAAGGGTTAGGATAACTTCTTTGGATTTATGCTCAAATGACCTGCCTATAAAGCCAATTATTTTGTTTGCCTTCTTAACAACTTCTGAACATTGTTGACTCGGTTTTAGGTTACTCGATATTGTTACTCCCAGATCGGTTTCTCTGTTTACATTCTTAAGCTGAGTGCCATACATCGAATAGTTTGCTTTCTCATTTAGGTATCCGATATGTAGTACTTTACATTTATCCGCATTGAAACTCATTTGCCAAATTTGGGCCCAACATGACAATTTATCTAGATTGTGTTGCATATCGTCAACTTGTTCTTTTGAGAGTACGCTATTTGCAATTTTTGTATCGTCAGCAAATTTTGAGATTGTACAGGTGAGACCCTCATCTATGTCGTTGATGTAAATTAGAAAGATAATTGGTCCTAGTACCGATCCCTGGGGTACCCCGCTACTTACATTGGTCCATTTAGATGCCTTACCGTTTATGACTACTCTTTGCTTTCTGTCGCTGAGCCAATTTTCTATCCATTTCAACACACCGTCTTGTATTCCATGCGCTTTTAGTTTTAGCAGTAAACATTTGTGGGGAACTTTGTCAAAGGCCTTTTGAAAATCAAGGTATATAATATCTACAGCTTTACTCTCATCGTAAAGGTTGAGGATGTCGTGGAAGAAGTCTAAGAGGTTTGTTAAACAGGAACGTTTTTTACGAAAGCCGTGTTGAGTATCTTTAAGTATGTTATTTTCCTCTAAGTGATTTACGAGTCTGTCTCGTATGACCGTTTCTAGCATTTTACATACAACTGAAGTTAAGCTAATTGGACGATAGTTACTGGGTATGGATTTGCTGCCTTTTTTTAATATCGGTGTTACGTTGGCTAGCTTCCACTGATCAGGCATAGTTCCAGACTGCAAGGATTTATTGAATAGTAATGTCAGTGGTTTGGAGAGCTCATCCTTAGCTTCCTTTAGAACTCTAGGCGAGATTGTATCAGGTCCAGGCGTTTTATTTACCTTGAGTTTATCTAAACAATTCAATACTTCTTTCTCTGTAACGGTGATATTACTTAGAACATCTGAATTATCAATCTGAATCGGCGATGGTGTAGGGATATCACTGAGGTCTTCTGTTGTAAAAACTGATGCAAAGAAGGTATTGAGGGCATTACTCATTTGTACTTCGTCTTTGGTGTATTCTCCATTTTCATCGACTAACGGTCCAATAGTTGAAGTAACTACTTTTTTCTTTCTGATATAACTATAGAATTCTTTCGGGTTTGTTTAACTTTGATTCGCAATATGTAACTCTAAGGTCTTTTTACTTTGCTTAATTAACTTTTTGGCTTTGCGTCGTAGCTCTACAAATTTCACCCGTTCTTCGTCATTTTGTGAGGATTTTAATCTATCATTAGCAAATTTTTTAGCAAGCAGGCAGTTTGAAATATCTTTATTCCACCATTTGGGCTTATTATTATGGCCTGGACGCCGTATTTTCGATGGTATGCAGTCTTGCACTGCTTTTAGGTAAGTGATTTCGAATAACTTCCAAGATGTATTTATGTCGTTATTGTTAATTAAAAAGCTCCAGTCAGTTTCTTTAAACATAGCTCTAAGTTTATGGAAGTTTGCTTTCTTGAAATTAGGGACTTTTTCGATGCTACTATTTGGTTCGTTACTAGTAAACTTTAAAGTGAAAGTTATCGTACGATGGTCGCTGTTACTGAATTCATCACCAACATTCAAATTATCTATCAATTCTTCTTTTGTTGCAAGTACCATGTCAAGAACGTTATTACCACGGGTCGGCGTTCGAACAAATTGATAAAGCGAACTCTCTTGCAAGTTCGTATACAAGTCATGTCCGGAGTGTGAAGTAAGAGTATCGCCCCACTTGGTCACAGGTAAATTAAAGTCGCCAAAAATTACAGTATCTTGTGAGTTACTTACATCTGCAATTTGTTCGTAAATTTCTCGGTCAGTTTGCACTGATTGAGCTGGAGGTCTGTATATTAACGCAAGTATTATTTTTGTACCTTTATTATTCTTTATTAGCACAAAAGATGTGTCGACGTTCACAGTTTGAGGTTTTGACAAGAGGGTAGGGTTAAGACTTTCTTTGATATAAAGTAAAACGCCACCTCCATTTCGATTTATTCGTCTTTTCTCAAACATTACATAACCGGGAAGTGAATAATCTGCTAAAAAGTCTCTATCTTCTGTATTGAGCCAAGATTCTGTTATGCCAATCACATCATAATTTTCTGTAAACACTAGCTCCTCTAAATCTGAAAACTTATTGCGTATGCTACGAGCGTTTGCATAGAAAACCTTTAAATTTGTTATTTTAGAACTCACGGAACGCTCTTTAATAATATTTTTGGTTCTTGTCCGATCTACATTTATGTTCATGGCTGTCCTCGGTCCTCGCTGTCTTCAGTCCTTATCGCTGGTGGTCCTCGGTTGCCTCTGTTTTTTGCTTGGCGTTGGATGATTTATGTCACTGCTGCTTCTTCTCGGATGGCGTTTTTTTATCCATGGCTGCGGACTGCTTCGTGTAGGAGACGACCCATGCGTGCTGAACCCACAGGGTTTAGATGAGTGCCATCCTTGCGGAACAGAGTAGGCTGGTTGTAGAAGTTGTCCCAGAGGTTGATGAATTCAACTTCTTCCCTCAGACACAAATATTTTAGTCGGCTATTTGTGCTGAAGGCCTTGTCGTAGAATTTGTCAGGTGCGTCGATCTTGGGGAGAATGCCTGAGATGATGATATTCCTTGACTTGTTTTTTTAGTGCTGGATCATCTTGCGATATTTCTCCATCAACTCTTCGGATCTGGTGCGCATGACGTCATTTGAACCAGCATGGATGACAAAAAGGGTATTTTCATTTGCATCCTTTGTGGTATCTTCGAAGGCTTCCACAATGTCGTCCAGTCCAGCTCCTGGGATGCAAAATCTTTTTCGTCGATTTGGGACTCTGTCGCAGAACTCTTCGACTTGTCCTCGTAGGATGGAATCCCCAATGAGCCTGGTCTCTTCTGGTTCGTCTTCCATCTCTACCAATATCTCAAATCTGTTTGACATTGTGACTGGTAGATGAGATCTTTTCTGCGTTGGCCGTGCACCGTTCCTCACTGGTGTAAATCCGGAAACCTGTGGTGGCGGGACTCTGCATACAGGTCGGGGAGAGGAGTGGTTAGAACAGGGGCGAGGGGTTGGTACTGTTCGTGCTAGCAGGCTTCTTGCACGAGGAGTGGGGGAGAGACTAAGGTGAACAGGGCGGCTGTCCTGGTTTGATGTCGGCTCAGGTTTGTCAGAAGATGCTGCAGTGGCTACTGCAGGTGTTGGATTGTTGGCAGATGACGTTGGGGCGGTGGTGGATGTTGGAGTTGAAACAATTGGAGTTAGTGATACTCCAACGTTGAGTGTTACAAACTCTTGGAGTGATTCCAGCTTCCTGGTGAGGGCATTGATCTTGTTGTGGGCTTCATCCAATTTTGCTGTCAAATCCTCTCGTTGCTGGCAGAGTCGGCAGACTTGTGGATCGGCAGGATCAAACATGGAAGCACCAAACCTACCGGCGCAGTTCGTACAGTCACGAGGCATGGTGACGATCACTTTCTTCAGATCACTTCACTAACTTAAAAACACTTAACTCACTTTAAAAACACTAAACTCACTTTAAAAACACTTATCTCACTTTAAAAACACTTCACTCCCTTCAGGTCACTTCACTTACTTAAATAGGCCTAACCGAAAACAAAAATGTTGAAATACGCACAAATAGGTTATCAGCGGTGATAGCCTAACCGAAAATTAAAACAAAACAAAATTAAATTTGAATACGCAGTGATGGCCGAACCGAAAACAATTTTATTTGTATTTAAACAGAAATATGGGGGAACGTTGAGATATGGACAGGGGTAACTGAGTTATTCTTCTTCCCTTTCTTTAAGAGGGTCAACTTCCCTATTTTGTGTTGTCCTCTGATGGTTGCAATCCTGCACTCTGTCAGCTGTTGTTGAGGTGGTTGAGGAGTCCATTCTTCTGGGGTTGTTATTTCAAAATCTTTGTCTATGAATATTTATTCTTATACCATATACACAAATATTCTCCAACTCATAAATATTGCAAGTTCCTGAGTACCTTGTGATAATGCGTATCACATAAAATATTTGGTAATGTATCCATAATACAAAATCAAATTATATCACTTTGGACTGTACTTTCAGTCCTCAAGTAAACCTTGGAGATCAAGGATATCACAGTGCATTTGTACTCACAACCATGTCCGGCGGGGATGAGGGTCTTAGCTATCAAATGCCTCCCTCCCCACCCCCCACTTCTTTAAATTAACATGATAAAAAGCACCAGACCATCAGCCCCGTTGTCTCAATGCGACACAAGTCATACTTGGTATCTAGAGTAATAGACAGGTAACGCATTAGGAAGGTGTGATTGGACGCCCATAACTGCATCTGCTGAATATCAGTGACTGAAAATTCTTTAAGAACCTAAGTGAGACTGCCCATTTCCGGATGTCATGAGCACGTCCCACGGTTCCCGGGTTGCTGTCCCAGATCACATCAACTAGTATATCTGCTAAATTCCACATCGTAAGGCGTGTAGCTGTTCTATTTACCAAGAGAGCTCGAGGTTGGTTAGGCCGGGACACTCCCATATAAGTCATTAAAGATTTCCCCAGGTATAGTTTATGGTGAGAATCTCCTCTTTTGAGCACTGGAACTTCGAATTCGGTAAAAACGTGCTCACTGTGCTCGTTTTTCGCTATAAAGTTAGATGACGGCGCAATTTGCACAGTGACATTGCGCCGGCCAAACCTGAGACAATTCGGTTCATTGCTCATCGCCGCCAGCTCAGATACCCGGTTTCCTGTAGCCAAGGCCATAAGGAACACAGCCTTCTTTAAGATCAAATCAAAAGTAGGATTGTGACTATATTTCTGAGTATTTAGTAATGACAAGGCTTTGTCAAGTGACCAGGTAGGCATGAGCTGACAGGCGAAGCTTGAAACATGCACGCATGAAACCCTTCTCCTCCGCTTGCAGTACTGAGAGGCCAGTTAAATAAAAAAATGGTCCTCTAATAGCGGTCACGTGATTCTTTAGTGTTGTTACGAGCTACTGTGTGTTCGTTTGAGAGCTGATTACCTGGGTTGTGGTCTTCACCTGCTGAGGTGTTGGTCGTTGCCTTATTCAGGGATATGAGTTGTATTACATGTTGGGATATATTAACCTTCCCAGATTACTTCAGGATTTTATTCTTAGTGCTGCTTGTTCTATGTTTTTGGGGCTACATTTTGAGGTAGTATAAGTAAGTTTTTAGGTGTAGTTTCTATACAGTATATGATATAAATTACACCTTTGTCGCTCCTTATATTTTGTTAATTTTAACATGCTTTAAGTTTAAGAATAACTTGTACTCATGGTTTAATTTGGTCTATAAGACTCAGCGGTCACTGTGAGTTCCATTTCAATTTATATTATAAGTGGCGTGTCCTCTAAATAAAATTAACTAACCCCATAGGGATAATTCACTGGCCTATAGTGCCAGTTTCGCTCACCAGGGTTTTGGCGGGAATAGTGTACGAGTGTCGGACCGCCAATTATTTGAATTTTACCAAAGTAACTAAAACTCGCTTGTCAATCTTAATAAGCTATGGTTCGTCTCGTTATTGGACTTCAAGCATGTGCCTATACCCCGTGTATGTGATAGGATGTATACTGGTTTGTTTGTTGAGTGATATCAAAAGTAAACCAGACAAAGATATACAGAATGGCTGGTGCGCCCTTTAGTCCATGAGCCAAGACCCGAATTTTGGGATATCGGTACCACCCGGGGTGACTAATTCTCTTAGGTGTTTTTAGCTTGCTACATGTCTCTAGTTTATGTTTTGATATGATAGCCCTTGCACATTGGTAGCTTAATGGTCGTTATCACTTCTTGAATAGACATACCCTACCGAAAATTCCGAAATTTTTTTAAATGTCAAATTTGGGGACAGGAATGCCTAAATGTCAACAAAATGCATATAGTAATTGTCACATTTAATACAAGTCCTGTAAATACACACTAAGCATGCCATGGGCTTGTACATACTATTATGGCAAATTACTACTCCTAAATATCATCTACGTCAGACTCGGAATCTGACTGTTGTGCCACCGGCTCTTCTTCAATAGCCTTGTTCTGACATGTCTGTAACCTGCACATGTCCGTGCATTTTAGACCATTGCTGAGGCAAGTACACTTAGGGAGTTCGCATGACCGCACACACTTGCAAGACAGTAGCTGCATAACAGCATCTGGTGCTGGTGAGCCTCGCATCCAGTTGACGGCAAGCTTACCGTCCTCATCTGTCATCCAACCGCAGTCTGTTGGGTTCGCAACAAATGGCTGGCTCTGAAGACTTCTCCTCCAGATCGCAGCCTGGTAGTTTGCACGCAGTGCATGCATGAAGAGGCAGTCCTCACAAGGAGGGAGTTGACTTGACTCTACCTCTCCACGTCTTGCACAGAACAGCTCATACCGAAGCTTGTTTACCTTAGTTGTGTGGGTAGATGGTAGGTACATGTGGCAGGTGATTTCCTGTAGCTTCTCAAAGAGTTCAGGAGACACTTCCCATGAGCGTCCAAGTTCGTGAAAAGCATGCTGGTATGTCTTGTCCATCTTCACCTGCTTGAGTGTCGTCATCTTCCCTCGGCCAGCGAATGCACTGACGGTATCACAGCCTGTAAAGGCATGCATACCAATCAATGAATCACACACGCTGCCTCCCAGTGTGCGGCTCAGTGTGGTGATATCCAGGAATCTTGTCCGGTTCTTCGTCCCGCACTTCTGGAACAGATGGGATGGGATCTTGTGGCACATGCCAAGACACAACACCATGACGTCTGTATCTTCTGCAGTGATGATGACAGACTTGTTCCCAGATTCTGCTGCATGAAGTGCATGGAGAAGAAGGCGTGTGTCTGCTTCTTCTTGAGTTGACTTAAGCTCAGGAGCCTCTTCCCACTGCTCTTTGGTGATCTTGAAGCAGCGCTGCTCACATGTGACATACAGCTCCTTGTCCTTGAGCTTCTCCCTGTGCTGTGGTGCCTTCCATTCTTCTACCAAGAACTTGATAAGACTTGCCTTGTTGGAGGAACTACCGAGTAACTTTCTCCACTGCTGGATGTTGTGCCCAGGTTGAATGTTCTTGAAATGAATTCCTGTGCCTGCACTTCTTTTGGCTCGTTCTGCATCCTTGATGGATGTCTCCTTGTAGATATCAAACACAACATCAATGCGCCTGCTCTTAGCACCTTCATGAACAGCGTGACTCAGTGCTGTACCTGCAAGCTGTGAAAAAGTTTTGTCGTTTCCCTTCAGTTTGTGGACCAGGCTCATCCCATCAATTATGGTAGCAGAGGGCTCGGGTATCACTTCTGCAGGAGAAACATTCCTCTCTAACTCCTTTGCGAGGGCAGCCTTGTTGGTCTTGCGGAGAGACCCATCACCGCTGGCAAGTGCCCAAGGCAAAGGCCCCAGGGGATGAGCCAAGACATCACTCATTTTGAGCTTTCTGTTCTCGGCAACAAGGATCATCTGGCCAAATAGGTTCCTGTCAGCCTTTAAGATAACCTCCTTGGCATGGTCTTGTGAGCGTGGCTTCATTCTGATGTTAGTGAACGTTCTCAGTTTCGTCTTCGTCATCGTGTCATGAAACTGTATAGTTGGCGTATCGATCTCCAGGCGCTCTTCCTTGAAGGCTTGATATGCATCCTCTCCTATTCTGTAGGCCCCTAGAAGGTCTTTGACAACTTCTGGTGGTGCCATAGTCGCAGTTGACAAACTGACAAGATCTTCTTGCTCTGCGTTGAAGGGGTTCAACCAGCTGGTCTCCATCAGTTGAACTAAAGATTGGACATCGGCCTCATCTCTTCTAATCCTGGGCATCTGTAGGTCTGGGTGGCTGAAGTCAGTATACTTTTGGCCTACTACCATAGTCCTGAGCTGCCTTAAGTACCTGCTGCGATACTCCGATGTCAGGTAGTACCTGGCGACAGCTCCGCCTTTCAGGCTGAAGCCTTTTGTGCCCCCTGGTGTCTGGGTGTCTTTGTTGATCGTCTCTTCGATTGTCTGGTCCACAGGGATCCGTCCAAAGGGATTCTTGCTACCGATCTGGACCGAAAAGCCACCTTGCATGAAGTGTTCATGGACCTCTGGGTGTTCAATGGGCAGTCGAGACATCAAGGCATAGTAGTAGGTTAGGAACCGGGCATAGTTCACTTTGTCATAGGCAAAACACCACGGTATCATCTGTCGGATTGCTCCTAGGTGGAGCATCCAGTTGCCTTCTCTGGAGGCTCGAATTAAGTCCAGCATGATCTCAACCATGTCCAGGTATGACATCCAGAATGCTGAGAGGTTGTGTTCATCTCTGAGGGTCTCAAGATAAACTTGGAAAAGCTTCATGATATGTGTGCATGATTCACTCTCCATCAGCTCTTGAAAGAGTCCCTGAGACACATTGCTGTGAAAGCTGTTGATGTCCTTCAGTGTTTCATCTAGATGGTGTATGTCCCTTGAATGGTTTTCTTCTAGCCATGAAAGGAAGCCTTTCCATGCAAGCCTCATCAGTGCTTCATACACGAGCTTGTGTAGTCTCACTGCTCTGTTGTACCTCTTGCCGTTCATCACTCCTGACACTGATCCTTCTGCGATGATACCTGATTCCACACACAGATCTCTAAGACCTGCATCTTGAAACCTCTTTCCTATGGTGGAGATGAGATTACAGATTGTGTGGAAGACGCCCATCCTGATGATAATGTTCTTGAACTTCTCTTGTTTCCAGATAACTTCGGCAGCTTTGGCATAGAGTGCTTGATCAAACACGCACACAATCTTGTTAAGCTGTAAGGACTGCATGATAGCATGCGTTTGTTCCAAGATTTCATTAACGGTGGACATTTCTGTTGCGGGAGCATTGATAGTGGGCAGGTAGCTTACAGTGTCCTGAACCACTGCAATGTCTCTGCGCATTTTGATGTTGAACCCAGTCCAACTGCTGATGGACTGGTCCTCATGGTCTGACATTCGAGTAAGAAGCCAGATATGGTTCTTTGTCTTTGAATCCTGGACTTCCTTGGTAGTGTCGACATTTATCTTGGACTTGGTAATCTCTGGCAGGACTTTCTCTGGCACAGAGCCTGCAACCTTGGACTGGACAGCAATGCCATTGACTCTATGAGAAGTACCTGCTCCACTTAGGGTCTCTTCAAGTCGGTCAATGTTATCCCAGGCCAGGGTTGTGAACACACCAGGGTAGATGTTTGCTGGCAGTGGAATGTCATCCTTTGAGCATTCCAGCTTCTGGATACAAAGGGCTGTATCGATCTTCTCAAACATTGAGTAAGACACACAGTGACCAAGACGATTCAGAGTTCGGATCAGTTCTGTGTTTCCTGTCAAAGACTTTACAGCATTGGTCAGCAGTACGTGCTTGGGTGGTTTTGTCTTGCCACTGGTAACAGCAAAGACCAAGTCACTGCCAAAGGAAGTGGCAAGACGTTGAGCTCTTTCAGAGGGAGTTTCACACTCACACTCTCCTGTCAGCAGGGTGTGCAGGAATTGAGTGACTGCTGCAGGAATGACATTCTGATCTGTATCGGGAGGCCATGGCTGACTCACATCTTGTTTATTGATCTCATTCCTCAGCTGCATTCCTGCTTTGGTTAAGACATCTTCAGAGTTAGCTGCTCTTGCTTCTTGCAGGTCTTTTGCCATTTTGTGTGCAGCGTAGTGATTCTCCAAACTCGGTTTCAATCCTTGGTGTCTCATTGTTTATTGTTAATAAATGTATTAGTTCGATCGCCTGACAGGTTAGGCTATTCATGGATCGAAGCGAAATCTATCAAGCTGTGCAGTGACATAGTCTTCATCATCTTTAAGTAAGTTAATTTAGAGTATGTACCAATATTAGTAGACTAACTTTGCCAATTTGACATTCGAATTCGAATATCGCGCCGTGTTTGAATGTTAGCTCCATGACGTCATCAAGAGGCTATAAAGGTTGTGGCGGACCGCTTCGAGAGATCAGTCAGTTAGCGGAGCTCGGGAGGAACGTACTTGTGTGTGTGAGGTGCCGTGAGGATATATATCATCTGTTGGATCTTCTTGGCGGTTTGTTAATACTGGTCGAGTTATTATAGTGCCTTATGATACTCTATCATTGAAGAATACATAGCGATGATATTTATTTAAATATTAGTGCTTGATAATTTAACGTAAGCAGTACAGATTGTATTTTTTTTTTTTTTTTAATAGCACAGTGACAACGCAGCTTGGTGAATTCCGTGTTCCAGTCTCATATTGTGTGCTTTGTAACAAGATTTGGTGATCTTATATTATATGTTTAGTTGTGTATGCATTGGTGAATATAAATGACGCGGTCAAGGGATAGTGAGATGTAGACATTTCTTGGTGCATATTATTAAAGTATGAGCAACAGATGTTTCCATCTGGCTACTTCGAATTATAATTGATAACGCTGCAGTGGTCTTGAATATTTTTGTTTTATCTATTGAAGTTTTAGAGTACTGTAGAATCACGATTTATATATATTTGGCTGATATCTGAGGTCAATACTAGTGCATCGTTGAGCGAGTGTAATTCTTATGACCTAGAAGAATGTGTAGAATTATTATTTACTGTTAGCTAAGATGTTGTAGGAAGTCAAGTTGTACTTTCAGTTTATTGAGATATTGTGGTGCAGGACAGTTACCCCAATCTAATCTTGATCAAGAACTATAGTGGTTAATGTAAAGCAGTTTTCTATCATGTTCCTCTAAGCAATCATTGAAACGTCATTAGTCTAACATAGCTATTGTGCTGATATCATAATCAAATTAGACCTTGAATATTAATTGACATCTACATGATTTATAGTGCATCTTCTGCAAGAATAAATACGATTATATACTAACATGTGCAAGAGACGAGTGTTGTTCCATAACCTGTAGTTAGATAATTTCTGGTTTTGTTTGAAGTTAATGCCACGGCATTTAGCGACCTCTTGCCAGGTTCCAATTCTGCTTTGAAGTATAAGACAGAAATGGCGACCTCTTAAGCGACCTGATTTTGGATCCGACTTGGAGACCTGTGATAGGCTCATCTTCTACAGTCTAGCGTTCATATGTTTTTTTTCTTCTTTTCTGTTGCGCACCCGTGCCCTTATGACCACCTTGATCCTCAGACCCGATAACTAATTAGGTCTGAATACGAAGGGAGTTGTAACAGTGTGACAACTGACAAGCCTTTCAGTTCAAAAAGATAATCAAGGTATTTGAAAATTAAAGACACCGATGCTTTAGTCTGGTCAGTTTCCACTGTCCAAATAGTAAATGCTTTCCAGTGGGATTGGTACTGATGTCTGGTGGAAAGAGTGTAATGATTAATTGATTTATTAGTTACACTTTCCCCATAGAGGGACAACCATTTGGCCCTTTGAATGTCCACAATGCAAAAGTCAGCGAGGTCTTTAGGTTGCCAATCGCCTCTAAATGGAAGTACGAGATCTGGAGCGACACCGGGTTCTCGCACCACGTCTTCAACTGGGTGTACCACACTTGAGCCGGCCACAGGGGCGCGATCATCGAGACTATGCCCCGATAATCCCGTAGTTTGTGAACTACTTGACACATGAGTGAAGCGTCTGGTGGTGGAAACAGATAGATGGAATTCCACCTGTTCCAGTCCATCAGCAATGTGTCTGGTCTTCCCGCCGGGGTTACTTCCCAGCGAGTGAGGAAGAGAGGGAGTCTGTGGTTCTCCTCTGATGCGAACAAGTCCACTTGTGGACGGTACGGCTCTGCAATCATCTTCTGAAAAGACGGTTTGCTTGAGCGCCCATTCTACTATTTTGCTCTGTCTCCGTGACAGAACATCTGCCCATATGTTGGCCACGCCCGGCAGATAAGATGCGTGAAGATAAATGTTTAGCTTGTCCGCTAACACAAATATCTTTTCCGACAACTCTAGCAACACTCGAGACCTCGTTGACCCTTGCTTCTGAATGCATCTTACCGCATTCAGATTGTCCATTCAAAAGGCTATTGATTTCCCCTCCAGAGTGGGACCGTGAGCCTGAAAGAAAAATAAGGGAACTAGTAACTCTTTTGCATTGATGTGAAACTCCTTGTATCGGGACCAAAGACCCTGACCTTGATGTCTGGGGTTTGACTGATAACCCCAACCCAATGTCTCTGAAGCATCGGTATCTACCCATACCGTAGGCGGAGAAGTCCACGTCATAATTGAATGCAATGATTCTGGCCTTGCCCAGACTGGTAGCAAGTTGTGGATTAACTTCGGGATTTGCCATGACTTATCCGCCGGCAAAAGTGGAAAAAGTCTGTTTCCCTCCAAGATTAACCTCTTTACTTTCAACCGGCCCAACTTTACAGTAAGTTGAATCCAGTTGAAAGAGCCGACTAGAGACTCCCACACCTTCCTCGTGGTAGTCAGACTGTGAAGAAAATGAAACAGTTTCTTGAGGAACCTGTTCCGATTGTCCACACTCTGACTGAAGGTTAGGTGCGTTGTATCCCACATCAGCCCTACCCACTGAATTACCCTTGTTGGGACAAGATTCGACTTTGCCAAGTTGATCTTGAACCCCAGGGATTTGACATGGTGTAGAATGGTATTGACATGATTGAGGCATTGTATCTCGGATTCTGCTACCACCAGCCAGTCGTCGAGGTACCACATGATCGTGATCCCTTGCCGTAATAGTGGTAACAGAGCCTGTCGGACTAATTTGGTGAAAATTCTCGGCGCCAGGTTCAGACCGAAAGGCATCCGTTGAAAGACATAAGTCTGATGCTTGATCCTCATTGCGAGGAATTTTTGGAACCTTTTGTTGCCTGGGACGGAGTGGTCTTGCCACTGGACTGGTAATCCAATGGACCCGGGTTCGAAAAACCAATATGTCAATGGGAAGATATCATTGGGATGAAATTTGTGCTGTACTTAGTATCAGTGCATTACCGCAGCACACCGAAATGCCAAAACAATACCCTCATTGTTCCCTGATTAAATAGCATTGTATGAATATTCCCATATTCAAAAATATTCTACAGGGGGGCAATGCCTAGTGAGTTAATTGCTCAATAGGTGGCGTTCTGAGAGTGAGGGTCCGAGTGTGGGTGGTGAGACTGTGAAGCGCAGAGGTGAGGCGGCTTCAGAGATGGAGTTGCTTCGAGCCGTGAAGCTTCGCATGTCTCACTCCCTAGACTGGAGCAAGACCTCACGGGCCTCACTGTGTTCAGCGGTAGAGTATAAAGGCTATCAGCCTATGCCCGAGAGGGAGTAGTTGGAATATAGGGAAAAAAAAAAAAAAAAATAGGCCTCCGTCAGCTCTAACGAACACATCCAACCTTGCGGCGGGAGTGTTAACCTGATCTGATTCACAGTGAGCATCCTGAACGATGTGTTGTGAATGTAGCGATTCAGATGAGACAAGTCTACGACCGGCCTCATCTGAGCACTGTCCCTCTTTGGCATGAGAAAAAGTCTGGACGTGTAAGCTGGGCAAGTTGGATTGACCGGGACAATGATATGCTTGGTTATCATTTCTTGGACTAGTGACTCCACCTCTAAAGAAACATTGTTGACTTCTAAAGGTTGATGTAAATGAAGTTGTCGGAGCCACCGCCAAGTGATGCCCTTGCGTACCACTGTCCGTGCCCAAGTCCGCCGGGGCCAAGTCCGGTGACACGTCCGGAATGATCCAGTCATGCAACTGGACTTGTCCGGCAGAACTATGCTCGAATCCAACTTGCCTTTCTTGGGCCCCGGGAGTGAGAGAGTTTTGTGGTTGACTAGTTTTTTTAGTGGAATGTGGTGGATGTAGACGGCTGGCTGGTAGTAGGTGGCCGTGACTCCTGTCCCGACTTACTTTTGGACTGACCTTTGTACCACTTAGCCGAACCTTTACCCTGTGGTTCACTCTTGGTAGAACTACTGCTTCCCGGCACGGAAGGGGTCTTGAAGGTTGGAAAAAACTTATTCCCACTTGGGTGACTCTTCTGACTAAATTTTGGTTTATGAAATTTATTTGACTCCATCCGCGGCACGGAGGCAGTCTGTCTGGCAGAGTCTACGATGCTAAACACAGTCCTCCAAGTATCATGGCACACAAGATTTGGGGTTAATACTGGGGAAAGGACTAATCGGCGCCCAATCTCCTCCGGCTACTTTTTCACCAGATAAACTCTTAAGTCCTGATGAGCACGGACCGCCTCCAAGAAGGCGACCCTGACGTCACCAAGTGATTGAATAGAGTTCTGGAGAATAAGCCGCCTAGAGAGAGATAGAGCCTTTTTAGCTTGTGAATCCGTAACTGCCTCAGTCGTCCTGATCATGGACTCTGTAATCTGGCGACTGAGTAGAAACTGAGACAGTAGCCTCGAAGCCTTTTGCCGTAATTTATAGTCTTTATCAAGCTGAATTGGTGTTGGACTAGAAAAATGCTCTTGAATTTCCCATAATATAGGTAAAGAAAACCTAATATTTAGTAGGGCCCCGTAATCATTGACGATATGCCTATTAGTATAATAGTCTCCCATCAAACACCGCAGTCGTTAGTTTGAATCTACCGCGCGGGAGGACAGGAGTATTAACCTCATAAGTGCAACGCGTATTCTCTTATGGAATCGTCTTTATGATTGGGTACTCACTACGAAAAAACTTCGTAAAAAAATAAAAAATAAATTAACTTAATACTTGCTATACTCAAGCTTCCCACTGCGTGGATTTCTTGCGTGTGGATTCCTGACGCTGGCCCTCTAGCGGCCATACTTCCTTCACTGATATATCAAGATGCCACTCAGAAATCAAGTGACTGGGAAGGGGATGGCTGGGAGGGCACTAACATCGTCAATGATTACGGGGCCCTACTAAATATTAGGTTTTCTTTACTTCCCTCCGGGAATCAAACCTATAATTTAATAGTGGCCCCTCCATCATTGACGATATGCCTGATATATAAGACTGGAAGGAGACATTCGTGACAATATCAAACCACCAACCTAAATACCATAGGTAACAGAGAATCCGTATAACATTTTAAGTTTTTTATTGTGTACAAACAATATAAAAAATATAAAAGAGGGTAAGCAGTGCGTTACTTCAAAGAAGATCTGCTTGTACATGACTGGACCTTCACTTGAAATATCTGGCATGTTTTATTGAGAACATTCTTGTACTCTAGAACCTTAATCCTTTGGATCATGTTCTGGCCTTAAAATTATTTGTACAATTAACTTCTGTTTGTACATTCTGCTAATACTACATAGATGCAACTATGATATATTTCTTAAATAAAATAAAATTTGATTAAACTGTATAACCAGTTCTATTCATATCACAGCTAGTGATTTATCACAATCTCCGGTGTAAGGGTTCTAGTGGGTGTTAGGGCTATTTTGCAGATCCCCCCCCCCTTTTTTTCGCCTGAAGAATAAACTTAAAAACAATTAGCACATGGACGACTAAACCCGTTGCCGTAATGCTACACAGGTCTGCTTTGGCTTGTCCAGAGCGACCGATAGGTATTGCGTCAGGAATGTGTGATTAGACGCCCACAACTGAGTGTCGGCTATGTCATTAATGGAGAAATTTTGCATAAATCTGAGGGAGACGGCCCACTTTCGAATATCGTGGGCTCTGCCTACCACGCTGGGATTACTCTCCTTAACTCCTTGCGACATATATGACGCGATCGCGTCATATGAATAAGTCCACCAAAAACTCATATGACGCGATCGCGTCATATGGACTTATCTCTATACCTTTATAATAATTTATATGACGCACTAGCGTCATATGGAGCTCAGTAAGTCCGATAAGTTACCTCACGATAAAACCGTTGGTGGCAACCTCATTCACCTCCGATAATTCTAACGGCCGCAGTGTTGTTGTGAGTGTAGTGCGAGGCAGGGGCAATGATCCTGGGGCTCCCGCCTCCTCGGACTTACTGGAACATAATATGTCTGAGGGAGTTAATTACATCTACGGGTAAAGAAGCTAATTTCCTTCTCGTGACGCGAGTACCTGTCTGGTTGACCCATAGGAAGCCTGGTTGTAGAGGTTGTGCAATCCTCATAAACTTAACTAGAGCTTGTACCGGGCATAAAATGTGATGCGTATGTCCACGTTTAAGCGCCGGGACTGAGAATTCTGAGAAAACGTGATCACAATGTTCGTTTTTGGCAATAAATGTGGGAGACGGCGCGATCTGCACATGTTCGTGCAGTCTCCCAAACCTGAGATAATTTTGGCTCGTTGCTCATCGCCGCCAGCTCTGAAACTCTGTTACCTGTCGCCAAAGCCATAAGGAACACAGCCTTTTTTAATACTGACTCAAAATCTGGTGCATGGTTAAACTTGCGCGACTGAAGTAATGATAACGCTTTGTCTAGCGACCAGGTAGGCATGAGCTGACGTGGTGGTGGGCGTAGTTTGAAACATGCTCTCATGAAACCCTTCTCCTCCGCCTGTGGTATGGATAGACCAGTTAGGTCGAAAAAGGGATTTCTAATGGCAGATAAGTGATTCTTTAAAGTAACGACTGAGAAGTGCTTCTGTTCAAACAAATAGTCTAAGTATTTAAAAATTAAAACCACTGAGGCATCAGATTGCGCTATTTCTACTATCCAGGTTGTGATAGTTTTCCAATGTGATTGGTATTGTTTCCTGGTGGACAGAGTATATTGATTCAGAAATTTACTAGTGACACTTTGCCCATACCGAGTTAGCCATTTTGCATTGTAAATGTCCATAAGGCAAAAGTCAGCGAGGTCTGAAGGTTGCCAATTGTCTCCAAGTGGAAGGCAGAGACCGGGAGTGACACCGGGTTCCTGCACCACGTTTGCAATTGGTGATACCACACTTGAGCCGGCCACATCGGCGCGATCATCGAGACTATGCCCCGGTAACCCCGTAGTTTGTGAACTACTTGACACATGAGTGAAGCGTCTGGAGGCGGAAAAAGATAGATTCAGTTCCACCTGTTCCAATCCTCCAATAAAGTGTTTGGTCCCCCCGCCGGAGTTCGTGCCCGGCGGATCAGATAGAGAGGTAGTCTGTGATATCCCTCGGACGCATAGAGATCCACTTGTGGACGGTATGGTTCTGCAATCATCTTGTCGAAGACGGTTTGCTTGAGAGCCCATTCTACTAGGGTGCTCTGTCTCCGAGACAAGGCGTCCGCCCAGATGTTCGCTATCCCCGGGAGGTAAGATGTGTGTAGATGAGTGCTCAGCGATTCGGCCAGAGCAAAAATCTGTTCTGACAACCCCATCAACTCTCGAGACCTCGTTGACTCTTGCTTCTGAATGCAGTGAACTGCAGTCAAGTTGTCCATTCGAAATGCAATTGACTTTCCTCGTAGGGAAGAGCCGTGAGCCTGAAGGAAAAAATATGGGACTAGAAGCTCTTGTTTGTTGATGTGAAATGTTACGTCTTGGGACCAAAGACCCTGCGCTTGGTTACCTAGGTTGGACTGATAACCCCAGCCTATTACCCCTGAAGCGTCTGTGTCTACCCATACCGTAGGTGGAAGAGAAACCCACGTCATTATCGAGTACAATGTTTCGGTCTTTGCCCAGACCAACAGTAAGTTGTGAATTAACCGAGGAATCGGCCATAGTTTTCCCGCCGGCAATAGTGGGAAAAATGTGTTGCCTTCCATGATTAATCTCTTTACTTTCAACCGGCCCAACTTCACAGTTAATTGGATCCAGTTGAGTGAACCGACTAGGGACTCCCACGTTTTTCTCGTCGTACTCAGACTGTGGAGAAAAAGAAACAGTTTCCGGCGGAACCTGTTGCGATTGTCCACACTCTGAGTAAGAGTCAGATTGGCAGTGTTCCAGACCAGTTCTATCCACTGAATTTCTCTTGTGGGAACAAGGAGCGACTTTGCCAAGTTGACCTTGAATCCTAGAGTTTGTACATGATGTAATACTTGTTTGACATGAAAATGACATAACTCTACTGACTCCATCACTACTAGCCAGTCGTCTAGATACCACCACACCTTGATACCTTGGGCTAGCAAGGGCATGAGGGCCTGCTGGACTAATTTTCTAAAGATTCTTGGTGCCAGCTTCAAACCGAAAGGCTCTCTTGCCTGATCCTCAAGGCGAGAAATTTTTGGAACCGTTTGTTTATGGGGACATGCCAATAGGCATCTTTCAGGTCTAATGAGCACATCCAGCTTTGTGGCGGAAGTGAGAGCCTGATTTGATTCACTGTAAGCATCCTGAAGGGTGAATTGTGAATATGTGTGTTCAGACGCGAGAGATCGACTACTGGTCGCATCTGCACACTGTTCCTCTTTGGCACTAGAAAGAGTCTGGAGGTGAAAACAGGGCAAGTTGGATCTACCGGGACAATGATTTGCTTGTTGATCATTTCCTGGACAAGTGACTCCACCTCTAAAGAAACATTGTTGAATTCTAGAGTTTGACGTAGACGAGGTCGCCGGAGCCACCTCCAAGTTATGCCTTTGCTTATCACTGTCCTGGCCCACGACCGCCGGGGCCAAGCCCTGCGTCATACTCGGAATGACCCAGTTTCTGTACTGGGTCTGTCCGGTCGGACAACTCCCGAATCCAACTCGCCTGCGATAGGCCCTGGGAGAGAGAGAGTGTAACTGACTAGTTTTTTGGTGGTGGCGGCGGAGTGGGGTTAGACGGCTGGCTAGATTTGGCATGCGTCTGTCCTTGAATAGGCTTTTGGTTTGACTTACCTCTATAGCCTGACTGTTTCCCCTGCCTAGGTTTGTGCTGAGTACTTCATTGCTGCTGAGGAGGCCTTGGCTCTCCAAAGGACTGTTTAGTTTGAGTAGGGTGGGGCTACCCGCCGGTCTTAGGTTTCGAGTAAGGTTTCTTAAGGGTCTCTTTCTTTGGCAGGGAGGTACTCTGCTTCCACAAATCTACCAAATTGAAAACAATACTCCATGTTTCTATAGGGAGAAGTGTTGCAGTTAGTATCGGGGACTGAGTTACTCGGCGGACTATGTCCTCCGGCAACTTCTTTACCAAGTACACCCTCAGATCCTGTCTTGCTCTAACCGCCTCCATGATAGCTATTCTAATATCGCCTAAGGATTGAATAGAATTTTGCAACAGGATCCTACGTGACAAGTCCGTAGCTTTCCTTACATGTTGGTCTGATATGGCTGTTATAGTTCTTGTGAGTGACTGGGCAACCTGGCGACTGACGAGGTATTGAGAGAAGTCTAAAAGCTTTATTGCGTAGCTTAAAGTCTCTGTCTAAGTGAGCCGGAGGGGGTGTGGAAAAGGGTTCGTGCAGGTCATAAAGTGATAGTTTGGGAGTTGCCAGGAATTCAAATAAAGCAGGCGACACTCCACCAGCTTTGTTAACCGGTAAAGTGAACCATGAATGCACTTCCTGGGGTACCTGATGGGAGGATTTAGTGGTAATGGTAGAAGCAAAGATCTGCGCCTCCAGTTCCCAGTCCACCCACAGACCTACACCTACTGTACCTGCCCCACCTGCAAGACTGGTATGTTTGTCTGATCTAGTACCGGTACTGTATCCAGTTCCGGCGTAAGTGCATGTAGAGCTTTTATATCATTGACGCCGTCATTCCGTGACCAGTCGGCAAATAGTTTTGCAGATGAGGCCGGAGGTATCGCCGGGGAGGCCGAATACACAAAGAAATCAGCACCATAAACAGATGGGATGGCCTTAATGGTAACTTCTAATAACCTTCCTTGGACATCCTTAGCTCTTAGTTTTCTACTCTTATTAACCTCAATGGTCCAATCACTAGGGACCGGGAGCTCCCCCGATACGGTAGCTTGTGCCAGGTGCGGTTTCTGAGGAATTGACTGAACCCATGAGCAATCCGGTCCATAGAGGAGAGGGCATAGGGCCTCTCCTCTGTGGAGGCTTAACAAGAGGGGGAGGAGTAACGTCTGTAATGACACGGACGTTGGTGGTAGTCAAGGAGGCCGGCACTGTCGTGCTACTAGCCGTTTCCGTAGCTGGAGTGACGTTAACCGAAGGCAAAGAGGAATGGGGATGTGAAACACCTGAGGGCTCTAACGGCCTTACCGTAGACTCAAGTGGGGGAACTACCAATGTGCTAGTGGAAGGAGCTTGAGAAGGAGGAATCTGATATTGTTGTATTACTCTGTGGAGAATATCATGTAGTTCCTCAGTAGTAACACACTAACCGTGGGATCCTCGAGAGGACTGAGACCCACCTTCTGACTCTACATCCTGATTAAATGGCTGAGCTGAAGACAGTTCTATGTTTTCCGGCTCCTCTGGCAGTTCTATCACTTCCGGCGTTGGCGGCCGGGGCACATTCATTGGGGCCGCCGGAGGCCACACCAGATCAGAGACTGACGAGGGTATGATATCTACATGTTCAATTTCCCTGTCCTGACCAATAAGATTAACCTGGGAGGGTTCTGATTGTCTCCAGATCCCCCGGCTTTGTGCCGCGGGTGGCTGGGAGTCCTGTATCACCTGAGAGTTATCAAAAAGTTGATGTGAGCAAGACAGAGAACCCCTATACGGATCCGCTAACACTCTGTTAGGTATAACCGGGGGACCTTTACGTGGCACATAACTTAGCTTAGGAATGGCGAATGTAAACTCTTGCGGCTCACTCAAAGATTGTTCATTTCTGGGACTAGACTCCATCCCCTCCGCCCCTACCTCTGAGCCGCCAGATTGGACGTTAGACGTTAAAGAGGTAGGAGTGGAGGGCTGGGGAAGTGGTTGTAAGATAACCGTACGGGCACTTAAATGACTTGAAGTGGACGGCATTGAAGAAGCAGAGCCCTCCTTCCGGCGTTTTGTCGACCTTGACGACTCGGCGGAAGAATGTCGGGACTGATTCCTAGGGGATCTAGAACGCGATCTAGATTTGCGCTTCGGCGAAGACGACCGTCTCCTCTTAGACCAGTTGGGGGGGGGGGGGGGCACTGTCACTTTCACTACTCGTTACTACCTGCTTGGAAAGTAGTTTTGATTTCATTTTAGGTCTGATTGACTTGGCCGGAGCTGACTTAACTAATGGCGATTTAATGACGAGGTGCTCCCAGAGTTCCTCATCATTGCAAAGGAGAGCTTTATGAGCAGTGTCTTTCGCATAAACGTTAAAAATCTATTTAATCTCCTTCAAGGCTGCTAAGCAAGACAAATCTCTCTTATCAAACACCGCCGCTCTTGACTCAGAACACACGGAACACCGTTTAGACACCCATAGTCCCCTTGAGCGATCAAGACACTTTACACATTTTATACATAAATTGTGGGCAAAAACTGGTAATAGAGAGCAGGTAGACGTAGCCCTAGCAGAGCTAGGGACCTCCCCCGTCGCTGGAAGCGGACACTCCTCTGCCGCCGGAACCGCTACTACTGAAGTGTTGAGATTCTGGAAATAGAAAATTTCCAGGAATCAATGCTCATAAGGATAACCTGAGAGGTGATAACACATCCTACCTCAAGCCCGCCGGAAAATTAGTTATAGCCACTTGTTACTCTAACCTTCCGCTGGACCTGGTAGAAAGACCCCGGGTCTTTCTTTTATCATACATTATGAACTGCTTACCTGTGACAAAGCGTCACTGGTCCAAAAGACCTTAAGCGTTTTACTATCATTAACTATTTGCACTAGATAGATATTTAATTCGCTTCATGACTTGAGTCATGGTTAAGCTCACTTGACTGTTACTCCGGGCGAGGGAAGTTACTGCGTGAGGCTCTCGGTCAGGGCAAGTTCACTTGGCGGGCCGAGTTGACTCCCTTAAGAATTTAGCATATTCCGCCGGAAGGTTAGTGGTTCATCACACCACGCCGGGACATTTGGTTGGTTTCTTATCGTCTGAGACAAGAAAATGCCGGCTCTGTTGAGAAAGCCGCCGGAAAAACGAACCAAAATATTCAGAGATGAAGACTTATCTGGGAAAGTCCACACCCCCAAAAAACCCACCAAATAAACGGGACGTCTCCCAAACCCCTTAACCCGGGAGCTGCGGGGAGACTCATAAGAGTTCCCCCGGCGCACTGCGGGGAGACTCTTATGAGTGAGTGAGAAAAAAAAATCAACTTTTGACATCGAAAAAAAAAAAATATTATTTTTATTTTTTTATTTTTTTATTTTTTTTTTGGCCCCTGGGCCATGCAAAATCTCAGTCCTCTACCTCCCCTCCTTCCCCACTTTCCTCCTCTCCTTCAGTTATCACCTATTTTCCCTGTTATTCCCTTATTCTGAGGTATATTTTCGTGCTAACATTAGAAATCCGGTTGGAGGGTGTGGTCATCACTGATAGCAAGCGAATGCAAGAGAGAGAGAGAGAGAGTATTGATCGACTGTGTCTCAGTGGCCTTGGGGGAAATTGGCAGGAAAGCAGCTTGCCTCACCCATACATTATACAACTCGCGGGCTATATCTCCGATTTTGACCATCCAAACGCTGTTTTCACTCGTTTTATTGTTGTTTCAGGTTAATACCTTTATAATCAACCCATAATAGGCGCATATGGATAAGTATTAATGCTATTAATGGCACAATGAATATTTTAGTGACGGAAACACCTCAAATACGTCAGCACAGGGGGACGTTTCCAATTACCCCCATGCGCACTTCAGAGGTTAAGCATGAAAGCACACATGCCAAAAAACAAATATATAGGGGAAACATTAGGCTTACACATATATAGAGCTTAATTTATAATGTATAAATAACCCCTAGCCTACATTGGAGACCCCTAATGAGGCTGACCATAAGGTGGCGACGAAACATCAAGGTGGCTGCAATCAGACGCTCCGAAGACCCAGCAGCAGCAGCACGAGGAGGCAGAGGCCCACGAGAGGGGCCCACATGCAGATATGGACTCCAGAAGATCCCACACCATGTGTGGCAACCCTTGAACTAGAGCATCTGCTAAAATAAACTATGCAACTACATCATAATGACGGCCTGAAGCATAAACTTGCGGAATGGTAGCCTCCTAAATAACTATAAAAAAGCTAAAGGCCCAAAACAACACACAATAACAAACATGGTGCGATGATCCTGGGACACGTAGGCGCCTGTTACAATAGTACCCTAATTTACCAACCTCCTGCAGACGTACCAATGGGGTAGTCTGTGCTAGCTAATCTAAAAACATGTTCAATACAACTCAGATGTATACGAATGAGCAAGGACTCACTAGAATCGATCGAACGAAGAATGAAACTGGAGCACAGAGTAACCCACCCTCACCGAACGGACGCGGGAGGAGGAAGGAAGTATGGCCGTTAGAGGGCCAGCGTCAGGAATCCACACGCAAGAAATCCATGCAGTGGCAAGCTTGAGTATAGCAAGTATTAAGTTCATTTTTATTTTATATTTTTTACAAAGTTTTTTTCGTAGTGAGTACCCAATCATAAAGACGATTCCATAAGAGAATACGCGTTGCACTTATGAGTTAGTACTCCTGTCCTCCCGCGCAGTAGATTCAAACTAGCGACCGCGGTGTTTGATGGGAGACTATTATACTAATAGGCATATCGTCAATGATGGAGGGGTCAGTATTAAATTGACAATTTTGGAGCAGTAAGAAATTCATGTACAGATTTAGGAATGCACCTGGCTATAGCGACGGGCAGGGAAAACCAACTGTGTTGTTCTTGAGGTATTTGATGGGACGACTTACTCGTTATAGTACAAGCAATTGTTGTGCCTCTGCCTTCCATTCAAGCCATGGCCCCGTGCCGACCTCTCCAATCTGCAGCACTTGGTTTCCGGATTGGTCTCTAATTGGAATCGTATCTAATTCCGGCGTTAGATTGGCAAGCGCCTTGACATCATTGAAACCGTCTACTTTGGACCAATCCGAATACAGTCGTGCAGATGAGGCAGGTGGCAAAGCTGGGGAAGATGCATACACAAAGTAATCCGGGGCATACAAATTTGGAATGGCCTTAATAGATACGTCTAAGAGTTCTCCGGACATGTTAAGGGCACGAAGTTTCTTGCTCTCATTTAACCTGAATACCCCAATGTTCAGGTACCGGAAGCTCCTCCGAAATCGTCGGCTGCGCGACCTGTGGGTTTAATGCAACAATATCAATCCAAGACCTATCCAGCCCATTTAGGAGAGGCATTGGGCCTTTTCTGAGAGGGACTTTCTCAAGAGGAGGAGGAATCACGTCCGTGACAACGCGGACATTTGAGGTCGTCACAGTTGATGTCAAAGAAGTTGGACTAGATGTCATAGGAGAGGGAAAATGAGTTTGTTTAGTTGATACCTTTACGGAACCCAGTGGTCTAGCAACCGGCGATGGTGAGGGAGACTCCGGCACCACTCTACTCACATTAAATTTTTCCACCATTTGATCAAAAAAAAAATGTAAATCTGCCCTAGTAATGAAATTTTTGGAATTGTCCATTGAAACAACAGGGTCAACATCAGAATGCCCTGACGATGCTACCTTCTGCCCTGAGTTGTTTTGAAGCATCATCAGGAATCTCTTGGCACTCCATACTTTCAACCGACCTCGCCTCCAGTGACTGGGCTGAGCGGGTTCGAACCACCTCAGACCGGACGGCGGGTTCCAATACGTCAAGTTTGAAATCTTCCCAACGTAAGTCCGGGACAGACGATGGTACCTGAGCCTCACCGGTTTGTTGCACATAGTCTTTATCTGTGTCCTCCGAGATAGCAGACATCCGGCTTTGAGGCCTATCTTGGTACTCATCCGTGACCCTAGGATATCCTCGGTACTGTTCAGTCAACACCTGTGCATATACACGAGAACACGGCACACTGAAACCCTGGGGCATATTTGTTCTGGGAATCACATAACTTAGCCTTTGAGATTGCGACACTTGTTCTATCTGTTGGCTTAAGTCACTAACACTTTCCCTAGGCGGAGTCTCTGCTACCTCAGTCACCGCCTCTGACCTGCCAGATTGAAATTTTGGCCTGGTCGAGACAGAAATGGGAGCAGCAGGTGCCAGCGCCAGCGTTTGCCGGAGCCGCGCACTTGACGTCGCCATGCGGGACGTGGGAACCCGTTTACTACCAGAAGTCTGAGCCTCCGGCGTCACCTTTTCTGGCGTGATTCTCCTGTTCTTTGTCGCCGGCGGACCTGGCTGACCTGAAGAATGAGATGATTGTTTCAAGGGCGACCGCGATCTTGACCGGGTCCTGCCCTCATTGTATGACGAATCTGGCGTAGACCGTTTAGCCTGCCGGCGAGGGGGGGGGGGGAGGGGGGGGGGTTACTCTTGATTATGTCATCAGTGGAATCATCGTCTGTACTAGTTTCTTTGGAAGTTACTTTAGAAGGTTTCTGTTTAGACACCAAAGAACGAATTGATTGAGAAGGTTTAACCACAGGAGATTTGATCACCAAATGATGAGCTACCTCCTTTGTATAGTTATTGAAATGACCTTTGATTTCTAAAAGAGCCACTTGACACGCCGCTTCCTTATGGTTAAGCAAACCATCATGGAGTCTGGTACACACACTACATTTCTTGGTCAGCCATTGTCCTTTAGAGAGATCAAGGCACGACACACATTTCACACAAAGTTTGTGTCCAAAGAAAGGGATGTTCACGCACAGTTGTGTATTACAAAGAGTTACGTATTCCATGACGAAATACCCCCCCCCCACCGGGTTCGGCCCCCAGTCTGGAGGTCGTTGTCGAGGTGGACGTGTAGGTTCTGGAAAAGTAATTTCCAAGAATCAATGCTCATAAGGATAACCCAAGACATTTACACATATCATTACCTCGAATACGCAAGAAATATAGAAGTAGCGATCACCACTTCTCTAAGTTTCCTGTGTATCCTTCTGAAAAAACCCACACCTTGGGTTACTTCCATTGAAGGTATTATGACTACTTATCTATGATAATGCTTATCACTGGCCTATCCTTTGGAATGTTAAATGTTAACAAAATTACTCTTCCGCCGCGATGACGTATATTATGTTGACCCATGACCCGTCTGCAGCGATGACGGATTAGAAGTTTTCCCCGCCGCATGAGGAAATTGATTTAGTATAGGCGAGTCATTCCGGCTCCGCCAGAATCCCTGTGGAAGCCTTCTCCTTCCACCGGGAATTTATTCTGGTACTCGGCCACGAACGGGTTACTTGGATCTGCTACACTAGCCCGCCGCTAGAGAGCATCTGACAGGGTAGTACTCGACAACCCTATCGCCGGAAAAACAGAACCAAACCTTCGTGCTTTCTAACTCGTTTGCCACAGGTTAGCAAAACAAACACGTACAGTTATACAGTATATGTCAGGACGTCTCCCGACACCTTCACTTCAGCGACAATTTTCGTCATGAATAAGAAGGTCACATCTTATGGCTCAAATTATTATAATAACAATAATAATAATCACATCCTAGCCATAAAATAAACCCCTAACAGAGACTGGCCACGAGGCCTAGGGCAAAACCACGACGACTCTGTGACACTCTTACCTCCAGGAAGAAAGACCAGCATCCTCCACCATCTCGACGACTGGCACGTAGGGAAAAAGACGACGCAGTAAACTACAGAAGGCTCTCCACTAAATGAAGCCACCCTTAAACTATAGAAACTGCTGAAGAGAAAAACACGCTTATTCCACCAGAAAGGTAGCCAAAAAGTGTTGCCCTGTAGTAAAAAAGCCTCGCACAATACTAGCTAGGCTAAAAATAGAGCAAAAAACAATAAACAACGGCGGCCTCATTCATAGGGGAATCGAGGGGACGCCAGCACAAAGCACCCTTAATAAACACACTCCTGGGGGTCGTGCCAATCGGAACGCCCGACGTATCTAATCTAAACCTATTCTAAAACATCTCAGATAATACAAATGAGCAAAAGAGTCCCTAGTAGAGACCGTAGAATGAAGAATGAAGAGAGGTCCGAAACTCACGTCCGATGGCAACGAGCCCCAGAGTGAGAAGGAAGAATGGCGCTTGGTGCTTCAACGTCTGCGGGCACACCCACGCTATCAACGTCCACAGGATGGAAAGCATAGCAGATTAGTGGTTCTAATATTTTTCTTTTTATTATTTTTTACTAAGTTTTTTCGTAGTGAGCTCCCGATCATAAGGACGATTCCATAAGTGAATATGAGCGTACGCTTACGATGTTTGGTCTCTTAACACTCTGGGGCGGGTGTTTTGACAGCTGACTCTAGGGTTCAAAGAGTGCCATTACTGTTTAAGGCATATCATCAATGATGGAGAGGCCACTAATAAATATACACTTTTATTGTTGAGATAACTTGGAAAAGTTGACAGAATGAATATAAACACCATATGAGGAGGAGCACTTTATTGACAACGTTTCGCAGATAGCTTCTTCAGGTCACTAACAGGTGGGGGAGGCGGAGAATAGGGGGAGGGGGGCAGGTAGGACAGGGAGGGGGAAGGAGTAGGGGGAGTGTGGGTGATGGGTAGTATACAGCAATATGCACAAATACACACATTTGTATGGGCTAACAACGGAATACAATATGTAGATACTATTATTAACCTATTATATGCATAATAGTGAAAACAATAATTAGAAATAATAATAGCAACAAGGCGGTATAATAATTATACACAAAGCCTGCAAACATAAACACACAAACACACACACCCACATACTTACTCACACACTTAAGGGGGAAAGGGGAGAATGCGTTCGTACGTATGTAAGTACAGTACGTGTAAGTACAGTTATATAATAACTGCATATTTCTCTATACTACCCATTAGCCATACCCCCCCTACTCCTTCCCCCTCCCTGTCCTACATACCCCCCTCCCCCTATTCTCCGCCTCCCCCACCTGTCATGACGGATACCCAAGGACCTAGTGCCTTTTTTTTTTTTTTTTTTTTTTTTTTTTTAAAGAGACAATGAACAGAGGAAGGAAAAACACAGATAAAACATCCTCCATTCATAAAATGTTTGTAACAACTGGATTTAAACTTTTGTATATTGTAAGTTTGTGGAAAGCAACTCGAGGGAAGTGAATTCCAAAGAGTAGTAGTTCTAGGGATAAATGAATTTTGATAAGCAGAAGTTCTGCATTGTGGAGGAGAAAGTGTAAATTCATGGGTGCTCTCAGCTGCCCTAGTTCTACGGGGAAAGATGTGGAGAGGGCGGCACAATTGAAGCAAGTTCCTCGGAACAATTGCTGTGAAAATATCTGTAGAATAATGCAAGGGATGCAACGTTTCTTCGTATGGATAATGTAGGAAGGTCCTGTGTGATTGCAGGGTTATTGATTAATCTAATAGCTTTATTTTGAATTTTGTCCAACTGCCTCAATGCAACCACTCCACTTCCACCCCACAGAGGTGAACAGTAATCCATCTGAGAACGCACATGACTTTTATATATTACGGCCAACTGCTCGTCAGTGAAGAATTCTCGAACTCTGTACAGGAGTCCCAGTTTTTTAGAGGCATTCTTAGCAATGCTTCTAACATAATGTGTCCAGCTCAAGTTAGTAGTTAATGTTACACCGAGAATGTCAATACTAGGGGAAGTGGGAATATTTACATCATTAAAAAATATATGGGAGTCAGTGAGATTCTGTCGGTTAGAAAATTGAATGTACTTGGTTTTCTGTGCATTAAAGGAAACTAGATTTTTTTGTCCCCATTCATTAATTCTAGAAAGGTCCTGGTTCAGAGATATTGCAGTGTTTATTTTTGAATTTATAAGATCGGGCTGGGTGAAAGAATTGGTAAATGTGAAGGAACTGTGGAGCGTTGAGTCATCTGCGTAGGAATGTATTGGATTATGAGTGGTAGATATGAGATCATTGATATGAATGAGGAACAGAGTTGGGGCCAAAACTGATCCCTGGGGAACACCAGCATTTATTGAGTGAAATTGAGAATAAAGGCCATCTACCATTACACGTCGGGGCTGTTCGGCCAGGCAGCTTAGGGAACAACAACAACAACCATTACACATATTTTTCTGTTATGAAGATAAGAAGAAATTAGTGGAACTAATGATGCAAGGCCGTAGTGTGACATCTTCGACAATAAGGATTGATGCCAGACTCTATCAAATGCCTTTGATATATCCAGTGCTATTGTATGTGTTTCACCATGTTGGTCTGTAGCTTGGTTGATTTGATGCGTAAGAAGGCAAAGAATGTCTGCAGTTGATCGACATCGTCTAAAACCATATTGCCTATCACTGATTAATTTATTATTCTCAAGATGCTTAATTATGTGATTATTTAATATAATTTCAAAGACTTTACCAAGAGTGGCCTGTTAGTGACCTGAAGAAGCTATTTGCGAAACGTTGCCAATAAAGTGCTCCTCCTTATATGGTGTTTATATACACTTTTATTATTTCTTTCTTCAGAAGATCAACGAGCTCCACCATGTAAACGATAACTAATTAAGGGGAGATGGTTTTTCTGGACCACGTTCTCCCTCATATTTAGCCCCACTAGTTTACAGATTTAAAGACTTTTCGCCCTATTTCTTTTTCAATATTAAGAACTTTCATGCCATTTATGTGTCTATTTTTCCTTTGGCGAGATATATCTGGCCTGTAATTTTAGGGGGAATTCTACCGAAAATGTACAAATTTATTTTGAAAGGGGGTCTACGGGGTGTCTTTCTAAGCTTGATGGAGGTTTAGCGAGGAAACTAATAAATAAATATACAAATAAATAGACCATAAAATAACTAGGCCTACTACCACCTTAATTAACCCGCTAAGCGCGAGCTATATGTAATGAACACCCTATAACTGGGCGGCCATATTAGGCATCATTCCAGCCTAAAATCGTCATTTTACGATAAATATCGTTATTACTTATTCATATGCGCCTATTTTACGTTTAATATGAAGATAGTAACATGTAACAGCAATAAAACAAGTGGGAATAGTGTTTGGAGGGTGAAAATCGCGAATTATTGCAGACCGTTCATTCATAAGGTCAGAAACATGCGAGGCCTACACCCTGGTCTCTCGATGCCTGGAGGGACACTGAGGCCTGTCTCTCTCTCTCTCTCTCTCTCTCTCTCTCTCTCTCTCTCTCTCTCTCTCTCTCTTTCTCACGCATAGAGACATGCAAGACCACACCCTAGGACCGGTTTGGAGATATTAGCACGGTAAATACACCGATAAACATGGGAATAAGAGGGAAAATAGGTGATAATTGAAGGGGGGGGGATAGGGGAGAAGGAGGGGATTTTGATACATTTAGAGGAGTGATAGAAGGTATGGAGGGGAATTATCTCACTTAAACACAATTTTTTTTTGTTTTAAGTGCTACTGGGGCATTTTAAACGTTTTTTTTTAGGCCTTACCTCTTATGAGTGTTCTCGCCTTTGCCCATCAAAACCTCTTAAGGGGACTACCCCCCCCCCTGCCCAAAATGTCATGATATTTTTATTTTTGTTGTCTAAAATGCTTCTTTCAACATAGGAGAATAGCATAGGAGGGCATAAACAACCATATGACAATCCCCCCCCCCCCCCCCCCCCTAAACACACTCAACCAAAATGTCATGATTTGTTTGGGGTGGGGGAGGGGGGTCCAAAATGCTTCTTTCAACAATGGAGAATAACATAAGAGGGCATAAACACCTATATGACATCACTATGACATCAAAAACACCCAAAAACACTGACATACACCTATGATACGTATTATAAGAGGTTACATATAGAAAAATCCTAGTTTACCCTAAATTACTGGCTAGTTTACATTTTCTTCTAATACCTAAATCAGAAAACTTAGTTTTTATTAGTAACTTAGCCATTTTGTCATGACACACCACCAATTAATTGAGATGTTATATATATTTTACTTTCGTCTGCGATTTTCCACAATCATATATTGGCAACTTCCAAGTGTAACTACTCCATTGTATTGTATTGGAGCTGCTTGTAAATGCTCATGTTAACACTATTGGTTGTGCCTTCATCGTGTAAAAAAAAAAAATCGATAAAGTGAAAAACTTGAAGATCAGGAGGAATTTTATTAAACGAAATCGCGATCGTCGCGACGTCGCGCACGACGTACATTTTATGATCTCAATATCTCATGATGTATTGGAAATTTTAAGAAAAACTAAATTACACGCTCTTCGTATGGTATTCGAGTATTTACATGTAACAGCAGGTGTCTCTAGGACAAATAATAAGACCGCAGGAAGTTGTGGCATCATCATGACATCATGACGTCGTGACGTCATGATGTCATGACGTACCACATTCTCATGCTCCCACAAAGTCGGCATTGATAATTTGATTATGCCCTAAAAGTATCAAGATGAAAGATATAATATTTATTTTTTTATTTATTTTTTTGTGTCGGAGGGTGTCTAGTCCCCTGAAGAGTGTTCGCGCCGTTCCCGGGTTAAAAGATGGTACAGTCCTCCACACACGTTTGTATGCTCAATGATTTTATATATGGAAAGAAAATTAGCATTATCAAATTACAAATGTATTTACTTATAGCCTAGATAAGTTGAATGATATGACAAATTACCGGTTTTATATTAGATTTTTCTTGCAAGTCAATGATACTGTTTCCTTCCATACATAGAATTACGGATAGGGTACAAATATATAATATGTCCAACTGTGCAGTATGCTACTGTCTCTTTCGTTATCAATATTAATCAACTGCGTAAGCAGAGTGGTATCTCCCCCCCCCCCCTATGATGGTACAGTGCGGCCGAAATGTCTGTCTGTCTGTATGTCTGGAAACTCCTCCTAGAGCGTTCGACGGATTTTCACCAAACTTCACACGAACATTCGGTGCCGGTCTTTACTATATATATATATATTATAGGTTTGAGTCCCGTAGGGAAGAATGAAAACCTAATATTTAGTAGTGGCCCCGGAATCATTGACGATGCGCCTTACGTAGGTAAAGGCCAATCTTTGAACTCTAGGCTTGCTGTTCAAACTTACCGCCCAAGGAGAACTTAAAATACGATTGCCTTACATCGTGAGCGAAACGCTCCTAATAACCACTCACAGACTCGTCCTTATGAGGTGGGTCCACTACTAGAAAAACTAGTAAAATAAATAAATAATACAAATAAAAATTAAACTTGACCTAGCTTTGCGCTTCCCAGGCTTCTGCTCTTGGGTACCGCTCGCCATCTTGTTCAACCCGAGCGCTCTTCCTTAATCTGACATATCGAGACTCTCAAAAATGTAGCAGATGAATGGGAAGGGGATGGACGGGAGGGCAAAAATCGTCAATGATTCCGGGGCCACTACTAAATATTAGGTTTTCATTCTTCGGTAGGGACTCAAACCTATACTTTATTAGTGGCCCCTTTATCATTGACGATGCGCCTGAATTCTCAAGACTGGAGTGGGGATATTCATCATAAATATCGCATACCACTAATAACCCCGGTAATCAGGTCAGTTTAGTATCAAATAAAAATATAAAAGAGTTACAGGCGGCGTTTCTTAAAGGAAGCCTGTGGTGTTAGCACCTTTAAGTTTAATAGAACAGTTGGTGTAACATAAGGATAAAATTATTCATAATTATAGTCTATATATTTCAGGGAAAATTAAACCTTCATTATCACCCTATTTTATTAATATGTAGGCTTACATATTCATGGTCTTTAGGTACTGTATTACAAAAATATTTGTACTCTTATTCTAGATATAATCCCTGAGATTAATGAGTATATTGGAAACCCTATTGCATTCATAGTGTTTCATCCAAACGAAAAGAAAATTTATTCATGTTCCTGAGTAGGCTTACTCTAGCCTAAGGAACGGGTTAACACATGACCTTAATACTCGTTACATTTTGTCTCACTTCCGAGGCAGGTAGAGTCCTTAGCTAGGATACTCCCCCCCCCTCTTTTTTTTTACATCATGAACTCAGCTTAAAATTAGACTTTCTGCCTTAGTGCTATACATGTACGAGAAGGTTTCGTGAGATTGACGGACAGGTATCGTGTGAGAAAGGTATGATTTGATGACCACAATTGGGTCTTCTGAATATCTTCTAGAGAGTAATTATGGAGGAATCTAAGTGATGCCGCCCATTTACGGATATCGTGTGATCTTGCCAACACGCCCGGATTACTCTCTCGAATGACTTCCACCAGTAATGCGGCTAGTCGGCGTTTTTGTAATCGAACAACTGTCCGTGAAACCCAGAGGGTTCCCGCCTGTGATGGCCTGGAAGCCTGCATAAATAACCTAAGTGACTGCACTGGACACAGTAAATGGTGCCTGTCACCCTGTTTCAGAGCCGGTATCTCGAACTCTGTAAATACATGATTAGAATGTTCATTCTTAGCAATGAAGTTAGGGGCAGGAGCAATATGTACACCCATGTTGCGCCTTGTAAATCTTAAACAGTTTGGCTCCAAACTCATCGCCGCCAACTCAGACACCCTGTCACCTGTAGCCAGTGCCATCAGAAAGATGGACTTTTTTAGTATTAGGTCAAAGGGAGGATCTTTGCAATATCTATGGGACTGCAGCATCTCAAGGGCTAGGTCCAGAGACCAGGTGGGTGTGAGTTGACGGGGAGGGAGGACGAAGCTTGAAGCATGACCTCATGAACCCCTTTTCTTCCGCCTCCGGTACAGCTAGACCAGTTAAATCTAAAAATGGTGTCCTAATTGCTGTGAGGTGATTCCTTAATGTGACAACTGACAACTTTTGAACATCGAAAAGGTAATTTAGATACTTAAACACCAGAGCCACGGAGGACTGTTGTTGACCAGTTTCTACAATCCAGGTAGTAAATGCTTTCCAGTGTGATTGGTACTGTCTTTGGGTTGATGGAGTATACTGACTAATTAATTTATGAGTCACGGTTTCCCCAAACTGGCCTAGCCACTTGGCCTTCTGAATGTCCACAAGGCGAAAGTCAGCGAGGTCTTGAGGTTTCCAATTGTCTCTAAGTGGAAATACGAGATCGGGAGTGACACCGGGTTCTCGCACCACGTCTTCAACTGGTTGTACCACACTTGAGCCGGCCACAGGGGCGCGATCATCGAGACCATGCCCCGATAACCCCGTAGTTTTTTAACTACTTTGCACATTAAGGATGCATCTGGAGGTGGAAACAGATAAATGGAGCTCCATTTGTTCCATTCTACTAGAAATGCATCCGGACCCCCCGCCGGAGTTAGACTTCGGCGTGTGAGGTACTGAGGAAGCCTGTGGCTTGCCTCTGACGTGAACAGATCCACTTGTGGGTGGTAGGGCTCCGCAATCAACTTTTGAAAGATGTTTTGCCTGAGGGCCCATTCTACTTGAGTGCTCTGCCTCCGGGACAGAGCATCCGCCCATACATTTGCCATGCCGGGCAGATATGTTGCGTGAAGATAAATCCCGAGCCTCGCGGCTAGCCGAAATATCTTTTCCGACAACCCTTGTAACACTCGTGATCTCACTGACCTTTGCTTTTGAATGCATGTCACTGCCGTCAAATTGTCCATTCTGAATGCTAGGGACTTCCCCGCTTGGCTTGGGCCGTGCTCCTGTAAGAAGAATAGTGGGACTAGTAACTCCTTGTCATTGATATGAAGGTGATTTGATGTTGACCAACGACCCTGGCTCTGGTGACCTAAGTTCGATTGGTAACCCCACCCCAGGGTTCCTGACGCGTCTGTATCTACCCAAACCGTCGGAGGTGGTGCTGTCCAAGTCAAGGATGAGTGGATAACTTCTGGCTTCGTCCAAGCCACTAGGAGGTTGTGGATTAAGGTTGGAATTGTCCTCGGTGTTTCCGCCGGTAAAAGTGGAAAACACCTGTTTCCTTCCAAGATAATTCTTTTGACCTTCAGGCGACCTAACGGTACCGTCAGTTGTATCCAGTTGAGTGAGCCTATTAGAGATTCCCAAATCTTTCTCGTTGTCGTCCGGGAGTGTAGGAATCGGAAGAGTTTCTTGCGAAACCTCTGGCGATTGTCTACACTCTGACTCAGAGCTAGTAATTCGGTATCCCAAATAAGGCCCACCCATTGGATTTGTTTGGTGGGAATGAGAGATGACTTTGCAAAGTTTACTCTGAACCCTAAGGCTTTTACATGATCTAATACTAGTTGAACATGGTGAAGGCATATTATCTTGGATTGGGCTACTACTAGCCAATCGTCTAGGTACCATAAAATCATAATTCCCTGTTTGAGCAATGGTAGCAATGCCTGTCGTACTAATTTTGTGAAAACTCTTGGTGCTAGATTTAACCCAAAGGGCATTCTTTGGAAGACAAACGTCTGGTCTCCGTTGCGTAAGGCTAGGAACCTTTGAAAGCGTTTGTTGATGGGGACATGCCAATAGGCGTCTTTTAGATCTATCGAGCACATCCAGCCTTGTGGCCGATGTGGCGGGAGTGACAACCTGATCTGATTCACCGTTAGCATCCTGAATGACTGATTGTGAATGTGGGTGTTGAGATATGAGAGGTCGATCACTGGCCTCATCTGAACACTGTCCCTTTTTGGTACCAAAAACAACCGGGATATGAACACTGGCATTGACGTAGGACTGGGGATTATGATCTGTTTTTGTTCCATCTCTTTGATAACTGATCCCACCTCTAATGAAACTCGGTTGAATTCTGTGGGGAAACGTAACCGGGGTCTCCGGGACCACCGCCATGAGAGCCCTTTGCGGACCACTGTCCTAGCCCATGTCCGTCGGGGCCATGCTCTGAAATGGTCTCGGAAGTTGCCAGTCATGTGACTGGTCTTGTCCGGCAGAGCTTCTCTCGGATCCGTCTTGCCTTGTCTTGACATTGGAAGTGAGAGAGCCCTGTGGCATGTCTCAGTTAGTGGAGGATGACTGTGATTCTGACTTTGGTTTGGGGGGATGAGAGGTCTTGCTACCATTGCTGCTGTGATGCCCCCTGTATTGGCCCCGAAAGCCCCTCCCTCTACCCCTGAAGCTACCGCGCCCTTTAGGTGCCCCGGAATGCGCAGGAGTTGTGAAATTCCTGGCAGATTGCTTGGACTGTGGCTGGCCACGGAAGGAACTGAACTGTGACTGACCACGGAAGGAACTGAACTGTGACTGACCACGAAAGGAACTTTTAGGTTTGAATTTCTGTGTAGTTGCCTTCTCATCTCTTTGTTTAGAAGTGGTGGCAGTTGTGTGGTCTAGAAGGATTGTCACTATCTTCCATGTTTCTTGGGAGACCAAAGTGGTTGTAAAAATATCAGATAGGAGTAGCCTTCTAGCGATCTCTCCCGGAAGTTTCTTCGCCAAATGCACTCTCATATCTTGGCGTCCCCATACAGCCTCAAAGATAGCTGTCCGGATATCGCCCAGAGAATGAACTGAGATTTGGAGGAGAAGACGTCTGGTCAGAGAAAGGGCCTTCTTAGATCCGGCGTCCGTAACCGATTCAGCCGTTCTAGCTATAGAGGCTGCTAATTGTAGGCTGAGTAGGTGTGGAGACGCCAGTCTCCAGGCCTTCTGTCTTTCTTTAAAATCCCTGTCAATCTGAGCCTGTGTGGGTAAGCAAAAAGGTTCAGGTAGATCCCAGAAAGATAATTTTGGGGCACTCAATAAATCAAGTATATGTTGGGGGATCCCGTCCACCTTGCCTACTGGCAGAGAAAACCAATGATTGTCTTCTGCCGGAAGTTGATGACTACTTTTGTTGGTGATGGTGTTGGCCAACATCTGGGCCTCTTCACCCCAAGTAACCCAGTGCCCATGCTCCCCTCCCTTTATATGAACTAATGAGGTCCCATGAGCGTCCCTGAAAGGAGTGGAATTTAGTTCAGGGGTCAAACTCTACAATGCTTTTAAGTCATTAAATCCATCAGTTTTAGACCAGTCCGAAAACAGTTTTCCGGTGGAAGCAGGAGGCAAGGCGGGGGATGATGTGTACAAAAAAAAAATACGGATTGAAATAATGTGGAATGGCCTGGATAACAACATCAAGTACCTCACCTACATGGTTCTTGGCCCTTAATTTCTTCTTCCCACTTACTTCTATAACCCAGTCTTCTGGGACAGGTGACTCACCTGAACGCAAGGTCTGGGCGTAGTGGTAGAAGTGGTGACCAAGAAGTGCCTGGTCCATACATGAGTGGCATAGGGCCCTTTTTGTTGGGGATGGACTTGTTTAGTGGGGTAGCTAACAAACCCGAAAACAATTTCATGTGAGGTTGTAAGAGAGTAGGGGTGCCTGGAATCGAAGCCATAGGGCTGATTGTGGGGGCAGGGGGAGGAGAAGTTACTGTAACTTGAGGATGTACCACTACGTCCCCCAGAGGTTGCACTGCCGGGGTTACGGGTGTTGTAATAGTCATCTGTCTCTCACTTTTAACTTGTTTCATAAAAAAAATAGTTCTCGTAACTCGCTCTTTGTTAATTCAGCCTCACTGTCTAGTTCCTATTGGGATGAGGGTTGTGACACCTCTGAGCCCTGCGTCCCAGATTGTGGAACTTCACTGTCTTGTTCATACTGGGATGAGTGCTGTGACATCTCTGAGCCCTGTATCTCAGATTGTGGAGAGACTGTTCGGTGAGTAGGCTCCACTTCCTCAGTATATCCCCCCTGTTGGTACATCTCTATCAGTGGCCCTTTCTTTAGTGATTCCGTTGACCGGGTCGATGGGGCTGGGTGATCTTCCCACCCAAGATCATCGACCCGGGCATAGGTATCATATTATGTATCTGTTTGTGATTGATAGGAATCTTCATGACCGGGGAGATTAATTAAATGCAAATCTGTAACCTCAGCCATGGGGAGTTCCTGAATAGTTGTATCCCGTTCTGTGGGGCTGTTCTGTCCCTGCTGGTGAGAACCTACACTGCCACCTCTTTCTTTCCCTAACACTGGTAACGTGACAGGGTTTGGTGTAGGTTTATGGGGGATAGTAAATTTGTGGGGAGAGCTTAAGACCGAACTAGATGTGTCTCGTGATGTCTTTCTCTTTTCTGAGGATTTGTGTCTAGATTTTGACGGTTCCTTAGCTGTCTTCTTACTTGCTGAGGAGGACGGCTTATTTCGGCTCGACTTTGGTTTGTCCCCGGCTGCCAATGCGGAGTCGAAGTCCGAGCGGGGCCTCTTGGCCTCCTGGTCTGTTGCCTGTGGCTTAGTTTATGGCAAGGGTGACTTTGACCTGTCTCGCCGGCTGGTTGAAGGTCGTTCCACCGGTGGGCTTCTGTCCCGAGGTCTCTTTCGGTGGTTGGAGGAAGAGTCTCCCGAAGAAGATCTCGGAGGGGGTGAGGTGGTCTTTGGATTCTTTAGTGCCTCCTCCAGAGTTTTATCATCTAACTGGAGGGATTTATGAGCCTTTGTTTTACAATATGCACCATATTCTGATTTAATATGTTGGAGAATAGCCTTGCATTGACTATCTCTATCGTTAATAAATGCATTACTGAGGGCTGAGCAGTTGGAACAGGATTTTGACAGCCATCGACCTCTCGAACGGTCTAGGCAAGTGACACACTTTATACAGAGTAAGTGTCCCAAGAGTGCTAATCTGTTGCAGTCTAGAGCTGCACAGAACAAATATATAATTTTGTCCATGATTACCTCCTCACCCCCGCAGAGGTATTATTCTTCCTAGGTGTCTCACAGTCGAACCTGAGTGAGAAGACATTTCAAGAATCAATGCTCATAAGGACACGCTAGGCTGGAATAATATACATATGTAATCTCTACGTTAAGAGAGTAAAGTTTGAGTAACTCTTAAGCAATCTTAATTCCCTTTACGTTAACCATTTCTTAGAAATGTAATTGATTATTGTGTAGCCTGTTATGTGCTACTAATTTGTAAGAAAGAATAAAATTTGAATAATTCATAAACAATTTTTGGCAGTGTGTTGAGTAAAGATGGGACTATGGATGAAGAGGTGCGGGAGAGGGTACAACAGGGGAAGAGGGTTGTAGGAACGCTAAAAGCAGTAACAAGAAATAGGGTGGTCAGTATGGAAGTGAAGAAGTCCTTGCATGACAGTGTGGTAATCCCGACACTGACTTACGGAAGCGAAGCATGGACGTTGGTTGAGAGACTCAGACCAAGAGTGAGAGCAGTGGAAATGAATTACTTAAGGAGTGCGTGCGGAGTTACATGGAGGGATAGACAGACTAATGAGGAAGTAAGAAGGAGGTGTGGTGTGGAGGTAGATGTGCTGGAAAGTGTGAAAAGGAACAACTTGAGATGGTTCGGCCATATGGAACGTATGGAAAGCGAGAGAATGACTAAGAGGGTGTACGAGAGCGAGGTGGAGGGACAGAGGGGGAGAGGTAGACCGAATATGAGGTGGAAGGATGGAGTGAGGAAGTACATGAACGAAGGCGGTGCTGGTTGGGGGGAGGGGCGTCGACTGACTGGGGACAGAGGTGCATGGGGGCGGTTCGTTCGTGGCCACCCCTTCGGGGATCACGGCGTCAGGCAATAGACAGATAGATAGATAAACAATTTTAATTCCCTTATGTTAACCTTTCTCCGAAATGTAAATGAGTATTGTGTAGCCTCTTCTGTGCTACTATTTTATAAACTTCTTACCTCATTCGTTTTGTGATATATGAATCAAACCCCGGCGATCGTCGAACGCTGGATTATTATGATTCTAGATCCGGCGGATAAGTCGCCAATAATAAAGCTAAACAGTCAAACTGGGAGCTATAAGATCGAAAGTGGTGAGTTTATTTCTCGGCTTCGCCGTGGCTGTTGCGGCGATGGCTTCGCCGTGGCTGTTGCGGCGATGGCTTCGCCTTGACTCGCGCGGCGATTGTGGGGCCCACTTTTTTTATCAGCCGGCGTAACGTTCGTCTACAGTATTTCAAGGCCAAAGGTTCGTTAACTTTTGGAGGCGAAAAAACGTGATTACGAGGGGGGAGGGCATCGCCGTTAACCTTCGTAACTCGAATTATTGTTAGTGACATGCTGGCACTATACGCCTTAATTAACCTAATTCGAATTCCTTTGTAAACTGTGCCAGTCATGGAATATTGAATTTTGAATATTGAATTAGGCCAGAAGAACGATTTGTTGTTTGTGTTAGTTTGTTGTCGGCGGAAGACGTGGTTAAGGGGGGCGTCGCCGTTAACCCTCGAAACTTGACTTCTTTTTTGTAATGCGCCGGGGGCCCCGGCGGTATACTATATGCCTCAATTAACGCAAACTAAATTCCTTGTAGACCCATACTCGGCGGTGACCACTGAATTATAATATAGCTCAGAGTGTTTTCCCGGCGGGGGGCCCCCACGGTACACCTTGAGATACGTTGTTCTTTTATTAAATGTTCAGACTCGCTAGAACTATATAATAATCCCGCCGGAAGGGGGCCCCTTCGGTCATTGTGTAGGGATAAACAACGTGTACATACATGGCATAGTTATATATCATGAACAATTAAACATCAATAATAACACTCCTTAACCATATATATATTTGTAACCTAATGAGGCCAACTAGATGGGAGCCCTTGGTGATGGATTCGTCAATGGCTCAAACTTGCGATTCAGCGTCGACCTCGCCACCTGTAGAAACACCTGATGATTCGGTTGCAGAGTAGATTGGTTCCGTGCCGGACCCCTCAGCTACGTGAGAAAATCCGCTGGCACTAGCCTCGAAACATACTTGTTGCACATCCTGAATGGACCGAGCAACAGGCTCCAGTTCACCCTAAAAGAAGCCTCATGCCTAATAATTGAACTAATAATGGAATAGGGTAAGAAAACAACACATTAGGGGTGACGTGCCTTATATCACGACGCGAACACCCCTTAGGTATAAGGAAACTACGCACTAGGGGCGGCGTGCCTTGTCACAACACGCCCACTCCTTAAATTCCTTAATCAACACGGATGCTAAGGACCCAGAAAAACAGTCTCCAGGGCCCGTATTTAACACTTCAACCTACACCGAATCTATAATCTAACCTAATTTCAGCACTGTCATGGACATATGAGCAAGGACTCACTAAGTGATGAATTAAGGTGACGAATGGGGTGTGGGTAGGAGCGTTTGGGATCTACATCCCACCCACCGAAGGATTTGTGATTGGTGATGTTGGTCATGGTTACTGGAGATGTCGCCCCGAAAACAACTCGCCATGCATTTGTACGAGGAACTTGCACCATTTTGGATAGGTTAGGTTGGGTTAGGTTAGGTTAAGTTCAGTTGGGTTAGTTTAGTTGTTGTTCTTGCTGTTCCCCAGACTGCCTGGCCGAACAGCCCCAAGGCCCCGAGCAAGGCCAAGGCCATACCGAGTGCCCCCACAGAACCCTCCCTGCCTACCACAAAAAAGCCTGGGTGACCGAAGCCGCTCACAGGTGAGGAGCCGAGGAGGGCGTGGAAACGCCCGGGATACCGGAGCCCCACCCAAAGCCCTGGGCTCCCAGCAATTATGAAGGGAAAGCTGAGGGGCAAAGGAAAAATTTGACACTTTTAGCTCCCAGTCTCGAGAGTTGGCAGTAGGGAGGTCAATCCACGGAAGAGACGCCGCCACTTGAGATCTAGGAAATGTATAAGCGAAAGGAACAGTTAGAGTAAGCTATGGGTATGGCAGAGAATGCTCAACTCTGATAGACCAGCCCATCACCAGGATTAGTTTAGTTGACAGTAGCAGTGATGGTAGTAGTAGTAGGGATGATTGTGATAGTAGTGATGATGGTGATAGTAGTGATGATGGTAATAATAAAGTAGTGATGATTAAGATGCGAGGAGAGGAAATAGTACAGCCGAGATTTCCCCAAATAATTCCGGCATCTAGAAATCAAGAGGAACAACCAGTTAGGATTGCTAGCATAAGCACCTGCAGTCTTACTCAGCCACAATTCAGCACGGGATCCGAGTCAAGGCTCAGAACCAAAGAAAATGCTTCTACGAGGGGGAACTATTTTAAACTCTCGAGAGATTTTCCCCCCACGCCACTTCAAATAGATTTCCCACAGCAACCAATAATGTCTGAACAACCAACTTACCACCACACAACCGCCTCCAACCAGTGCACCAGTAGCAACCATCCTGCATTCGATCTGCAACCTGCAACATGACCGAAAGTACAAAAAAGTAACAAACACTGATGCCAGTGCTTTAGTTAGCTTACTGATTATATAGCCCAAATCTTCCAGCTCTCAAAAACCTTCCAGTGTATTTTAACCCGGCGAGCGCGCGCAGGGTGTAGTAAACACCACAGTTCTGGGCGGCAATATTAAGCTCCATTCCTGCCTATAATCGTCATTTTACGATAAATATCGTTAATACTTATTCATATGCGCCTATTTTACCTTTAATATGAAGATAATAACCTGTAACAATAAAACAAGTGAGAATATCATTTGAATGGTCAAAATCGTGAATTGTTAGCGAGCGGTTCATTCATCAAGTGTGAGCCAGCCGGCCTCACACCCTCTTCTCTCGAGGGTTGAAGCAGTACTGAGCTACTCCCTCACACTCTCTCGGTCTCTACCTTACGTAACACATACATGATCACAGCCTAGGATCGGTTTGGAGAAGTTTACACGAAAATATACCAAAGAATAAGGGAATAAAAGGGAAAATAGGTGATAATTGAAGGGGGGAAGGAGGGGATGTGGAGGAGTGATGTGAGGTAAGGAGGAAAAAAACAAAATTTAAGTGCTACTGGGGCCTTTTAAAAAAAAATTTTTTTAGGCCTTACCTCTAAGAGCTTTCTCGCCGTCGCCCAGTAAAACCTCTTAAGAGTGTTCTCGCCGTTCCCGGGTTAAGAGCTTTCCAACTGTACTGGTCCCTGTTCGGTCTGTCATAGTCTTAGTGATGGTGGCGTTTCTCTCGGTGCAAGAAGGGCGGATGACCTGGGAGGAGAGCCTGGGGCGGCTGGCGTAGCCCCTCTGGGTTTCCTTGTCACGGCGGTGGTGCGGCTTGGAGCAAGAAGGGCGCATGGTGGTGTAAGACTTATGCAAAATCTTGCTTGCCTTGCCTTCCTTCCGGTCCTTCTTGTTTCTGTCGCTGCTATGATTGCTGATGGTGACTATGATGTTCTTTCCTAGTGTTGGGTGAAGTGCGGGTGTGATGGAGGCGACTCAGGCGCACTCTGGTGGTGTGGTGCTTGTGTCTTCTTTCCTCGGTGGTGTGGTGGAAAGGGTGGTAATGTTGGCTCTTGGTGGTGTTGTGTTTCCATCCTCTTTCTTCGTTATTTCAAGCTACATAGCTGTTTTCTACTGTGTTGGTTCAGATTACATCCCTTATGAGATATACCCTTTGGTTAATGTTTCCATTAGTTCCACTAAATATTTTCGTTATTTTCCTTTGGGAACCGATTATCAAATCTGCGAAGCAGAGTGGTATCGCACACACAGGTCCCACCCGTATACTGTGCACCACAATTCAGCTTGTCCGTCGTCGTCGTCGTCGTCCGTCATCCGTCATCCGTCCGGTAACTCCTCCTAGACCGTTCGATGGATTTTCACCAAATTTCACAGGTATATTCATTTGGTCAATGCGAAGGTCAGTCGAAAAGAAATTTTTAATTTAACTTAAAGGTTAAGGTCAAAGGTCAAGGTTAAAAATAAGGTCAATATTTCATGTGTCTTAGTTTTTACTCAAATGTCTTCATTTTCACTACACAAGTTACTGGTAACCTCGATATCTTATTGACCAAATTGTAGATACATATTCTGAAGGGTAAGGTCAAAGGTCAAAATATTTGTTTTACTAGTATTTCTTATATTAATTGTTTGATTCTCACTAAACTTACCATGTATATTCGGAATACTTAGGACAAGGTCATAAAAGAAACTATACAATTCCATATGAAAGGTCAAGTTCACAGGTCAAGGTCAAATAAAAGGTCAATATGCTAATTTCATTACTTTTCATGCAAACTTCACAAAATTTGGCGATATAGTTGCACTTTAAATGGAAAGGAAAATAATACATTTTGAGACACATCATGAAGGTCAAGGTCAAAGGTCAAGGTCAACTATTCTATAAATATATATGAAACTAACTGATGGGTTTTAATGAAATTAGTCAAGTTTATTTTTATTTTCCTGGGCAATGTCAATGAAAACAAATTTTTACTCTTACATAAAGGTCAAGGTCACAGGTCATGGTGAAAGGTCAACTTATTCTATTTATTTTTAGTTTTTATTCAAATGTCTTCATTTTCACTTTACAAGTTACTGGTAACATTGATATCGTATTGCATAAATTTTAGATACATATTCTAAAGGGTAAGGTCAAAAATCAAGGCCAAAGGTCAAAATAGTATTTTTACTAGTATTTCTTATACTAACTGTTAGATTCTCACTAGGCTTACCATGTATATTCGGAATACCTAGGTCAAGGTCACACAATAAACTATTATATTACAATGCTCATATGAAAGGTCAAGGTCACAGGTCAAGGTCAAATATAAGGTCAATATGGTATTTTCTTTACTTTTCATGCAAACTTCACAAAATTTGGTAAGATAGCTGCACTTTAAGTGAAAAGGAAAAAAATAACTGTTAAGACATATAAAGGTCAAGATAAATGTCATAGGTCAAGGTCAACTATTCTATTAATATATATGAAACTAACTGATGTGTTTTAATGAAATTAGGCATGCTTATTTGATTTTCATGGGCAATGTCAATGCAAACAAAAATGTACTCTTACATATAGGTCACAGGTCAAGGTCAAAGGTTAACTTTTATTATTTATTAAAAAAGATTACTCACATTTTAGAAAACTGGCTGTGTTATGGCTTATTACTTAAATATAGCCTAATATATATCAAATTTCACATAAATATTGTAATAGTTAAGGTCAGAGGGCAAGGTCAAAATAAGAGTATTTGTAATTTTCCCTAAACTCCTCCTTGACTGTTTAATGTATTGTCATAACATTATCCAGGCAAATTCAGTTGGTCAATGCGACGATTATCCAAATATATGTATTTTACTTCTATCAAAGGTCAAAAGTCAAGGTCACAGTATATGATCACTATTTGTAATCAATAAGTTTTTATACGAATTAGGCTACACCATATTCATAATGTTAGTTAATACGAACAATGCTGTTAAGCTAACTAAATCCTTGATAAGAAATTCTAAGGTCCAAAGGTCAAGGTTAAAGGTCGTTATATGATTTTTACTAGTATTTCTTATTTAATGTAAGATTCTCATTAGGCATATCATGCATATTCGGAATGCCTAGAGCAAGGTCATACAAGAATAAACATAATTCCATTTGATAGGTCAAGTTCACAGGTCAACGTCATATATATGGTCATTATGCTAATTTCTTTACTATTCATGTAAACTTCACAAAATTTGTTAAGACAGTTGCGCATTAAGGGAAAATTAAAATTTTAAATTTTCAGACGTCATTAAGGTCAAGATGAAGGTCAAAGGTCAAGGTCAACTATTCCTTTAATACCTCTGAAACTAACTGATGATCTTTAATGAAATTTGACACACTTATTTGATTTTCTAGGGTTACATCAAAGCAAACAAAAATATAATCCTACATAAAGGTCAAGGTCACAAGCCAAGGTCATAAGTTAACCTTCATCATAAAAAAACTCAATTTTCGATAAGCTGACGACTGTTAGTTGCATTTTACTTAAATTATTATGTTCTCTCCACCAACCAACTTTACTCCTAAACTCGATTAATGAAATTAACAAACACATGTGGCAGTCCAGGGATTCGAACCTAGGATGTAGGATGAGCTCAATGGTGCGGTCCACAGGCACGTTGCTAAAGAGACTTTCTACATCTAGGGAGGCGATGATATGGTCGTCAGTAGAGGGGGCATCTCTTAAAATCTCCAGGAAGTCAGCTGACGAGGAAAGACTGTACTGGCTGGGGGTGTAGGGGGTCAGAAGTTTGTTCAAAGTCTTGGCAATTTGGTAGGTGGCGGTAGGGATCTAGGAGATGATGGGGCGAAGGGGGTTACCTGGTTTGTGGGTTTTGACTGTGCCGTAAGCGTATCCAGGGGAGAAGTCACCGATGAGTTTTTTAAGGTGGATCCCTCCTGTCTTTGCGTTAATGGCGGTGATGGTGGTGTTGGTTTTCCGCTTTATTTCCTCGGTGGGGTTACGGGTGATTTTCCGGAATTTTGTAGAGTCGCTTAGGATGTGGTCCCCCATGATGCCCCTAGGAATGCCCCCTCCACACACGCAGACGAACGACGCAGAGTCCCCGCCCACTCCTGCGTCCGGCCAGCCTACCAGAGCTAGTCTTAGGTTAGCCAACCAGCGTGCAGCTAGCACACAATAATCCCTCTCTTGATCTTGTATCGCCTATATAAACTCGACTTATCACCTTCTAACTTCACTTCTCCTTGATAATGATGGCTGCGCCCATTGAAACGTCGGAACCATTTGCAAACCTCCTTTACCAACTTCCTGAAAATACCAGAAAAACTATACGAAAAATTGAGAGTATCAATAAAAAACTCAATAATGCAAACTGTGCCTATTATTTTAATCTCACCTGCCTGAAAGAAAATATCCTCCCTGGCTACACTAATATCAAAATATATATATATATATACATATATATACACATATATGTATAACGATATATATATATATATATATATATATGTATATATATATAGGCTATATATATATATATATATATATATATATATATATATATATATATATATATATATATATATATATATATATATATATATATATAACGATATATATATATATATATATATATATATATATATATATATATATAGATATATATATATACGCATATATATATATATATATATATATATATATATATATATATATATATATTGGTGTGGTTTGTGGAAGGAGGAAACTGAAGGTGAACGTCAATAAAAGTAAAGTAATGGTGTGTAATAGGGGAGAGCATAGGGTGAATCTAGATGTGAGGCTGGATGGGGAAATATTGGAACAAGTAGAGTGTTTTAAATATCTAGGAGGAACGATAAGCAGGAGTGGAGGTATGGAAGTGGAGGTAAAACAGAGAGTGTGTGAAGGAAGGAAGGTTTTCGGAGCAATGGGAAGTATGTGGAAGACGAGAAATCTCGGAGTGAAAGTAAAAAGTGCACTGTATCAAGGAATTGTTGTGCCAACAGTGATGTATGGGGCTGAGACATAGGCTCTGAAGAAAAAGGAAAAAAGAGGGCTGAATGTGATGGAGATGAGCTGCTTGAGGAGTATGTGTGGAGTTACTCGTAGAGACAGATTGAGGAATGAAGAGATACGTAGGAGAGTGGGGCAGCAGGAACATTTGTCAGCCAGAGTGGACAGAAGGGTGCTGAGCTGGTATGGTCATGTTGAACGAATGGGAGATGAAAGGATTACAAAGAGAATATGTGAGTCAGGTACAAGGGGAGATAGAAGGGCAGGAAGACCCCCATTGAGATGGAGAGACTGTGTAAGAAAGGCTTTGGATGATAGAGGAATGACTATAGATCAGGCAGGGGAAGTGGTGGTGGACAGGAGTGAATGGAGAATGCTTGTGAATAGTTGAGTGAACACGTGGTCATTTGGAGTAAGGGGTCGGGCGCAAGTTGGACTAGTTAATAGTCCATCAGGCGCCTGGCCCGGGGAGACGATTAATATGAAGGGTGTGCCTGGAAGTGTGGTGGGAGGGCTTGTGGCTTTGGCTCCGCTGCATGTCTGCCTGCCGAGATCGGAACCTCTCCGGGTGGTCAGGGGCCGGGGGAGTGCTGGAGCGACCTTGGTGACCCTGGTCTGTGGGTCTTCTCCTGGGTGACCTGGATGTGTGTGAGTTTGTGTTTTTTATCTGTGTTTATTTTTTGTTTTATGTTGTTTTTGTGTTTTCCCTGTTCTTGCTCTGTCTTGAGTCGGCTACCCCCAAAATGGGGATTGGGCCTGAGCATATAGATAGATAGATATATATATATATATATATATATATATATATATATATATATATATATATATATATATATATATATATATATATGTATGCATATATATATATATATACACATATATATAACGATATATATATATATATATATATATATATATATATATACACATATATATATAACGATATATTATACTGTATATAAATCTATTTTACCTAAGAGATTCAATACTACTTGCAGAATTGTGGGCCGCAGAGTTGCGTATGCATTTTTTGTTTTCCTTTGTTTTGTTTTTTTGGTAATGCGAAAACTGCACATCTACTTTATTATTATTTTTTTTTTTTTTTTTTTTTTTTTAAGGTCTTAATTTTACTTAATTCAGGATGCCTTAAGGGAGTATCACACTAGGCCAATTTTCGCCCTTCTACCGCAAAAAACAGAGATGCCGCCCTTCTCCAGCACAAATATCGCCGTTTGACGGAGCTAGGATGCAGCCCGCACTGGGTGGGAAGCAACGTCTTTTGACAGAGGTAAATTGTCAGCCTCAATACGGTATGGAGAATGCAATACTAGAAATTTAGAGAAAACACTAAGTATTACAAAGTTGCCTACATCAAATGGTGGATGTAATCAATTATTCAATAACCAAATGCGCATTGTTAATTTTTGTCCTGGATAAAGCCCTATTTGAGACGATATATTTATCGATGTCGATCTGTAGCGCTGCATATTGGGACTGGTAAACGCACGTCTGATTTATAGAGGACACAGGAGGTGGTTTAGACGTTCGCATTTATTCTCAATAATATTTCAAGTATATGACGTCGAAATATTTATTTTACTACAAAATTGTGTGATTAGATTGTGAGAAGGGCTGCGGATAGACATAAAATAGGTGAATTAATTATAAAATAGCTACACCACTTGCATCTAAATAACTGCTGTTCCTACGCCATGGCGATTGGTATAAATAAAAAAAATTCGAAGACCTCCGAAAAGTTCAAAATATATCCTCATCTTTGCTCCAAATATAAAAAAAAAAAAATGCGCTACCGTGTAGATTGAGTCATATTGAATTATAATTGTCGATATAAATCCATATTACTCTACATTATAAGTGAAACAGCACAATATATAGATCGCTTACTGTCGTGGTAAAGCCAGTGGGTAAAGCCTATACGTGTGTCCTAGGAGCTGCCTGTGCAACTGGCTGAAAACGGAGAATGAAAAACCCGGAGAAGGACGAAAATGTGGCCTAGTGTGATACCCGCTTTAGTGATGCACGGACAGCGAAGGTCTGGGAGCGGCATCCCCCAAATTAGGTTACGTTATCAGAGCAGCGGCGGTCGAGTGGAGAGCACACTCACTTGTGAATCTACTTGACCTGGGTTCGATCCCAGCCAAGGCGGACATTTAGTGAGTGTGGTAGTACGTCCTAGCGTGTTTCACATGCTCGCACCCAGTCGGGGGACACCTCAACGACATATACAGACTAATAACACACATACCAAAGCCATTCCAACAGCTTCCTCTCTTTCCAACACCTCTTCTCCTCTCTACACTCTTCAGAAAATAGTAAAGTAGAAAGTAGCTACGAGGTGCCGTTGTAAAGGCTTATCCCTTAATACCTTCACCTGACCTGACCTGACCAGGGTAGGTTAATGTTTCCACTGATAATGCAAGTCGGCGAGGCAGGCACTCGTGGACGTAAACAAACCCCCACCCAACTCCTCCAACGACAATGTGTCATTAATATAACCTGACAACTAAACCTAACCTGGGGACTGCCACCCGCAGACCCCCGTTGTTCTTAAAATTGTGTAGAAGGCATCAAATTACTAAAAAGTACTGGGGGAGAGTGAAAAACACAGCCGAGATCGAAAATCTTATGCAAATGGGTCAACAGAAAACGGATAAATCTGAGGGTAAACTATTACATGAGAGCGTTAATGCTTGCACATAAAGATATTCCGAAGGAAAAAAATATATATCGATTTAAAATAAATAGCCGCGTTTCAGTAATGTTTCAGGAGTAAGCGAATATAAAATAATAATACACTAAAGTTCCTTAAAGGTGAATTCCAGGGGTGAAAGAAAAAACGAAGTTTGATGCAGGGTCATAACTAGTCATGAATATACTGTAATATGTATATGGGCAATATTAATATAATTCCATTAAACTCCAGAGAAAAATTCTAATTTAAAACGTTGTTGGCATTCTCGGCCATCAGCTGGGCGAGTTCAGCTGATCGGCGTGAATAAAGAATAGGGAGGCAGCGTGTAAACAACACATGCACTCTTGGACTGTCAGGTCTGTTTTTCTTCATTAATACCATTCAATTCAATACTCAAGCTCTGCAAAACATCGACAATGTCCTGAAGATGTTTTTGCACACCAAGATATAATACCATCTCGCTAACAATAAATATACAGGCAGTGTTTTGATTGTTTATCTTGGTCCTGAGATAAAGGAGGTCGCTTCTAAGGCCTATTTCTTAATGAAAGTATTGTTTTCTGTTCAATTTATATATCTCAGTCCCTTGACCAGACAGTGGTGAAGCCAAATGTTGAGCTGTACACATGCATACAATTTATAAGAGTTTCTCACATCAAAAATACCACATATTCATATACTTCCTATATTGAGTATTCCAGCCATTGACGCCTGCGACGTCATGGTGGCCAAAATTTCGACCCTCGCTGCCCACACTTACCGTCCTAAAAATATTTATTATTGTCATTTAGGTTATGTATATGTATACAAAAATATTGAATATTTGTGCAAATGCTTTTTATTAGGCAATGCTACTAAATTATTCTATGCCGAATCTGTCTGTATGAGCGCGGTTGTGTCAAGTTCGCTCGATGCCCGCATAGGTCAGTAAGGTGGTAGGGTACCGAGGACCCTACCACCCCCACACAACCCGAGTGTACCCAAGTACTTCCGACGTCTGATTTATCGCCCAAATCGCGTTAATTATTTGAATGACAGCAAATTAAATTCAAGCATTTATTTTACATTTCGCGTATGCACCCTTATCTTCCCTTACCCCGTCCATTTGAAACTCTGCCATGGTGCGACATGGACGTAGACTCTCTCATTATAGAGTTATTATGGATTTTGGTGAAAAAAGTGATTACGTGCTGGATTTATTTCGAGAGTATGGATTCATTCCTACTTTTAAAGACTGCCCAAAGTGCTTATGTAGGAATAGGTTTTTACACCATACCCGAAAGCGGATTTATGGAGCCCCAATCTTGCTCTCAACCATCTTAACAATGTTACCAACACACCTAAACTTTGTTAGATGCTGAATTAGCTTCCCAAAAAATTATGCCCTGGCCGGGAATTAAACTCGGGGCCCTTGGGTTATGAGGCAATCACTCTACCAGTTGGACCAATAGAGATATCTCACTTGGCCTGGTCGGCTCAAGTTTGTTTCCGCATCCTGTTCAGTTTAGGCTAACCTATGTTTACTGACTTTACACTTAAAACTGTGTACTTTGTGTTCAGATTCGGAAATATTCCAGTGTAATCGAAAAAGCACATGCAAGAAACACAAGAGAGTAATTTGATGTGGTTATTCTAGCAGTGTGTATAAGGGCAACGTGGCTTGGGAAAGCAAGACTTGAACCTTATAAAGTGTTTTTGTTCATGAGTGTATTTTTGAGATAATTTACCACGAAAGAGGCAATCGCAGAACTGGAAATGGGTAGCAAATCTGCTGTAGATTGGAAAATGTTTTGTATGGTAGTGTGTAACTGTGTGTGCAGTGGATGGAAAATCGAGAACCTATTGGTGGACCTGGGAAAATTGTGGAGATAGATAAATCCAAGTTTGGTAAGCAGAAATATCACGTGGGTCGTTAAGTGGAAGGTATCTGGGGTTTGGGTGGAATTGAACGTGATTCCAGCAATTACTTCCTTATGGGGGGGCCAGTATCAAAGAGATGCAGCCACTCTGATTCCTCTCATTCAGCGATATATCAAGCCAGGAACCACTATTTATAGTGACTGTTGGCGAGCATATTCGCAACTGAACAAACTTGGATATGTTCACTTCACAGTGAACCATAACAAGAATTTCGTGGATCCAGATACTGGGATCCATACAAATGCTATTGAAAGAATGTGGCTGTCCGCTAAAAGTTGGGTGTTGCTAGCGGGAAACCGTTCAAACCGTGTATATCATTATCGTGAGTATTTTGTAGAATCATGTTTTGCCATGCTCACAAAAACTCCCACACCATTCTCCACCACTTCCTCAATGAAATCGCCGGTTGAACCCGCCATCACAGTAAAAGTAAGTACCGCATTACTAATTGGTTACTAGGTTAGGTTAGGTATGTTAAGTTAGGTTAGGTTAGGTATGTTATGTTAAGTTAGGTTAGGTTAGGTTAGGTAAGTTAAGTTAGGTTAGGTAAGCTAGGATAAGTTAATTACAGTTCTATCTACACAGTCCATTTTTTTCGGGAATTTTGAGAAGGATTGAATTACATCTTGGGCCATATTACTCTTTTTTTATTAGGTACTCTGTTAATCTGTTTTTTATTGAGGACAGTGCTAAAACATGGCCTATAATTAATGTTTCAACACTCACCGAAGTTTCATAAATATTTGTTCATATTATTCGTTTAAAAATACCGCCTTTTTCCTAATCGAGTGACTTTGGGTAGATGTTCGTGATAATTGGGTAAGTGCGCTAACTTTCGTTATAGACCGTATATTTGCATTTTTCTCGATAAGAAAGAAAAAAAAAAAAAAAGGGTCCGTAATAAAAATTGTGAAATATGGCCTAAAAAAATAATTCAGTCCCTTCCAAAATACCCGAAAAAAGTGGACTGTGTAGATAGAAAAATTATCCAACAGACAGACAGACAGACAAGGTAAAACAATACTCCACATCTCCAAGGGGGACTCCGTAATAACACTTATTATAATATTATACTCTGGCTCGATTTGATATATGAGTTACCCATTAAACACCATTTTCAGAAAGTCTTTTTATAGAAAACTATTACTTATTTTGGACAACTAAAGCAAAATTGCATATATATTCTAATAATTGGATATCAATACTTTATAGTATTATATTGGTTATTTAATTGTGTTCTTGCTTCAAATGAATATTTATATCCAATTATTGAAAACGTTTATACAATTTTGCTTTAGTCGTCCTAAATTAGTAATAGTTTTATTCTAGTGACCCTAACAATTGGACCATTAGTGAATGAGAACTGAGACTAAACCAAAGATGAAGCATGAGTAATGCTCTCAACACCTTTTTTGCATCAGTTTTCACAACAGAAGACTTTAGTGATATTCCTACAGCATCACCAGTACAAATATTTAATTTAAATGCGCTTAGCAATATTTGTATTACTGCGAGAAAAGTAATGAATTACTTAGACAAACTCAAGGTACATAAATCGCCTGGACCCGATACTATTTCTCCCAAAGAAGATAAATGTGAGCTTTTCAAAATGCTGACACTGCTACTCAACAATTCTCCGAGAACTGGGACTGTAGGCCTACCAGATGAGTGGAAACTTGCGAACGTAACTCCAATTTTTAAAAAAGGCTGCAAAGCCTTACCTATAGTAACTATCGCCCAATCAGCTTGGCTTCAGTTGTGTAAAATACTAGAAACTATCATAAGAGACAAACTCGTAAAGCACGTGAAGGAAAACGACATACTTAAAGATACCCAACACGGTTTTCGCAACAATCGTTCCTGCTTGACAAACCTTTTAGATTTCTTCAATGATATCCTAAATCTATATAATGAAAGTAAAGCTGTAAATATTTTCTACCTCGATTTTCAAAAAGCCTTTGATAAAGTTCCACATAAACGCTTATTGATCAAATTAAAAGCACACAGCATACAAGGAGTTGCCTTGAAATTGATAGAAAATTGGCTCAGTGTAAGAAAACAAAGAGTATACATCATAAATAGAAGAGCATCAACATGGACCAATGTAACTAGTTACTAGCGGAGTACCACAAGGATCAGTACTGGTGCCAGTTCTCTTCCTAATCTACATAAACGACATAGATGAGGACCTCACCTGCACAATCTCAAAGTTTCCAGATGATACAAAAATTGCAAGTTACGTAATTTCTAAAAAACACATTCAGGATATGCAAGGCAATCTAGATAAGTTGTCTCAATGGCCTATAGTATGGCAAATGTGTTTCAATGAAGACAAATGTAAAGTACTTCACATTGGAAGCCGAAATGAGAAAGCGAACTTTTCAATGAATGGCACCCAACTCAAGACTGCAGACAAAGAAATGGATTTAAGAGTAACAATATCAAGTAACCTCAAACCTAGTCAACCATGCAATTAGGTTGTTAAGAAAGCAAACAAAATCATTGGTTTCATAGGCAGGTCCTTTGAGCATAAATCCAAAGATGTAATCCTCACTCTTTATAAGGAGTGGTAACAAGTAATGGAGGGGAAATATCCCACCTAATTACAAATTGCTTTGTTTTGAGTGTCACTGGGGTGTTTTAAAGTGTATTTTAGTGCTCTGAATCTATTGAGGACGGTCGCAGTGCACCACAAAAAACATAAATGCCCCCATTGGTTTGTCCCCTGGTCCGAACTCCATAAAGTGCCCTGGACCTCTACCTTCTACTCTATCTATCCATTTCTGTAACATTCGCAGCCTTTCCTCTAACTCCTCTCTGTGGTACACCATCTCTCTTCTACCAAACCTGACTTACATTTCCTCACCGAAACTCGGTTGTCTAAGGCAACAGACAGCAAACCCTTCTCTATATCCTCGTATGCTATCTCTATCCTCAATTCAAAGCCAAAGGTGGATGTTACGTGTACGTACGCAACAATCTTACTTGCTCTCGCGTTCCCAACTTTGACTCTTCTGAAATCTCCATCTTCGGAAATTTCAATGGTCACCGCCACCAATCCCCGCCAATGGGGAGCCACCTTGTCGTGGTGGCGGGGCTTGAAACGGGGTCGTTGGTGTCACTCTCTTTAGGGCAGGGATTCAATCGGCGTCGTGGACAAAGTGCCCCCCCGTCGTCATTGGGGTAAGCGGAACCTCCCGGTGACGACGTTTTTCATGTTCCCATTTTTGTTTTAATTTTGCGGAGGAGTTCCTCCCTATTTTAACTAAATTGTGCCGGCTAGGCTCGAGAGCCTTCCCTCGCTGAGTCTGGAGTACTGGCTCCTCTCCGTTTACAGGGGCCGTGGCGGTCTAGCTCACCGCCCGAGGGGGCTGGTCCCGGGAGCGGCGACGTGGTTGCCCACGTTGATGCCCCTGGGGTCGCCCATCAGTGGGGACCGGTCTCGGTTCCAGGGGTCCGTTTTCCCTTCCAGGTGGGTTTCCTGGCTTCTGTCCGGCTGCCCTCCATTACGCACAGATTGGGGATGATTGCAATTAACTTTGCCCTCGGTCCCAGTATAGCGGTTTTGCCTAAGCTTGGCCTTTCTGTGCGTTTTGGTGCTATCCCCCCTCGTCTAGGGGGGTAGGGTATGAGGATGAGCCCCCTGGAGACCTGCCCCTGTTTGCGCCACCGGTATAGAGGCTGGGGCTCCCTGACTCACGACGGAGGGTTCTCTGTTGGCCCTTCTGGTATGTTCTTTATTTATTTTGTTTCTATTTTTCTTTTTCTTTTTCTTTCTTTTTTCCCTCGGTTATGTTTTTCTTTCTTTTTTTATTTCCGATAAAATGAAAATAGAATAGTAAAAACAACTAGGGTCATCATGGATCAGCCATGCAAACCTCCTCCCCTGGATCCAGCTTTGGCGCCCCCGGTACTTGACCTTTGCATTCCCCTGGACTCTTCATCTGACCTTCCTCTGCCCTCTGAGTCTACCACCTTGGACACCTCCCCTCCGAGTTGTTCCGAGTCTGATGCTCTCTCACGCTCTGATACTAAATTACCTGCTTCTACGACTAAGGATTCCCATCCTCCATCTGTGGACCCTACAATGACCCCTGTTCATATCGACTCTCCACAGAGCCCAACTACACCTGCCGCTCATGATTTAAATGTCCCTCCCCTCTCCCAAGATAAGAGAGACCCTCCTTGTGTTGAGTCTCCTGTTCAAACCATAGACCTTGGCGGGACGGGTTCTCTTGACACGCCCTGCTCCTCAGCACTACCCGTTAACCGACTTACAGTTTCCACTGACCACCTGCAGAGTGACACCAGTGTTGGTGACCCTTCACCTCCCATCGACACTGTTTCTCCACCATTTCAGCCGATTGTTAGTTCAGCCACTACTTCCACCTCACTCGTTGCAACTCTGGAGCCTCGCATGCCTCATTCCGGCCCCCAACATCGGCGGAAACCTCGGCGTCAGTTTGTCCCCAATGCCACCCTCCGGCACTTCGATTCAATTTTTGGCGATGATGACTGGCCGCGTTTCCTCGTCATACGACCGGCTTCCTACATCTCGGGGGCTAAGTTAGAGAACCTCCTCCTCTCGGCGCATGCAACTTCGGACTTATCATTCCGTGAGACTGGTAATAATGATTGGATTGTGGAAACCACTACTCGTGCCCAATCTGAGACATACCTATCTCTTACTACCTTGGACGATATCCCTGTTACTGTCACGAAACATAACGACCTCAATTACATCCTCGGTACTGTTGTTCTACCCTCAACTTATGACCATGACGGACTTCCTGATAAGTCGACCCTCCTGTCGTCGTTGCGCTTGCGTTATCCAAATGTGCACGACTTTGATTTGTATAGTATCCCAAACAAATCAACTCCTTCTCATCCTCTCCGCATAGCTCGCATTAAGTTTAGTGGACGTTCCCTCCCACGAGACGTCAGGATCGAAGGACAAAGGCGTGAAGTGCGACCTTATGTCCCCAAACCGTTACAATGTACAAACTGTTCCACCTTTGGTCACTCAGCTGGTAGGTGTAAGAAGGTTCGGGTGTGTGCCTTCTGTAGCTCCGTCAAACATGCTACCCGTTGGAATTGTGGCACTCCAAAGTGTGTTAACTGTGGCCTTGAACACCATGCTCGCTCAAAGCAATGTGTGTTCTACATGTACAATGCTGAGTTAAAGCTTCTCATTAGGCGGTCAGGCATGTCTGTCAGAGAAGCTAAGCAAGAACTGAGAGTAAGAGATGTTAAAGATCCCTCTAGAGATATGACTTACAGTGCTAGACTTCGTGCACCTACAACTGATGTTTCTCCCGGTAGTCGACGACGTGAGGACAGTGATGCTGTGTTGGATTCACCCCTTTCTAGTCCAGCCACTGTTCCCCTCTCCAACCGATTTCATGCACTGAATACCCCTCCCCCTGTTCATGAAGCCTCCACCCCAAAAGCATCCGCGTCCCCTTCACCAGTAACTGATATTCAATCCTTGCCTCTTGCCCCGGCTCCCTCTACCGATGTTGACGATGTCATGGATTCTACGCCCTCCACCAGTAAACGCCGATCTGATGCTCTACATTCTCCCTCCTCAGATCGTCAATCTCCCTCCGTAAAACGTAAGACCCTCACAGCCCGACCTATGCCTCCCAAACCTCAACGTGTCCCTCCTCGCTCTCGCATCTTCCGCTCTGATATGGGTTCTCCGTCTCAGCCTCCCTCACTCCACACCCCCTCTACACCTGCGTCCCCCCCCGCCCGTCCTCGACCTCACGCACCTATCAATGTTACCGCCTCGGGCTCCCATGCACCCCACTGCGGCTGTCATGACTGCTTTGTGCGGGAGTATCGCCGGACGCCTACCCGCACTAAATCCACTGTTGCTGCGTTGATACGCTCCTTTCTCCGTGACCGACGATTACCAACCCCTGACAACACCGCCTCTCATAACTCTACGTGCTTATGCGCTTTTCACTTAAAGTCACGTTCAGATCTTTCACACTCCAAGATAGCTACTATCCTCCATGACCTGTCCTCTAATGTGTCCCCCCACCGTCCACGTCGAAACTCCCTGCTTTCTCATGACCCTCCCCCCAGACCCGTTCCTCTTCATCTCCAACAGCCGAACAGTGCTGTTAATTTACGTAACCTGACTTCTCTCACTTAACCTGTTCAATCCCTATATACTACAATGGAATTGTAATGGTCTCTCATCTAGAGTCCATCTAGGTGAGATCCAGCATTTACTCCGTGTCTATAATCCAATGTGTATTTGTTTACAACACATTGGAAATTATAATAAATCCATCACCAACTACCACCTTGCGTGCTGTTCTCTATCCCCTGATGGAGAATATGGCACAGCAATTTATGTCCATCATCGAGTAACTTTTGACTTGTTTCCCATTCGTACAAGTTTCCTACAGCACTCTATCCTTACTCTTCATATCCCCGATGGTGACTCTGTTACCATTTGCAATATCTATAACCAACCTGCTTACAATTATGACCTTTCCTTGCTTTCTCAGTTTTTCTCTACACTACCCTCTCCCATCTTACTGTTGGGTGACTTTAATGCCCATAGCCCTATATGGGACCCTACTTCCTCCAATCCTGATACAGCCGGTTCGCAGATTGAACATTTGCTTTTGAAACGTGACCTTTGCTGCCTTAATGAGGCCGACTCACACACTTACTTTTCTGCTTCCCATCATACTTATTCCTCTGTTGATGTCACCCTGTGCTCCACAGCAATTGTTGATAAGTTCGAGTGGCGGGTCTGTGTTGATACGTTCTCAAGCGATCACTTTCCTGTCATCCTGTCTTACTTGCAATTCCGTCCATGTCCTTCACTCCCTCGCTATAACGTCCACAAAGCTGACTGGGACGCATATGTCCTCCACACCAGACAAATCCCACCTTTTAATCCCTTAAGGGATCCTGATGAAACGCATTCATTCCTCGTTAATTTTTTTACTAATGCAGCTACTAAGTCTATACCCCAGACGACTTCTTCCCCCCTACGTCGTCGAGTCCCCTGGTGGGACAGCACCTTATCCACTCTTGCTAAAAGTAAACATGAATTAGGCCGCCGCCTCGATAGTCTCAATAAACGTTACAATTCTTTATGTTCACGCTTACCTTTACGTGATGATCTTCTATGCCATTCCATCTCGTTATTGATGGATATATGTGCCATCAAACCTCACTACAATCGACTATCAGCTAAATTCCGTCGAGAAGTCATCCGTAGTAGATCCGAATCCTGGAAAACTTATGTCTCCACCATTTCCCCGTCTACCCCGATATCATGCGTTTGGCATAAATTCAGGAATATTAACAGCCTTCACATTGCCCCTCCGCGCCATGCTTTGGTACACGGTGGCCGTACTGTTCACGATCCCCTTGAGATATCGAACCTCTTGGGTCAACATCTTGCCCATGTCAGCAGTAATGAGAGGTTAGACGATAATTTCCGCCGCCATAAACTTGAAATGGAGTCGATCCCCCTCAACTTCTCTTCCCCAGACACCTTTGATTATAATGCATGCTTTACTATGGATGAATTTGAACATGCACTCTCCAATTGTCCTAACTCCGCTCCTGGCCAAGATAACATAAGTTTTGCCTTACTCACTAACTTAGCCCCCCTTGCTAAATCCGACCTCTTGCAATTTTATAATCAGGTGTGGATCCGATATCAATTTCCTACCTCATGGAAACATGCTATTGTCGTCCCAATTGCAAAATCTGGAAAAGACCCGAGCTTGCCCTCGAGTTATAGACCAATATCCCTCACCAGTTGTCTTTGTAAATTAATGGAGAAATTGGTCAATACTAGACTCACTTGGTTCCTCCGTCAAAACACTATTCTCACTCCGACCCAATTTGGCTCTCAGAAAGATCGATCTACTCTGGACTCGCTTACGTTATTAGAATCTCATATCAAGCGTGGCTTTGAAAGTAAGTCCATCACCGTCGCCGTTTTCTTTGACATCCAGAAGGCATATGATACCACGTGGCGGCGTCCCATCCTGCAACTACTTCATGATAGTGGTGCCCGTGGCCATCTACCTTTTTTTATTTCCAACTTTCTTTCTGATCGAACATTCCAGACTCGAGTGGAGGCAATTCTTTCTAATGTCTTTCCACTCGTCAATGGTGTTCCCCAGGGCAGCGTTCTCAGCAGCAAACTTTTTGCCGCGGCCATAAATAAAGTCATTCAACAATTGCTGCCGGAAGTCCATGGCAGCCTGTACGTTGATGATTTTACCATCTATTGCACTGCCCGTACCCTCAGACATGCTCAACGTATACTCAACATCTCCATCCAACGGGTGATCGCCTGGGCATCTTCAGTTGGCTTTCAGTTTTCGGCTGAGAAAACTAAGGCAATAGTCTTCTATCGAGACAAACGCTGGCTCCGTGGCCAGTCAATATCGCTTCGAATGGGACCCTCCCCGATTTCTTTCTATCCCAGTGTTAAATTCTTAGGCGTAATCTTTGACCAACATCTCAACTGGAGAGACCATGTTCAGTATACTAAAGGTAAAGGCCTTCGTGCTCTCAACCTCCTCAGAAAACTATCCCATACCACTTGGGGTGCCAGACGTACCACTATGTTGATGCTCTACAAGGCGGTGGTTCTTTCCATCCTCAACTACGGCTGCCCCATTTATGGGTCGGCCTCTGCTTCCGTTTTGAAGATGTTGGACCCTGTTCATACGCAGGGTATGCGACTCTGTACTGGAGCTTTCCGTTCCTCCCCAAATACCTCCGTCTTAGCTGAGAGTGGCGAGCCCCCGCTCTCCCTCCATCGCGATTTAGTTACTATGCGCCATGCCATTAAAAATTAAACATAGTGACTCTCCCACTAATTCCCTTTTCAGTGATATCTTCATTCCCGATCCGTGTCCATCTTCCCCCTCCTTTCCGATTCGTGCTACAATTCTCCTCAACTCTCTTGACTTTCACATTGCTGTTTCGCCGCCTGTTGTCTCCCCTTCCCCCCCATGGGTTATCTCTCTCCCCAATGTTTGCACTCACCTCTCCTTCCTCTCTAAGAGATATCCTTTTGTCCCTAGCCATCACTGCCAACACGCACTCGAACACATACGTCGTAAAGGCCCCCATTTTGCCATCTTCACTGACGGGTCTAAGACTGACTCTGGGGTGGGCCTCGCTGCTGTGTCCTCTACTAAGCTCCTTCAGTTTTCTCTCCCGCCCCAAGCCTCTATCTTTACTGCTGAACTTTTAGCTATCCAATCTGCTATTGACATTATACGTGACACCCCTCAAAAGCCCTTTATAATTTACAGTGACTCTCGTAGTGCCCTCGAAGCGCTCCGTGCTTATTTGTCCTCCCACGTAATAGTTTTAGCCATAAAACACGCTCTCCACGAGATGAGCCTACGTGGATTCCAGGTCCAGTTATGTTGGATTCCTGCTCACATCGGTGTCCGTGGCAATGAAGACGCCGATGCTGCGGCTAAGAATGCTATTTTAATGATCCCTCGCCAGCCCCACCTTCCGTTAGGTGATTGGCTGTCCTTACTCAAGCCTTCTATTCTTTGCACGTGGCAATCTCATTGGGATGCTCTACCCTGCAATAATAAACTCCGTGCAATCAAACCTTCTGTCCGTCCTTGGCCCTCGTCTTCCAGGTCTCACAGGTGTGAGGAAGTTTTACTAACTAGACTTAGGATAGGTCATTCCCGGCTGACTCACGGTTATTTGATGTCCACTCCCCGCACTCCGCCCCCTACCTGCTCCTGTCATTCCCCTCTAACTGTTCGCCACGTCTTTGACTGCCCAGATACTGCCCGTCTGCGTACGGTTTGTTTTGGTACTGAATCATTCACTGACCTTTTATCCGATTCTCCGTCATTTTCCTTCCCCCCTATCGTCCGGTTTTTTGCGTCGCCTTAAGCTCCTTTCAGTAATCTGATTTAATCCTTCGGGCCAGACATATGAGAGTTCCGTATGGAGCTCAGTGGTCTGGTTAATCTGCTCTACATAACTAACTAACTGCCACCAATGGTTATCCTTTAATTTCACTGACCAACCTCGTGAACAAGCCTACATCTTTTCTATCGTAAATGACCTAGAGCAGTTATTTCAGAAACCCACCCGTATCCCGAACCGCCCTGGAGATCGGCCCAACATCCTTGACTTATTTCTAACCTCTAATCCTTCTGCGTATACTGTAAATCTTCTCTCTATGTTGGGCTCTTCCGATCATAACCTTATCTCTGTCACCTATCCTGTCTCTCCTGTACGGCCTTCTGATCCCCCCAGCCGATGGCGCTTGTGGCACCTTGGCGCTGCCGACTGGGAGGTTCTATGGCAGTACTTCTTTGATTTCCCATGGAATTATTTTTGCTTCCATGGCCGGGGACCATCAGAGAGTGCCGAACGCATTACTGAGGTAATCCTTTCAGCCATGGAAGCATACATCCCATTCTCTTTCTCTCAGACTAACTCACAAAAATCTTGGTTTACTCATGCTTGTTCTACTGCTGTTCGCAATAAGGAGGGAGCATTCAAACTGTAACGTTGCCTTCAGACTCAAGAATCCTGTACTTTATATGTAGCTTCCCGGAATCAAGCCAAATCTGTTCTTCGACTCGCCAAAAACTCTTTCATCAATAAAAAATGTAACTTCCTTGTTTTTTCCTCCTCTTTTCCGCTCTGACGGTAGGTTACCACCGTCACCTTTTCCTCTGACAAAGCTGAACTCTTCGCTCAAACTTTCGCTAAAAGCTCCACCTTTGATGATTCCGGTGCTATTCCTCCCTCTCGGCCTCTCGACCCCCCCTCTCACTTACTTATGCCTAATATCATAATCTCTTTTAAGTTTGTACTCTCGGCCCTCTCTGGGCTCAATACTAAGAAGGCGTACTGACCGGTCTTCCTCCTGTTGTACTCAAAAAGTGTTCTTCCATGCTGACTCCCTGCCTAGGCAAACTATTTCGGCTCTGTCTATCCTCTAACGTCTTTCCTTCATGCTGGAAGTTTGCTCTTATTCAAACTGTCCCAAAGAAAGGTAAACGCTCCCAACCCTCCAACTATCGTCCAATTGCTCTCATTTCTTGCATCTCTAAAGTTTTTTTAAACTATTCTTCTATTTTCTTTCCATAATCTACTTTCAGATCGCTAGTAAGGTTTCCTTAAGGGCTGCTCTATTGGTGATCTTCTTGCTCATCTTACTAACTCTTGATCATCATCCTTTCGGGACTTCGGTAAGACTTTTTCTATTGCGCTAGACATATCGAAAGCCTTCGATAGAGTCTGGCACAAGTTTTTAATTTCCAAACTACCCTCCTTCGGTTTTTATCCCTCTATCTGTGCCTTTGTCTCTAATGTCATTTCATACTGCTCCATAGCTGCAGTTGTGGACGGCCATCATTCATTTCCAAAACCTATCAAATTTTCCGGTGTTTCTAAGGGTTCTGTCCTGTCTCCAATTCTCTTTCTAATATTTATCAATGATCTCCTCAACTGTAGCCTACTTCTAGTCCTAGCCACTCATATGCTGATGACTCTACCTTACACTATTCGACTAGTTTTTCACATCAACTCCGCATTTAATCACTCCAAAACAAACATGGCAAGACCATAGAATGTCTATCTTTTGATCTTTCAATTATTTCTGATTGGGGCAGATCAAATCTTGTTACTTTAAATGCCTCCAAGACCCAGTTTCTCCTCTATATCTCCATCACAATCTTCCACAGGAATATCAACGGATCCCCTGCACTCGGTAAACATAAAGTCTTCCCGGGGCGTAGGTCGACAGTTAGAATTATTACTGTCCTGAATCTCGATAGAGTACGTTGATACAAATCCAGGCTTAGGGGGCTTGGGCAGACTTGCACTACTAGTACTAAGTTCTTGGTCTAGGTCAAACTTATCATCGAATGACAACGAGGCTAGTGACTCAATCTCCATCCCATTTGTGTTGATGCGGTCGCAGATTGATGTATAATCACAGGGCCAGTCTTGCCTTTGATTGCGTGACTCGATCTTGGTCTCACTTATGTTGGAGTAGACCCCGATCGAGCTATTCTCTGTCCCATTTTTATTGATGCAGTCAGAAAATAAAGAAGGTACTTCCTCACAACAATCAATGTCATTCTTTCTCCTTTCTAACCTAGGAGTATCGAATTCAGAACCAAAAATATGGTTAAAGCTAGCAGGCTAATTGCTTCATTCTACTTTGTTCAGCGCGCATAGATTTCGGGGTAAGAGGGACATGGTAGACACTCTGGCTTTGTGTTCTTTCAGGGAGCCAGTCGCACTAGGGGTTATTTGCACTTTGGATTTATGTCTGGGTAGTGCATACACTTTGGTATTGGATTCGGTCAGGCTCTGAGGGATATTTGCATAGGATTTGTGAGACTTTTCTGCTATTTCTGGCCTGTTTAGGTCATCGTCGTATGAGTTCTTATTTTTTTTTATTTTTTTTTTCTATATTCCAACTTACTACCTCTCGGGCATAGGCTGAGAGCCTTATCATTCACCGCTTTACAATGAACAGTGAAGCCCGTGAGGTCTTGTTCCAGTCTAGGGAGTGAGACATGTGAAGCACGTAGAGTACAACGAGCACCTGCCACTTGCCTTCACATGAGGCACGGTGCTCACTCATGGCCCGAAACGACCCCATCTCTGAAGCCACCTCGTTCCCGTGCTTCACTATCTCACCCCCTACACTCGGACTCTCACACTTACACACACAACGCCACCTGTTGAGCAGATAACTCACCAGGCATTGCACCCCTATAGCATATTTTGAATATGGGAATATTCATACAGTGCTATTTAACCAGGGAACAATGAGGGTATTTTATTGACGTTTCGGTGGGCTTGTGGTAATGCACTGATACTAGGTACAGCACAAATTCCATCCCAATAATATCTTCCCATTGATACATCGGGATTTGAACCCGGGACCTTTGGATTACCAGGCCAGTGGCAAGACCACTCCACCACACCTCCCGTAACGTATGGTAACGTATGGTTAACCATACGTTAACCATATGGTTAACGTATGGTACGTTAACACTGGTTTTAAGCATTTGATTCGCATCTGTGTGTACACTTCACTATTTAGATTGTAGTCTATCGAGGCACACGGTTGATGTTGATGCCTAACTTGCATAGGACTGATGGTGTCGTGGTTGTAGAGGGAGGCCATGCGGTTGTCCGTAAGGTTGGAATAGCTTCCCCTGTCAGCTGCGTTTTCCCTGGTGTCTTCTACATTTTGGGTTTCTTTGTCTTTTGTCCTGTTGCTGTTGAATGTCTTTATGTTTGTAATCCTGGTTGGTTGGTCTTGCAGATTGGTTGTTGGTGTTAATTCGTTGGTGCTTTCTTCTTCTAATTCTTTCTCCTCTGGCATCTCACACACAGTATATAAAGTCCTTGGTATGGATACTGTAGTACAGGACCGGTAGATGTTGTTTAATTTTGTACATGCCCTTTTTGTGCTTCAAAGAATTTTATGTAATTAAAAAAATATATATATAAAAAAATAAATTTATTGCCATGGAAAATCTTTTACATTCATAGTGTCCAAGAAGTCTTACATCTATCTATCTGTCTATCTATTGCCTGACGCCGTGATCCCCGAACCGGTGGCCACGAACGAACCTACCCCTTACATAATATTCAATTATATATATAGTAGTTGTTAGCTTGAAAATATGTACACTAAATAATGAAACAAAAATCCCATGACAATGAGGACAGATACTATAGGTATATGTGTCCTTATGTCTTGTACACTAAATTTAGTATAACGTGGAGTAAGATGTGCAGAAAAATTGTAAAATGCAAATAATGACATATATATAATTATAATTAATAATAACAATTATAATAATTATCATAATAATAATAATAAAAATAATAACAATAATAATAATAATAATATATGTTAGTGAACGATTGCAAAATAGTTAATACATTCAACTCTTACAAAGTATCCATCACACATTCCGAATGATTAAAGATGTAATTCACTCAACAGGAATTTCTTAACCCTTGTCTTAAATACTGGAAGGGAACAGTTATGTTCAATTTTGCTAGATATCTCATTCCAAATATTAGTGCCCTTGTGCCGAAACGTTAACTACATCTGAGTGGTTCGAGCACTCTGAGTTCGTAACTGATGTCTAAGTCTAGTAGGATAGGAGTGAATATTTGCATTGGTTTAAAAAATATCACAAAGTTCATTAGGGATCATATGTTTTACGAATTTGAGCATTGTTACAGATACACATAGTACATAGATTTTAAGAAGGGAAGAATTTCCAATGACTGGAATAGAGGGGCTGTATGATCTTTGAATTTAGCTGATGTCATAACTCTAATAATCCGTTTTTTGAAGTTTTACTAGAGATTGAATATAACATTTACTGGCAGCTCCCCAGACTTCTATTCCATAAGTTATATGCGTATATATGAAGCTATTGTAGAGTGTTATTAAAGAGGATACACGTAGTATTGTTTTTGCTTTGTTCAACATTGCTATGTTTGAGATATTTTATTTCTTACAGTCCTAATATGATCGCTCAATGTTAATTTAGAATCAATTACTACTCCTAGGAATGTTGTATTCTTCACTTCCTTAATTATTTGGTCGCCAACCCGTACTGATAAGTTAGTAGTTGTCGGTTTTCCCTTAGTAGAAAATGTCATATAATGAGTCTTGGAAACATTAAGAGATAATTTATTTACGTGAATAGACTCAATTAATTTTCCCATTTCTATATTCATTAGCCTAATTAGACATCTCACACTACTCACCAACCTGGTGAACAAGCCTACGTCTTTTCTATCATAAAAGACCTAGAGCAGTTGGTCCAGCAACCCACCTGTATCCCGGATCGCTTCGGAGATCGGCCCAACATTCTTGACTTATTTCTGACTTTTAACCCTTCTTCTAATACTGTCAATCTTTTCTCTCCTTTGGGCTCCTCCGACCATAAACTTATCTCCATCACCTGTCCTATCTCTTCAGTACGGCCACCCGATCCTCCCAGCCGGCGGCGCTTGTGGCACTTTGGCGCTGTCGACTGGGAGGCTCTCCGGCAGTACTTCTTTGATTTTCCATGGAATGAATTCTGCTTTCGTGGCCGAGGACCCTCGGAGAGTGCTGAACGCATTACCGAGGTAATCCTCTCGGGCATGGAAGCGTACATTCCATTTTCTTTCTTTCAGTCTAATGCAAAAAAATCTTGGTTTACTCACGCTTGCTCGACTGCTGTCCACAACAAGGAGGAAGCATTCAAACGGTACCGACGCCTTAAAACTCAAGAATTTTATTCTTCCTATGTTTCTGCCCGGAATCAAGCCAAATCTGTTCTTCGACTTGCCAAGTACTTTTTCATCAATAATAAATGCACTGAACTATCCAACTCTAGCTCTTCCCAAGCTTTCTGGCATCTAGCCAAAAACCTCTCCAACAATTTTTCTTCCTCGTCTTTCCCTCCCCTTTTCCACTCTGATGGCACAACCATCACTTCTTCCTCTAACAAAGCTGAACTCTTCGCTCAAACTTTTGCTAGAAACTCCACCTTGGATGATTCCGGTGCTATTCCTCCCTCTCCACTCCCCTCTCTCCTACTTATGCCTAATATCCTAATCACTTCTAAAGATGTACTCTCTACCCTCTCTGGGCTTAATTATAAGAAGGTGTACGGTCCAGACGGTGTTCCTCCTGTTGTACTCAAAAACTGTGCTTCCATGCTGACCCCCAGCCTAGGCAAACTCTTTCGTCTCTGTCTCTCCTCTAACGTCTTCCCATCTTACTGGAAGTTTCCTCTCATTCAACCTGTCCCAAAGAAGGGTGACCGCTCTCAACCCTCCAACTATCGTCCAATTGCTCTCATCTCTTGTATCTCTAAAGTTTTTTAAACTATTCTTGCTTCCAAATTTCTTAAGCATTACTCTTCTCATAATCTGCTCTCAGATCGCCAGTATGGTTTCCTTAAGGGTCGCTTTACTGGTGATCTTCTTTCATATCTTACTAACTCTTGGTCATCCAACTTTCGGGACTTCGGTGAGACTTTTCCTGTTGCACTAGACATATCGAAGGCCTTCAATAGTCTGGTTCAAATCTTTAATTTCCAAACTACCCTCCTTCAATTTCTATCCCTCCATCTGTGCCTTTGTCTCTAATTTCCTTTCCGGCCGTTCCATAGCTGCGGTTGTGGAAGGCCATCGCTCACTTCCTCATCCTATCAATTCCGGTGTTCCTCAGGGTTCTGTCCTATCTCCTATTCTCTTTCTAATTTTCATAAATGATTTTCTCAACTGTACATCCAGTCCCATCCATTCATATGCAGACGACTCTACCCTACACTACTCAATTAGTTTTCCAAAACGCCCCTCAAAAACAAAAGTAATGAAGCCATAAAACACTTATCTTCTGATCTAGCTACTATTTCCAATTGGGGTAGAGAAAACCTTGTTGCATTTAATTTTCAATTAGTGTAGAGAAAACCTTGTTGTATTTAATGCTTCCAAGACCCAATTTATCCATTTTACTACCCATCAGGAACCTCCAGAAGACTATCCCTTATTCTTCAACAATACAAAAATCAATCCTTCATATTCTCAATATTCTCGGTGTCTCTTTTTCTTCTGCTCTCACTTGGAAGGACCATATTACCAGTCTTGCTAAGGCAGCCTCCCAGAAGCTGGGTGTGCTCAACCGTCTCAAGGGGTTCTTTTCCCCTGCGCAGCTTCTTGCTCTGTACAGGGGCACAGTGCGTCCTTGTATTCAGTATTGTTCACATGTGTGGGAAGGATCCTCTCACACCGCACTCCTAGACAAAGTAGAAAGTAAAACCTTTTGTATCATTAACTCCCGTCCACTCACCAACTCTCTGCAATCTCTCTCTCTTCGCCGCAATGTTGCTTCTCTCTCGTTATTCTATCGCTACTACAGTAATCAGTGTTCCTCGGAGGTTTCCCAGTGTATACCACCTCCTCTACGTAGGGTACATAGTACCCGCCTTGTAACACGATCCCACCCCTACTATGTGCAACTCTCCAACCCAAGAGTGAAAAGCTATTCTCAGACTTTCTTCTATTCAACTGCTGAGCTCTGGAACTCTCTCCCAGAATCAGTCTTTCCCTCTTCCTATGACTTAGATTGCTTCAAACTCCGTGTGTCCAGGCATTTTAGCTCGAACGTCCCTTGATTTTGGCCCTCCCACTCTTTCAACTCTGGGGGAGGCACTATCTGCAGGCAGTTGTGCCTTTTGTCTCCCTCATTCACATAGAAAAAAAATCTACGTTTTTACCACTTAGAAACACATTTGTGTCATCTGCAAACAATATGGGCATGAATTTTAATACATTGGAAATGTCGTTAACGTAAAACAGATACAGCAAAGGTCCCAATATTGAGCCCAGCTGCGGTACCCCCCGCAATTAATATTATAATTAACTGATTTGGTTTAATTAATATAATTATGCATACTGTTTTCTATTAGATAAATAATCTCCAATCCATTTTAAAGCCAATCCTCCTATTCCATATGCTTGAAATTTCTTGAGGAATATGTTATGACAAACAGTATCAAACGCTTTAGAAAAGTCCAAAAAGATTCCCAAAACATAATTTCCCCTATCTAATTATTTTGAAATTTTGTCAACTAAAGTAATTAATGCTAAATTCGTCCCATGTTCTTTGCGGAAGCCAAACTGATATTTGTATAGAATATTATGCTTGTTGAAAAATGTGATAAGTCTATTATACATTAATCTTTCAAAGATTTTCAAAAAGCTGATAGAATTAACATAGACCGATAGTTACTGATCATTTGTTTATCCCCGCCTTTATATATTGGGACCACTTTAGCAAGCTTCAGCTCTTGTGGAAAAATACCCTGTGTAAAGGTCAAGTTCACAATGTGGGTTAATGCTTCCACATAAACGGGATAAGTTTGTTTAATTATATCAATAGTTATTCCATCCCATCCTGGACTCTTATTTTCTAGAGTGTTAATAATCTGACTTACTTCAATGTTTGTAGCAGGTTCAAGATAAATTGATCGCTGATTACTTGTCTGGATATAATGGGAGGGATCTTTATCACAATGAGGTATCGCTTCACTAATCCTAGTCCCAACATTTACAAAATACTTATTGAATCCATTGGCTATTCTCAGGTTGTTTTCCTCTATTTCTCGATCAATTATATATTTGTTTGTAGTGGTGGATTTATTTTTATCTCTATTAATAACATCATTCAAGACATCCCAAAAATATTTTACATTACCCCTATGTTTGTCAAACAAATCATTGTAATGATTACGTTTCGTATTATGCATAATTTTATTTAAGAGACTTTTGTAATTTAAATAGTTATTATGATTATAAACAGTAAGGTGTTTTGTTTCACGGATATCACATACAATATATTTTTAGTTTTAATACTCCGTTTTAGACCTGTGACTTTACAATTTATTTTTAGATTTAATACTCTGTTATAGACCTGAGGATAGCCACAATTTTCTACTTCTATAAGTTAATTTTACTTCAATTAAGGGGAAACATTCATTAAATAATTAAACAAACTTATTATGAAATTCAGAGAAGGCCAATTGACAATTATTATTGTTATTTATATTATCCCAATTCATTTCACCCAGCTTATTCTTAAAACTTTGGATATTAGTATCATTAAAAAACCTCCGCATTATACTTTTGACTTTAGACTTAGGTTCAATATTGGTACTAATAGTAAATATTGGATAATGGTCCGATATATCAGTGAAAAATATCCCGTTAAATAATATACTATTATGAATACAATTCGTGAATATGTTGTCTATGAGGGTTGCAGACATCTGAGTTGCTCTGGTAGGCTTGTTAATGAGAGGAATAAATTAATAGGAAAATATTGTGTCAATGAATTCAGAAGTCATCCTGTGATTATCTACGTTCAGTAAATTAAGATAAAAAAAAACATGATATATATGTATTTATCTTCAATATCAAGAGTAGTTAATAAAGTGTTGATTTCATTCAAGAACATAATTAAGTCATCAAGTAAGGAAGTAAAATGTGAAGATACTTTAAATGCATAAGCTTTTATACCATATTGTGTGTATATACTGTATATTAGTAATTCGATCATCACGACTTGAGTAGGAAGAATGAGAAGTTATAATTCCTTTATTACTGTTATGCAACGTTTTTCAAGCAAACGTGATATATTCTGATTGCGATTCCCAACTTAGGGATCAGCAGTTGTATTCAACTTGGGTACCTCTCCACTGGCCTTACTTCTCTAAATCAACACACAAGCAATAAATAATGGACACAAAACACAAGTATAGGACACACAAGTGTTATTTCTTAAACACTAAGGTACAGTTGTAACGAATCTCTGGAAAACTCAGTTATAAATCATATAATAAGAATAATCATAAATACACTGGGATAAATAAGTCTCAAAATCACACAGATATTGTCCTCAAATAAACAGAGTAAATACTCAAACAAAGCTAGATAATAAGTTACTGCGGCAATAGAGCCGTGAATCTGAATTTATGGACAAGAAGGACAATACAAAGTTCTAAACGAACAACAAGTTAATGCAAATGGATTAACAAAATAAATGTAAAATTAATCAACAAGTGACACAAGGATGGACACAACTCCATCAAGATAAATTAAATAATAGGTCAACTATAAGTTATTGAAAAGCATTGAACTCTGCGATAAGACTTTCACTATTTGATTTGTACCCAAAAATAATAAGGAACGAATAAACTCAGGTCTGCGCGAAGTATTATAAATGTACATGTAAGGTGCATGTATATATAATAGGAAATATTATATACATATTTCCTACGCGAGGAATTCGGGAGCCCGAATTCGAGGAAGTGTGTATATATATTTCCAAGTGATAGAGTGTGAAATATTTCCCTACAATTGGGATAACGAAACTAAAACAAAGAAGGGAAGAGATGAAAGCTCTACGATATTACGTTAAGTTTAAATGGAATCTTGGCATACCTGGATCTAAACCCTCACGATAATCATTGTTACCATTACAAAACTTAGAAAAACACATAAAGGATTTAGAAGTCTATAGAAGCACTGGTAGAACGAGTTTGGGCGTGGAAGGGTAGGTAGTCACGGGGCGGTATCTTTCCAAGCCAAAGGGACGTAACGTCGCACATGGAGTCCGGCCCTCAGGTAACTTTTCAAACGTCAGAGCTAGGTTCTGGCCCAAACAATTCCAACAACCGCTTGGCAAGGTTTCTACGCTGCTTCGACTTAGGGCGACTTTGGGTACACGTATTCACACTGGACCTATGGGATAAACCTAAAGTATCCCCTGCACTTGGTTGGAATAAATTATTTCCAGGCGTAGGAGGACAATTAATATAAAATATATCCTGAGTCTCAACAGAGGTGTTTAATGCAAAGTCATGCTTAGAAGTTTTGGGCAGACTTGTGTGCAAGGCACTAAGTTCACTTGGAGTGGCCAATGGACTGGTAGATCGCTGCCTGTTAGCGCCACGACAACTCCGGAACTTATCAACTACTTTCAACCTGACTAGTGACTCAATCTCGGGCCCACATAAGGAAGTATCGCCACTGACAATCCGATGCCCGCTGCAACTAAGTCGTTGGTTGGGTACAGATGCCGAGATGTAAGTTTTCTCAATAAGTCTACTTATCAGTTGTGCACTTATCAGTTGTGCATTCGGGGACATTGATATGACACTTGAATTAGTGGAACTGGGATAGATATTAATGTTCGAACTTAGGGACGATTTCTCCACTTTTGGCCTGTTAGTTTCACTTGGCTGTTTTGATACATGAGTGATTGGAATTGGTCATAAGTAATTTTCTGTGGTGCCCTGGTTTGGATCACTATTGGTGTTAACGTTACATGAAGCAGGATGTTGTGGTTGTTGCTGGCTTTCCTTGCAAAGTGGGTGGCTCCTTGTACTAGGCAACTCCACGTGTTTGCTATTCTTTCTCACCTTTGGTCGTGTTGCAGGTTGCAGAGCGAATGCTGGATGGTTGCTACTGGTGTACTGGTTGGAGGCGGTTGTGTGGTGATCAGCAGGTTGTTCGGGCGTTCATGGTTGTTGTGAGAGCTCTGTTTGAAGTGGCATGGGGGGGGGGGGAGATCTCTTGGAAGTTTAAAATAGTTTCCCCTCGTAGATACATTTTCTTTGATGCGGTGCCTTGCCTCAGTCCCCGTGCTGAATTGCGGCTAAACAGGATTGCAGGTGCTTATGCTAGCAATCCTATCTGGTTGTTCTTCTTGCCTTCTGGCTGCTGGAATTAGTTGTGGGAATCTTGGCTGCCCATTTTCCTCTCCTCGTATCTTAAGCAAACTAAATTATCGATAAGAATTTCTAAAAATAAGATTTTGACTAGTATTTCATATTTGATGTAAGATTCTCACTAGGCATATCATGCATATTCGGAATGCCTAGGCCAAGGTCATACAAGAAAAAACAATTCCATATGATAGGGCAAGGTCAGAGGTCAAGGTCAAATATAAGGTCAATATACCAATTTCTTTACTACTCATGCAAAATTCACAAAATTCGTTGAGACAGTTGTGCTTTAAATTAAAATGATTTTTTTTTAATTTTCAGGCATCATGAAGGTCAGGATGAAGGTCAAAGGTCAAGGTCAGCTATACCTCTAATACCTCTGGAACTAATTAATTATCTTTAATGAAATTTGGCACGCTTATTTGATTTTTCAGGGTTACATCAATGCAAGCAAAAAATATATTCCTACTTAAAGGTCAAGGTCACAGGTCAAAGACAAAAGTCAACATACATCATCAAAAATTCTCAAATTTCGATAAGCTGACTGTTGGTTGCATTTTACTTAAATAACATATATCAATTTCATATAAATATTATAATACTTAAGGTCATAGGTCAAGGTCAAAGATCAAAAGAAGAGTGTTAATCATTTTCCTTAAACTTTTCCTAGACTGTTTAACCCTTTTTCACTGGCGACGTTTTTTTTGTTTTATATTATTCTAGCTATAATTAGACGATTTTGTGGTGCTTAAGAAGGATCTGTGGTGGAAAAAAAAGGTTAATTAGGATAGTTGAAAGCCTGCTAATTTGCTGGAGGCCCTTATTAAACTGAATAAAATCATCTATTATTACCCCGTATAAAATGAAAAGAACAGAACTGGTACCAACATTTTGCAGGCAAATTTGGTTGGTCAATGCGACGATTGACCCCCCCGTCGGGGGCGAGTTATTTTTTGGGCGAATCCTCCAGTATTCTTGGTGATTTAGTAGTGGTGATGGTGATAGTAGTAGTGATGATGGTGATAATACTGATGATGACAGATGTGGAGATGGTAGTAACAGCAGGGATGATGGTGATAGTAATGATGATGGTGATAATATAGTAGTGATGATTGTGATAGTTGTAGTGATAATGATGATAGTAGTGAGTAGTAATGATGATGGTAGTAACGATGGTGACAGTAGTAGTGATGATGATGACAGTACTGGTAGTGGAGATGATAGTGACAATAGTAGTGATTATGGTGATAGTACTATAGGTAGCGCCAACGAACTTGACAATTTTCTTGACCCCTTAACTTCTCATAACTCAAAATAAATGAAAGCAATCGAGCTGACATTTCTATCATTAGGGAAGAGCCCACCAGGAAATAGGTGTGGATATTTGCAGCCAGTTTGCTCTAGGCCCTTTTGAGTTATGAGAAGTTAAGGGGTCAAGAAAATTGTCAAGTTCGTTGGCGCTACCTATAGTAGTAGTGATGATGAGTATAGTAGTAGTGATGATGGTGACAGTAGTAATTATAATTGTAAGATGATGGTGATGATAGAAGTTATGATGATGATAGATGTAGTGATAATGATGACAGCAGTGATGATGTTAGTGACTGAGATGCCAGAGGAAAAGAAATTGGAGAAAGAAAACACCAAAGAATTGCCACCAACAATCAACCTGCAAGACCAACCAACCAGGATTGCAACCATAAAGACACGCAACATCAACAGGACAAAGGACGAAGAAAACCAGAATGGGGAAGGCACCATGGAAAACGCGGCCGACAGGGGAAGCTATTCCATCCTTTCGGATGATGCGCATCCAAACCAGAACATTTCTGACGCCTTCCTGTAACAAGAAACCTCAGCACCTTCCAACATATACCACAACCACCAAACTCCACCTAACAAACCCCATTCACATCATATACCCCCCACAACACAACTAGAAATACCCAGAACACACAACCACATGGCCTCCCTCTACAACGACACCACCAGTCCTATGCAAGTTAGGCATCAACATCAACCGTGTGCCTCGATAGACTACAATCTAAATAGTGAAGTGTACACTCAGATGCAAATCAAATGCTTAAAACCAGTGTTAACGTACCATAAGAACTCATACGATGATGAACTAAACAAGCCAGAAATAGCAGAAAAGCCTCACACGTCCTATGCAAATAGCTCCCAGAACCTGCCCGAGTCCAACACCAATGCAATGTCCATGTATACACTACCCAAACATAAATCCAAAATGCAAATAAACCCTAGTGCGACTGGCTCCCTGAGAGAAAACAAAGCCAAAGTAGCTACCATGCCCCTCTTGCCCCGAAATCGTTCAACCAAGACACCGACAAAAACAGAGTCACTATGCACGCTGAACAACGTAGAGTCAAGCATTCAGCCTGCTGGCTTAAACCATATTTTTGGTTCTGAATTCGATACTCCTAGGTTAGAAAAGAGGAATAATTAAATTGATTGTTGTGAGGAAGTAACTTCTTTATTCTGTGACTACATCAACAAAAATGGGACAGTGAATAACTCAATCAAGGTCTACTCCAACTTCAGTGAGACTAAGATCAAGTTATGCAATCAAAGGCAAGACAGACCCTGTGATTATACATCAATCTGCGACCGCATCAACACAAATGGGACGGAGATTGAGTCACTAGCCTCCTTGTCATACAATGATAAGTTCGACCTAGACCAAGAACTTGGTACTATTAGTGCAAGACTCCCCTTGTATCACCTACTATTGTTACTAGGCCAACTTCGGCGGCACTAACTACTTCCAATGTGCGAGTAGTAGCAGACGTAAATCCTCCCCCATTAGACAAAGCCCCGGTCAGAAAAGGGGCTATGCCTCTCTTATACGGGCCAGACGATTCGTGGGTATCACTGGTACCAACAAAGCCGGAGGCGGCACAGTCCACTATGTCAGGGGAGCTTCCGGTACCACGAGAGTGGGTAATCCAAGAAAATAAATCTAGGAAGTTAAGGGCTCTTGATATGCTGGGAAATGTACTTGATGTTAGTATTAAGGCCATCCCCAACTATTATACTCATGACTATTTTGTATATTCTTCTACACCTGCCCTACCCCCTGCGTCAGCTTCAAAACTGTTTTCGGACTGGAAAAAACATAATGGGTTCAATGATATCAAAGTGCTGTCAGCTAACCCCTGAGTTGGGATTAAAGACATTTACTGACTCAGCCGCGAATCCAGTTTTGAAGGTCGAGCAATTGGGTTCGGGACCTTGGGTGGACTGGGAAGTCGAGGCGCAAAACTTTGCAACCACATTCACTTCTAAAGCTTCACACCAAATTCCACAAGAGAGCCATTCTTGGTTCTCTCTCCCAGTATACTCTGCCGGCGGAGTTCCCTCTGCTCTCTTTGCCTTTTTAGCTGCCCCTAAAATTAATCTATGCGAGCTTAAAGATCCGTTCTCTACACCTTCCACTGCTCACCTAGACCGGGAGTTTAGGCTACGGGGTAAGGCGTACAGACTATTTTCTCAGTATATTGTTACGCAACAAGTCGCCAAATCTATGCTAAGATCTGCTCAGGCTATAGCGAACACAGAAGTTCGAAAGGCAATCGAACTATCTAGACGCTTACTTCTCCAAATTTCTATTCAGTCACTAGGAGATATACGCACGGCCTTGTTAGAGGCGGTGCGGGCAAGACAAGATCTAAGGATGTCTCTAGTCCGAAAGCTCCCGGATAGGATTGCTAATCAAGTAATAATGTCCTCAGTTCTAACTGCCTCTTTAATGTCCCCGGAGGTGTGGAGGACGGTGTTTAACATGGCTCAGGCCTTGAAGCACAGTCCCGCCCCGTCTCAGAAACCTGCTTTCACTTTTACCAAGCCCAAACCAGTCGCTAAAGCTCAGTCTGGTGGGGCGAAATCCTTTCATTTGCCTAAATCCTCTTCCGCCCAAGGTCAGTACAGATACAAGCAAGGAAAGTCTTCAGGTACCCATAAAGGACAGAGGTATCAAAGGCCGGGTCAGGGCCCGTCTCCGGCCAAACCCGGCCAGTCGTCTAAACTTCCACCACCACCACCACCACCAAAAAACTAAGGTCTCCCTCACTCCCAGGGCCGATCTCCCGGCGAGTGGATCAGGGGGTAGTCCAGCCGGCGAACCCTTGTCTGCTAACTGGGTCGTTCCGGGCGAATCATCGCGCATGGCCTTTAAACACATGGGCGAGGATGGTGGCACGCAAAGGCATCACCTGGCAGTGGCTCCGGCGACCTCGCTTACGTCAGCCGACAAAGGCAAATTTTTTTTCATTAGAGGTGGAGTCACTGATCCAAGAGATGGTGGCCAAGAATGTTATCATCCCGGTCCCCCAAAATTACCCAGTTTTTACATCCAAACTTTTTCTGGTACCCAAAAGGGACAGTGTTCAGATGAGGCCGGTCGTAGACCTGTCTTATCTGAACCTCCATATTCACAACGTATCCTTCCGGATGCTGACAGTGAATCAGATCAGGCTAACACTTCCGCCGGAAGGGTAGATGTGTTCTTTAGACCTGACGGACGCGTATTGGCACGTCCCGGTAAACAAACGGTTTCAACGTTTTCTAGCGTTAAGAATCATGCATCAGACTTATGTCTTTCAGAGGATGCCGTTCGGTTTAAACCTAGCACCTCGCATATTCACGAAATTAGTCCGGCAAGCCCTAATGCCCTTGTTGAAACAAGGGATCAGAATTTTGTGGTATCTAGACGACTGGCTGGTGGTGGCGGAGACGGAACAATTATGCAGAAGTCATGTCAACATAATATTAACTCATGAAAAAACTCTAGGATTCAAGGTAAACCTGGTAAAGTCAAACCTTGTTCCCTCACGAGTGGTTCAGTGGATAGGGCTGGTCTGGGACACAGCTGCTCTCACTCTGAGTCAGAGTGTGGACAATCGGAACAGGTTTCGCAAGAAACTGTTTCTGTTTCTTCACAGTCTGACTACGACACGGAGAGTCTGGGAATCTCTGGTCGGCTCTCTCAACTGGATCCAACTAACTGTAAAGTTGGGCCGGTTGAAAGTCAAACGTTTAATTTTGGAGGGCAACAAATTTTTTCCACTACTGCCGGCGGAAACATTATGGCCCATCCCAAAATTAATACACACCTTACTAGCGGTCTGGACGAAGAGGGAAACATTGCACTCAGTCATGTCTTGGACCTCTCCTCCGCCGACGGTATGGGTGGACACGGATGCGTCAGGCATGATAGGTTGGGGCTTTCAGTCAAACCAAGGGCACCAGGGTCAAGGGCTCTGGTCCCACTCAGAATCCTCTCACATAAATGTCAAAGAGTTACTAGTCCCCTTGTATTTCCTTCTAGCTCACGGCTTTGCTTTGCGGGGCAAATCGGTGGCCTTCAGGATGGACAATTTGAATGCGGTTCACTGCATTCAGAAACAGGGGTCAACGCGATCTCGGAGGTTGCTAAACGTGTCAGAAAAGATTTTTGTGCTAGCCGACAAGCTGGACATTCAGCTTCACGCTTCTTATCTCCCCGGCGTAGCGAACGTCTGGGCAGACGCTCTGTCTCGGAGACAGAGCACAACAGTAGAATGGGCGCTCAAGCAACACATTTTCGACCTAATGATTGCGAAGCCTTACCATCCACAAGTGGATCTATTTGCGTCCGAGGAGACTCACAAACTCCCGCTGTACCTAACCCGCCGGACAACCATGCCGGCGGGAGGACCCGACGCACTGGTGACAGACTGGAACATGTGGAGTTCCATTTATCTGTTTCCGCCGCCAGACGCTTCTCTAATGTGCCAAGTAGTAAACAAACTACAAGATTATCGGGGCGTCGTCTCATTAATCGCGCCCCTGTGGCCGGCGCAGGCGTGGTACCAGCAATTAAAGACGTGGTGCCCGAACCCGGTGTCGCTCCCGGTCGTGTATTTCCACTTAGACACGATTGGCAACCTAGAGACCTCGCTGACTTTTGCATTATGGACATTCAGGAGGCCAAATGGCTAGCTCCGTATGGTAGAACCATGACCGATAAATTCATGAATCAATACACACAATCTACTAAGAGACAGTATCATTCGCATTGGCAGTCTTTTACTTCTTGGATACTCAGAACAGAACAATCCGTGCCGTCGGTAGCTTTGATTTTTAATTATTTAAACTATCTGTTTGAGCAGAAACAGCTATCAGTAGTAACGTTAAAGAATCACTTAACAGCAATTAGGGTGCCATTCCTGGACCTTACGGGTCTAACCATACCACTAGCGGAGGAAACAGGCTTGATGAGGGCATGTTTTAAGCTCCGCCCACCTCCCCGTCAGCTCATGCCTACCTGGTCTCTGGACAAAGCGTTGTCATTACTTCATTCCCGGCGGTACCAAAATACTGCAGATTTTGACTTACTTTTAAAAAGGGCAGTATTCCTTATGGCTTTAGCTACCGGGCACAGGGTGTCTGAGCTGGCGGCGATGAGCAACACACCTAATTGCATCAGGTTTGGTAAGCTCAATGATTGTATTCATATTGCTCCTTCCCCAGGGTTCATCGCCAAGAATGAGCACAGTGATCACGTGTTTTCAGAGTTCACAGTGCCGGCATTGAAAAGGGGAAAGGTGCACCATAATTTATGTCCAGTGAAAGCGCTTACCAAATATTTAAAGGTCGCACCTAGAAATCAACAAGGTGCTTTATGGGTATCTAGTACGGGTAAACGCGTTATGAAGCGTAAACTAGCTTCTCTCTTAGTTAACGTCATTCAGGAAAGTAATCCCGGCGTTGTGGGTAGAGCTCACGATTTACGCAAATGGGCGACCTCTTTACGTTTCCTTAAGAATTTTTCTGTTGAGGACATAGTAGCCACGCACCTCTGGTCCTCTAATCATACTTTTTTGACTCGATACCTTTCAGTAGCTTTGGACAGGCCTTCCATGCCATGTATAGCTTTACGGCAGAGGGTCTAGGTGGCCTCTGGGTCACTTATTATTTAGATGAGGAAAAGAGAGGGGGGGGGTGCAGTCAGTGTAACATAGGACACCCTAGACCCCGCCGGAGGACGTGTGCGAAGCTTACGAGCTGTGATACAGGGTGTAGGTGCTGTAATTTTTAAGAATTTTCTGTAGTATTCATTACAGGAAATTGTGCTAACGTCCAATCATAGTTCAAAGACAATGCTTGTTGTAAATAGTTTTGGCTGTGAAGCAATATAATTTTAAGTAAATCTTAGTAGTTGCGGCCGCAGCTGGTATGTGTAATGTAAGTACCTCTTTACGGTATATTTTTCAAATTATATCCAACAGTTAATGGGGTTTATATGTGCACATGTAAACTTTGATGTTTTTTGTTTTTCACCACTTACTTTAAGGGGGGTGCCTTCTTAACTACCAGCTCTGTGTACAGTGTCTCGGAGTTAACTCCTTTTTGTCCAAGCAGGCTTCTTCGAAGCACGCTCCTGCTGGTCACCTTTTTGTATATTTTTATGTTGTATAAAGTATTATGCACACAAATATATATTTTTTACAAAGTATGAATACTATGTGGTTGTTTGATTATCTGCTTTTGCTAGAGTTATGATATGATTACGAATGTCCCCCTCCAGTCTTAGATATCAGGCATAATCGTCAATGATGGTCAATGTGGTTAGGAGATCGAATCCTAAATTATAGGTTTGACTCCTGTAAGGAGATAAAGAAAACCTAATATTTAGTAGTGGCCCCATAATCATTGACGATTGGGGCCCTCCCGACCATCCCCTTCCCATTCGTTGATGTATTAAGGATTTTGGTTTACTTGATATGTCAATGAAGGAAGAATGACGCCTGAAGTCAGCGTCTGGTCAAAGATCCACACAAGTACATCCACGAAGTTATGGAAAGCTTATGAATAGTTATTCTTATTTTCTTTTTATTTGTTATTTTTTACGAAGTTTTTTCGTAGTGAGTACCCAATTTCATAATGACGAACCATGAGTGAGGTTGCGTGCGCTCATGATGAAGGCTCCTCAATTTTGTATGCTCTGCACGGTAGATTCAAACTACGGTAAATGAGTGTTTGAAGAGGGTGCCTTATGTAATAGGCATAATCATCAATGATTACGGGGCCACTACTAAATATTAGGTTTTCTTTATCTCCTTACAGGAGTCAAACCTATAATTTAGGATTCGATCTCCTAACCACACTACGTACCACCATCGACTGCATCAGCAGGGTGCTAGCTTTCGACCCAAGACCATCCAAAATTACCTACCCTAGCGAACCTAAAAACATCCACCCCGTTCACACCATCAAAACTTCTCAGGGAGTATTAAAGGAAACTATTACGCTACCATCACACCACGAACAGTGGGTATCTATCATACCAACCTTATCAGGAGAATTAGTTTTAACCCCAAGTCTCCAGAGTCCATTTGACAGGGATTGCCTTACCGCTCCAGCTATTATGTCTGAGAACCTTAACCAAGTCAAGATAGCCAATATATCAGACCATCCCCTCACCTTGCCAAGAGGGTTAAAATTAGGAGAATTAGAACCTCATGATGAAGATCTAATCTCCTCAAGATGAAGAAGTTACCCCCCCCCCCCCCCCCCGCCCAGCACCATAATTCCCTGACATACCCCAACATTTAACCTGCCAAAAAAAAGAGGACTTACAAATACTAATTACCTCTTACCAAGACATCTTCACCACTTCAGCCAGGGACGTAGGGAAGACTCAAGTCTTTAAACATCTCATTCATACCGTAGGGCCTCCCATTCGCCAGCCCATTAGGAGGAAAAACCCCATCCAAAGACAGGAAGAAGACACCCAAGTTCAAGATATAATGGACACAGGCGTTATCCGCCCATCCACCAGTCCATGGTCATCTCCCATTGTTCTCGTAAAAAAAAAAAAAAAAAAAAAAAAAAAAAAAAAACTAGATTCTGCATTGACTACAGACAATTAAATGACGTCACCATCAATCGATGCTACCCCACTCTCTCGCATCGACGATTCATTAGATTCTCTGTTAGGAGGCAAATGGTTTACCACCCTCGACTTACAAGCAGGATATTGGCAAGTCCCCGTCGTGCGGGGGCAGACTATACGAGTTCACAGTTCTTCCATTCGGATTGTGTAACGGCCCCGCCATCTTCTCCAGATTAATGGAGTCTGTACTTCAAGGACTTACCTGGGAAACTTGCCTCGCTTATCTAGACGACATCATCGTCTTTGGAAAAACTTGGGCAGAACACTTACAACGACTCGCGCAAGTCTTTCAAAGAAGCCGAGATGCCAAACTAAAGCTTAAATCATCGAAATGCACCATGGCAAGTAAACACGTCAAATTCCTTGGTCATGTTGTCTCTGAAGCCGGAATTTCTCCAGACCCAGCCAAGCTCCAGGCCATCGGTGACATCACTCCCCCCAACAACGTCAAAGGAGTACGGGCATTCCTTGGATTAGCTTCTTACTATCGAAGGTTCGTGAAAAATTTCGCTAGCATTGCAAAACACCTTCATGACCTCACCAGAAAAGAAGAACCATTTATCTGGACCACCCAAAGACTACAAGCCTTTCAAACTTTAAAAGGCCTACTCGATGCAGCCCCAGTTGTCTCCTTCCCTGATTATACCAAATCCTTCCGTCTTTACACCGACGTCTCACAATTTGGAATAGGAGCAGTGCTAGCCCAAACCCGGGAAGGCCGCGAACACATCATTGCTTGTGCCAGCCGCACCTTAAACCCCGCAGAGATCAACTACCCAGTCACCAAACGGGAATGCATGGGAATAATTTGGGTACTTCAAGGCATACCTTGCTGGAGTCAAAGTCACTATCATAGCGGATCACCAAGCCCTACAATGGCTCCGCAAATCTGACGCAAAAAATTACCTTACTGTCAGGTGGCGAGAATCTCTTGAAAGAGTTCAACTTTGAGATCGCTTACTGCCCGGGGAAATTACATGCAAATGCAGGTGCACTCTCCGGCTATAGTCTATCAGCTAGGGGGGTTCCCGTGTGCAAAAAATGTGCCCTAAGTTACCCACTGCAGTTTTGAAGTAGACCACTTACCTCATCAGAAAACCATAGTAGGGTACCAATTCTGTAACCCGGCAATAAGTGAAATATTGATGTCTAGATTTAGGGTTTCAATAGAAAAATTAAGGCCATTTTTAGGGGTAAAGGCAACAAAAATTACTTAAATTTTCAGCCAATCAACCTATAGAGACGAGCTAACCATCAACACATTGGTAATTGAATGCTCTTTCATATGGTATATGAATGATACAGATTGAATTAATATGAAGGTCACCAGAGGTCAAAAGATAAAACAAAATGGTGTCAAATACGAAAATCACCTATCATTAGAAAATGACCCACAGCACACTCCAGATCAACAATTTAACTTTGTTGAGGGTCTAATCCTTTTGGAAATATATCAAGTAACACATTGCTGTGAATAAAATGTATTTTATTGGTATAGTTGCCAGGTAGTACTAAATTTAAAAATCTCTACTTTTCGCTTCAAGCATTTTCTTAAGCTCAAATTGTTCATAATAAGGGTAACTTAAATAATCATTACTTTGCATCCATTCATCTTTCAGAAATTATATACCGCTCATAATGTTGGTCCTGAAAAGCCCTTTTAAATGATATACAAATAATTTAGATTTATTTAATATTTGGGTCATTGGGGGTCAAAAGTCACAACATATGACGTTATGTGAAACATTCATGCATCTCAAGAAAATTATCCACAATAGCCTCCAAATTCTGATGAAATACCCCCAATGGACAATCCCTTTGAATAAAAATTAGAAAATATGAGTACTGTACAGTATAGCGTACTGTTATACATCTGGATCTACACTTAATGAGAAAAAGAAGATAAAACATATAATTTCAATTTCGACTCATTCTGCTTTTTTTTATTATCCTGTCCTTCCTTTTCCAGTGACAGACTATGCTTCTGTGTACACAGCCATGAAGAATTTTCTAAATGTTCTTGAGTTACTTGATCAAACAAAGCTTCCTGTGACCTGTGATGAAGGTGTATACCATATTGCTCGTGAGATACAGCTAATTCGTTTGAGAATATTGTGCTATGCCTTGGTTCTTTTCATATGGCTAGAGTTGCCTTGGGCTGCATTGGCAAGTACATCAAGGGCAGTGGTGCAGAAAGTGTACTAATAGAGAGTGGTATTTTTGGAGTGAATGTTGTAGAGTCAGTCTTAAATGGTAAGAACTAAGTGAGATCTTTGAAAGGAATGCAGTTGCTAAAAGAAGCACTTGCAAGGCTATTGTGGGCAGCTTCTTCAATGAATACAACCACACCAATAAATACAAGGAACTACTGGATACCCTTAAGTAAATTAAGGAAAAAGTAGCAGCCATGTCTCCCGAATGTGTGCCTCTTCTTCACAAGTACCAGGGTTACATCCAGTCTTGACTTAAGGACGAGTTTGAACTTTGAACAGTTTATCTCGTAGAGTAGTATGGAAAGTAAGACATTCCAATATTGGTACACCTTTTTACATCTAGTGTCTAAAATTGAAAACCTCATTCGAAGTGATCGAGAGGGAAATTGGAGCCTCCAAGTACAGGCCATACAAGATTTGCTGCCCCTGTTTGCCGCTTTTGATTTCACTAATTATTTGAGATGGTGCTCTCTCTATTTAGAGGACATGATGAAGCTGCAATAGACAGCACCATAAATACATTCAGCATTCATGGAGGACAGATTTGTTGTTAGAAATACTAAAGGATGTTTCAAAGCAGTAGAAGACTTGGCTTTGGAACAGAGCCCAGAAAAACATATCAGGAATTATTGGAAGTTCCCGAAAGAAGAAGTTTGTCACAAAGTGGGAAATAACATACCATGAAATGATGGCCATAGCAAACCTCCACCGAGAACTAGCTGGTCTGGCTGGTTCTTCATATGAATTGCAAGTGAACAGGACATTCAGCAAAGCAGAAACTGAATTAGAGGAGGCCAACATCCAAGCCATATTAGATGTGATTGAGAAGAATGAAAATCCCTTCATCATTCCACCGAAGGAGAAAAGATTGCACAATATTCTAACAAAGGAGGTCATGTCAGAGGATATCAGAGAACAGTTGATGCATGTAAGGAAAAGTATGAGAAACTGCGTACAAAAAGACACATTGAAAAGACCACTCGATTGTCAGACACAATCCATCGAACCAAGCTCAAACCCTTTGCTTTAATTCGTAAAGAATCCCTCCAATACAAAGGAAAAGTAAAACTAAACAAACAAGAGTCGGTCCCTAGAGACTGCAAAGGTGCAAGGGCTGACAATGGATGAACTCTTGCAGTAGCAGCAGTATGATGTGTGTTCTGCATCCCCTCTCTTTGATGGTGAAGGACACATGGCTAAGTCAATGAAGAGTCATATTATCCACGAACTTGAAACTCATCTCAATGATCAGGACTGCACAATATCGACAACTAATAACTCAGCAAGAACTTGTTATATAGTTGATGTAACGGCAAATATTCTAAAGATTCAAATAAAAAGTTGCAAGAATTTTTGGAGAATTCTCCAATGCCATTTTAAGTTATGTTTTGTCAACAGCAAAGGATGCCTCAAGAATGTTTTGGTATTTGATTCATAAATAAAAAAATCAGTGAAGGATTCTGAGCGGCAACGACGAGAGAAGACATTACCCAAAGAACTATATGAAATATTAAGGAATACCCCTATTCCTCGAGAAATGGACAGGTTTTGGCCATCCAATGTCAACAAAATGGAGTTAGAATGCCTAATTCACGAAGATCTTCTCATGCGAAACTGGAGTAACCCTAAGATGGACATCATTGTGAGTAACTTCTGTGGACCCAACAGCATTGTTGCTTCCTGTTGTTCAAAGACAAGAGGACCATCAGAGTTTTCGGAACTGAACTTAGATGTAGAAGAAACTGACTGGAGGATTATGCCACATGCCATGCACGCCGTAAAGTATGATATAACTAGAATCATTGTACTCTCATCTGACACTGATGTATTCATTCTGCTGATGTTCTACTGGAGGTGTAGGAATCGGTTTTTACACCATACCCGCAAGAGGATTTATGGAGCTCCGATCTTACTCTCAACCATCTGAACAATTTTGCCAACACACCTAAACTTTGTTAGATGCGGGAATAGCCTCCCGAAAATATCAAGCCCTAGTGGAATTAGTGGAACTAATGATGCAAGGCCGTAGTGTGACATCTTCGACAATAAGAATTGATGCCAGACTCTATCAAATGCCTTTGATATATCCAGTGCTATTGTATGTGTTTCACCATGTTGGTCTGTAGCTTGGTTGATTTGATGCGTAAGAAGGCAAAGAATGTCTGCAGTTGATCGACATCGTCTAAAACCATATTGACTATCACTGATTAATTTATTATTCTCAAGATGCTTAATTATGTGATTATTTAATATGATTTCAAAGACTTTACCAAGAGTGGAAGTTATAGCTATTGGTCTGTAGTTTGATGGATCTGAAGAGGCACCTTTTTTTGGAACTGGATGGATGTTTGCTTCTTTCCAGGGTACTGGGAAGCATGAGGTATGAGTACACAGACGGAAATATTTTGCCAATACAGGAGCGAGCACCAAGGAGCAATTCTTAAGTACTATTGGAGGAATTTCATCTGGACCAGGAGCCTTATCTACTGAGAGATTCTGCAAAATAGTTTTGACATGTCTGGTGTGGATCTTAAGTGAGGGAATTTCAGGCGAATTAAAATAAAGTACAGGGACATCTTGATTTATTTCATCTAAGGTTGAGTTGGTGGAAAAATATCCGCAAGAAGGTTAGCTTTACCTCGTGGGTCACTTACAAGATTGCCAGTCGGAGATTTTAATGGTGGAATGGATGAAGCAGTAGTGAAGTTGGATTTGAATGAGTTAAGAGTAGACCAAAATATTTTGTTATCATTTGGATTATTTAGAAGTTTATTTGCCTGCTTGTGGAGAAAGTTTGATTTAGTTAGGTTTAATACAGTTTTGGCATGATTTCTGATGTTTCTAAAGTAATTAAAGGCTTCATGTGTTTTTGATCTTGTGTATGCATTGTAGGCTATTGCTTTTTGTTCAGTTACTCTAGCACAATTATGGTCAAACCATTTAGGTGAATTAGATCTTTTACTGTACTTTTGATGAGGAATAAAAGTTTCCATTCCAATTTTTACAAAATCTTGTATGTGGCTCAAGGTTTGCAACCGTAGGCTATTAATTGCCTACGAAATACATTTTTATCTGACTATTATAATGGGCTACCCCCAAAATGGGGATTGGGCCTGAGCATATAGATAGATAGATATACTGTAGATTATAGTCAGTCCTAAAATTATACATTTTCGGTTTTCTTTACTAAATTATCCAAAGAAAACGTTATTATCTACGGCTAAGGAAGATGGAGGAAAGGATTTTCTGTGTAAAGTAATGTATGTTTAACAGCAATGACACAAGTGAAGTTGGTTCCAGTACATAATTGAAACCATACATACACACATAAACCTGCGCAAGATTACTTACCAGAGTATCGGGACTCTTACTTAACCTAAGAAGTGCGCATGGGGGTAATTAGACACCTCTGCCTGTGCTGACGTATTTGAGCTGTTTCCATCACTAAAATATTCATTTTACCATATATAGCATTAATACTTCTCCATACGCGCCTATTATGGGTTGATTATAAAGGTATTAACCTGAAACAACAATAAAACAAGTGAAAACAGCGTTTGGATGGTCAAAATCGGAGATACAGGCCGCGAGTTATATAATGTATGGGTGAGGCAACCTGCTTTCCCGCCAATTTCCCCCAAGGCCACTGAGACACAGTCGATCGATACTCTCTCTCTCTCTCTTGCACTCGCTTGCTAACAGTGATGTCAATGCCCTGCTTGCAACTCGATAATGTTAGCACGAAAATATACCTCAGAATAAGGGAATAACAGGGAAAATAGGTGATAACTGAAGGAGGGGAGGAAAGTGGGGAAGGAGGGGAGGTAGAGGAGTGATATTTTGCATGGCCCAGGGGCAAAAAAAATAAATAAAAATAAAAATATATTTTTTGTTTTCGATGTTTAACCCTCTCACCACGGAAGGGCTCTTGAACGCCCATAAAAAAGCATGTAACAGGTACCCGGAAGGCCTCTTGAACGCCCAGTGGTTGAAAGCCTGTGAGCTTCGTGTGCGAGGCGTCGGTCCGACGCATGTAAACAACAGCCGGCTGGACCGACGCCCCGCATCTCCGGCCACAAGAAGGAGAGCGTCGCTTGTTCGTGTGTGCCTGTATGTTGTTGTTAAGTATCGAAAAGTGGTGTAAAGTGGCTGTTTTGGCCATAAAGTTATCTCCAATGAAATCATCATCACAGCTCAACCAGTTGACTTAGAGAGCTCTACTTAATGCCATTCTACAGGTAAATAACACAGCTACGCTTGGGGATGCGCGGGAATGCGGGAAGCAGTCTGATTAACGAATATACGGTAGCCTAGCCTAGACGTTTTTCGGCCAAAACACCCGGGTTTCGAGGAATATATATATAATACATAGCCGGGGCTGGAGGGTTAAAGTTGATTTTTTTGTTCTGACTCTTAAGAGTCTTCCTGCAGTCCGCCGGGGGAACTCTTAAGAGTCTTCCCGCAGTTCCCGGGTTAAGTGTAAATAAGGAAAATAATATGATTACCGAGTGTATTTTTCCCCTCTCGGTATTTTGACCATATTTATTGAAAAATTGCAGTAATATAGGGGTAAACTGCATACTCATATGAAGTCAATTATTTATGTAATATCCCTACTTATGATAGCATAATGTACAAACTACTTCAGAAGTTATATTTTGATAATATATGTAACAGAAGCCCAGAAGATGATGAGAAAGGCTTCATTAACCCGCTGAGTGCCAGGTCCGTATATATACGGACTAGGGTCTTATCACGCCCAGTGCCAGGTCTGTATATATACGGACTCGCCGAAAAAAAATTGTAGCAGCGAAACGACTGCAGCTATGGCTTTCATATTTCTACCACATGTACCTTACCCTTCTGGCTTCTTGCCACCACCAATACAACCCCCTCCCCCCACCCACTCGCTGACTATCGGTCGCCTCACAACGAAAAAAAAAGGAAAATCTGTGGCGGCGAAACGACTGCACCAATCGGTTCCATATTTGTGTGACAAGTCCCTTACCCTTCTGCCTTCTCCCCACCACACCCCAAACCGCCTCCCACCATCCACTTCCAGCGTATCCGTACGAAGAAAAGGAAAAAAAGGAAAATCTGTGGTGGCGAAACTACCTCGCCAATGGCTTCATATTTGTAACACAGTCAATTATGCTTCTACCTTCCCCCCACCATCCCCCAAACCACCCTCCCACCACCCTCCTACCTATACGTTCCCGTTCCCGATACCATAAAAGTCGATGATTTACTCTGAAAATTTCAGCTACATTCGGGACCATCATCGGGGACCTGATTTCTGGCGAAAATGGACAAGGGGAGTGGGTTTTTTACCATTATCCTTCCTTTCTCACCCAACTTGATAGATTTAGCCAAAAAAAGTAAAAATAAAAAATCCTCTGGCACTGGCAGATGCATAGGGTCAATAATTGTCTTGCACTCTGCGGGTTAATTAAAGGTGAATTCCAGGGATGAAACTTATTCAAACTACAATGTCCATTGGGATCTGCTTGGTTTTAGGTAGATGATACTGAAGAACTTTCATCAATTTGTTTTAACAATATAGAAATATAGCTTATCTAAGTTATTTTATGTGGCGCGAACTGGCGTGTTTACCATGACGTAACTGAAGCCAATGGCGGGAACTCTCGACATGGGAAATGAGTGAATCTGTGTTTTTTTTTTTTTTGAGAAACTCTTATAATTTGTATGCATGTTTACAGCTCAACATTTGGCTCTACCACCGTCTGGTCAAGGGACCGCGATATATAAATTGAACAGAAAACGATATTATCATTACGAAATAGGCCTTAGAACCGAGTTCCCTCAACTCTGGACCAGGCTAAACATGCATAAACACTGCATGTATGTTAATTGCTGGCGAGCTGGGATTATTTCTTGATGTGCACCACATCATCAGGACGTTGGTCGATCTTTTGCAGAGCTTGAGTATTTGAATTGAAAGGTATTAATTACGAAAAACAGACCTCACTGTTCAGGACTGCATATCATGTTTACAAACGGCGTCTCGACTCTCTACACAATGGAGTCACTCCAGCTGGCTGAAAATGCCAATTCGTCACCAATGACTATATATATATTAGTATTTTGTTCTAGAGTTTAATGGAATTATATCGATATTGCCCATATACATAATAGTCAGGTTCGCCGTGTACCTGAAATGTGGTCCCGTGGGAATTGCGTGTCAAAAGCGATATTATTGTTTAAATGGCATCTATAGGGTCTTAGTAGACAGAAAAACTTGGGTGGCAATTTTACTTTTGGGAATTTGGGTTTTTGTGGGAGCTTCAAGGGGGGTACCGTCATTTTGCAGTTTATCGCCCGAAATGAAAGCGCTAATATTGTTATAACTATTTGTATCTCTTAATTAAAATATTAATAGGAAAATTATGAAACAAATCAGGTGTCTTCCTCATATCATCATTCATTTATGTACCAAATATTTAGTTGATATCTGGAATTGATAATTGTTTATTTATTTCCAGATATGCACTTATGAAGAAGTTCACCCGTTTCGAAGCGAGGCCTGTTGAGATTCAACTATAACGGACGTGACAATGAACTCACTCACCTGCATCATTTGCGATAAAGGCAAGCGGAAGGGCTACACCTTTGTACAGAATGTTACATCAGATTCTATTGGTAACATAAAGAACTTTGCCGAGAAGCGAGCACAGTATGGAGAAACGCAGTATGCACCTCTGGCTGAAAATCTGTCAAAGTTGTCTGCATCTGATACGGAAAACATCCATTACCACAAAGAATGTTACAAACTCGTAGTGCACAAAGGCATGCTGGAGAGAGCCGAAAAGAGATTTTGTGAAACATCTTCTGGTGAATCACAAATGCGACCAGCTAAACTCGGACGTCCATCCTTGGCACATGATGAGGATTCTGTCAGACGTGTTCGCAGGTGTCGCCCAATGGAGCCAAAGACCAAGTCCTGTGCGTTTCTCTGTGACAATCCGACAGATGGAGAGTTGCATCTTGTCCTAACAGATACGATGGGGACCCGGTTTCTGGACATAAAAGCGAACACACGTGACGACAAAGTCCGAGCAAACCTGTCACTGTTGCAGGAAGTTGGTGATGCTGCTGCATATTATGAAATGTGGTATCACAGAGATTACTTACGAAATTTTGAACGCCAATGCTATTCCTTCAGATTTGATTGTATTGGGGTCGATGATAATATCACCAAGCATATGTGTGACATTGAAATTGTAAATGCAGTCAAATGTTCGCTCTCGTCTGGTGCTGTTCTAAGTATGAATGATGTTAATGATGAGTATCTGTCAACTTTGACTGAACATGATGTTAGTGTGGATAGCTCCGACTTCAAATGCCACCTAAAAAGTTTGATAACAGAAAATATCAGTACTGCTGAATTTGTCAGGCCCCATCGACTCAATGAAAGTGACCATATCATCAGTAGTAAAACTCTTTCAGTTGCTGTTGATAAAGTAGTACCCCAAGATTCAGAGGAAACACTTAGCAACATTGTTGGAGTTGCTAAGTTGCTTCGTGATGAGTTGTTGAATTGCAAAGATAAGTGGCACTTCACTGGTAGCATGTCGTTTGAAAATCCACCAATGGTAGTTTTCTTTCTGAAGCAGCTACTCTTTGGCACAAATGCACATTCTGTTTCTGGTAAGCGGGATGGAGCCATAAAGAACACCGTCAGCATTGTATCACAAGTACTTGTGCAAAATGTGAAGAGCGCCAAGCAAGTTCGCCATAAGTCGAAGTCAGATGTTGGATTTGTGTCACACACAGAGACACCGCTGAACATTGGCTTGGCACTCTCTGTATACAACAAAGCACGCAGCAAACGGCTTGTCAACTTCCTGTCAGACCTACATCTTGGAACCAGCTACAGCAGTGTCCTCAACATCGAAAAGAGAGTGGAGTGTGGAGTGGTCGAGAGAATGAAATCCACGGGTGGCTATTGCATACCGACATTTGTCAAGAAGGGCAAGTCCGTCTTCTTTGCCATAGACAACATCGACTTCCTGGAAGACACGTGCGATGGACAGAATACATTGCACGGAACAGTGGTCATCATAAATCAAGAAGACACAGATGAAGGTGAAGCAGTAAGCCAGCCGCTCATAATACCGGACAAAGTAACACCTGTAAAGCAGGATGTAGTGTACCTTGAAGACCCACGGATCATTCCCAAAGCTACCAAGTTTGATACCTACAAGATCAACGCGAACTCTGGATTTCTGAAGAGATACGCCACAATGGACCGCTCTTGGATGCTTGCTTGGCATCTAGGCAACAACACTGTCCAATGTAACAGTGAAGATGTCACAATCAACGCCAACACAAGCTTTGATGACGACCGTACAGCAGAAGGTACTTTGACAGAAGACCTTGATCTGGTTGTGGAAGAAGACACCAATGAGGACACAACAATGCCAGAGACGAGTCACCACCAACAAGGATCTCGGCCGACCAGTAGACTGAACAAAAATCCACCTCGGCAGTCTCTCATGCCTACTTGGTCTGCAACAAATTCCTTGCTTCTGCAACTCAAAGATTGCAAGTCAACAAAAACGCACAGTGAAGTTGTTGCACCACTCTTTCGACAGGCTCCAACGGATTACGCGACACTATATTATAGGTTTGACTCCTGCAAGGAGATAAAGAAAACCTAATATTTAGTAGTGGCCCCGTAATCATTGACGATTATGCCTATTACATAAGGCACCCTCTTCAAACACTCATTCGCCGTAGTTTGAATCTACCGCGCAGAGCATAAAAAATTGAGGAGCCTTCATCATGAGCGCACGCAACCTCACTCATGGTTCAGTCATTATGAAATTGGGTTCTCACTACGAAAACACTTCGTAACAAATAAAAAACAAAAACAAAATAAGAATAACTATTCATAAGCTTTCCATATAATCGTGGATGTACTTGTGTGGTATCTTTGACCAGACGCCGACTCGGGCGTCATTCTTCCTTCACTGACATATCAAGTAAACCAAAGTCCTTAATACATCAACGAATGGGAAGGGGATGGTCGGGAGGGCCCCAGTCGTCAATGATTACGGGGCCACTACTAAATATTAGGTTTTCTTTATCTCCTTGCAGGAGTCAAACCTATAATTTATTAGTGGCCCCTCCATCATTGACGATTATGCCTGATATCTAAGACTGGAGGGGGACATTCGTAATCATATCATAACTCTGGCAAAAGCAGATAATAAAACACCCACATAGTATTCTTACTTTGTAAAAAATATATATTTGTGTGCATAAACTTTATACAGCCTAAATATTCAAAAAAGGGGTACAAGCAGGAGCGTGCTTCGAAGAAGCCTGCTTGAAAAAGGGTATACTCTGAGACTCTGTACACAGATCTGCTAGTTAAGAAGGCACCCCACTTAAAGTAAGTGGTGAAAAATAAAAACTTATAAGTTTACATGTGCACATATAAACCCCATTAAACTAGTGGATATATTCCTAAAAATATAACCAAACATAAATGAATTCTTGTACTTTCGCAGAAGTACTGAACTCGTGTACTTATGCAGAAGTACTTACATCAAAAATAAAAGTCGTAGTTGCAACTACTGAGATTTCTTAAAATCTATTGCTTCACAGCCAAAACTACTTACAACAAGAATTGTTGTATTACTACTATTGGACTTTAGCACAATTTCCTGTAATGAATACTACAGAGAAATTTTATATCACAATACCTACCAACAGTATCACAGCTCGTATGTTCCGTACACATACTCCGGCGGGGTCTAGGGTGTCCTATGTTACACTGACTGCACCCCCCCCCCCCCCCCTTTTCTTGAAATTAAACAAAAAGTGACTAAAAGGGCCGCCTAGACCCTCTGCCTTAAAGCTATACATGGCAAGGAAGGTTTGTCTAGAGCTACTGAAAGGTATCGAGTCAAAAACGTATGATTAGAGGCCCACAACTGTGTGGACTTAATATCTTCAACCGAAAGATTATTAAGGAAACGTAAAGAGGCTGCCCCCTTGCGTAAATCGTGGGTTTTACCCACAACGCCGGGATTACTCTCTTTAATGACCTCGACCAAGAGAGAAGCCAGTCTACGTTTCATCAAGCGTTTACCCGTAGTTGCGACCCATAAAGCACCCTGGTGATTTAGAGGTGCCACTCTCAAATATTTGGTTAGAGCTTGCACTGGACAAAAATGATGGTGCACCTTTCCCCTTTTTCAACGCCGGCACTGTGAACTCTGAAAACACGTGTTCACTGTGCTCATTCTTGGCTATGAATCCTGGGGAAGGTGCAATGTGAATACACTCATTAAGCCTACCAAACCTGAGGCAATTAGGTGTGTTGCTCATCGCCGCTAGCTCAGATACTCTGTTCCCGGTAGCCAAAGCCATAAGGAATACTGCCCTTTTTATAAAAGTAATGTAAAATCTGCAGTCTTTTGGTACAGACGGGAATGAAGTAACGACAATGCTTTGTCCAGAGACCAGGTAGGCATGAGCTGACGGGGAGGTGGGTGGAGTTTAAAACATGCCCTCATAAAATCACTACAGATAAATGTTTCTGCATGAACAGATAATTTAAATAATTAACAACCAACGCCACCGAGGGCACAGTTTGTTCTGTTCTAAGAATCCAAGACGTAAAAGCTTGCCAATGCGATTGATACTGTCGCTTTGTAGACTGGGTATATTGATTCATGAATTTATTGGTCACGTCGCTACCATATGGTGCTAGCCACTTGGCCTCCTGAATGTCCATAATGCACAAGTCAGCGAGGTTTCTAGGTTGCCAATTGTGTCTAAGTGGAACAACCCAACCGGGAGTGACACCGGGTGCGGGCACCACGTTTTCAATTGCTGGTACCACAACTGCACCGGCCACAGGGGCGCGATTAGCGAGACTACGCCCCGCTAATCCTGTAGTTTGTTGACTACGTGGCACATTAGAGAAGCGTCTGGCGGCGGAAATAGATAAATGGAACTCCACCTGTTCCAGTCCGTCATCAGAGCGTCTGGTCCGCCCGCCGGCGTTATCGTCCGGCGGGTGAGGTAAAGTGGGAGTTTGTGAGTCTCCTCTGACGCAAACAAATCCACTTGTGGATGGTAAGGCTCCGCAATCATTTGGTTGAAAAATGGTTTGCTTGAGCGCCCATTCTACTGTTGTGCTTTGTCTCCGAGACAGAGCGTCTGCCCCGACGTTTGCTACGCCTGGGAGATAAGATGTGTGAAGATGAATGTCCAGCCTGTTGGCTAGTATAAAAATCTTTTCTGACACGTTTAGCAACTTCCGAGATCTCGTTGACCCTTGTTTCTGAATACAGTGAACTGCATTCAGATTGTCCATTCTGAAGGCCACCGACTTGCCCCATAAAGCAGAGCCGTGAGCCTGAAGGACATATAAGGGGTCTATTAATTCTTTGACATTGATGTGGAAGATTTCTAAATGGGACCAAAACCCTTGACCCTGATGCCCGAGGTTTGACTAAAAGCCCCAACCTATCGTCCCTGACGCATCCGTGTCCACCCATACCGACGGCGGAGGAGAGGTCCATGACATGACTGAGTGCAACATTTCTCTCTTCGCCCAAACCGCTAGTAAGTTGTGTAATAACATTGGGATAGGCCATAATATTCCCGCCGGTAATAGTGGGAAAAATTTGTTGCCCTCCAAGATTAAACGTTTGACTTTCAACCAGCCCAACTTCACAGTTAGTTGAACCCAGTTGAGAGAACCGACTAGAGATTCCCAAAGTCTCTGTGTTGTAGTCAGACTGTGGAGAAACATAAACAGTTTTTTGCGAAATCTGTTTCGAATGTCCACACTCTGACTCAGAGTGAGAGAAGCTGTGTCCTCGACCAGCCCTATCCACTGAAATACTCGTGAGGGAACAAGGGTTTGACTTTTACTAAGTTGACCTTGAATCCTAGAGATTTGAGATGGTTTAACGTAATGTAGACATGAGTGATGCATAACTTTTCTGTCTCTGCCACCACCAGTTAGTCGTCCAGATACCACAAGATCCTGATCCCTTGTTCTAACATGGGCATCAGGGCTTGCCGGGACTTTGCTTGAATGCTTGTGCCAAATTGAAAACAGTCTTCCAAACTGCTGGTGAAATCAAAGAAGGAGTTAGAACTGGAGACAGAACTACTTGGCTTGCAATACAGTCAGGAAGTTTCTTCACTAAGAACATCCTCAGATCCTGCCTTGCTCGAACTGCCTCTAATAAGGCCGTCTGAATATCTCCTAAAGACTTGGATGGAAGTCTGGAGAAGCAAGCACCGGGAAAGTTCAATGGCTTTCTTGACTTCCGCGGCTTATATTGCCTGAGAAGAGCATAACAGAGACTTTGTTACTTGCTGGGTAACCATATATTTCGAAAACAGTCTAAACGCTTTTCCTCTTAACCTAAACTCGCGGTCTAGGTAAGCTGGGGAAGGCGTGCTAAAGGGATCTTTTAATTCGCACAAATTGATTTTTGGGGGGCAGCCAAGAAGTCAAACAAAGCAGAGGGGACTCCGCCGGCACTAAAAACCGGAAGAGAGAACCAAGAATGGTGTTCTTGAGGGATTTGGTGGGAAGATTTTGACGTGAAAGTAGTTGCAAAATTGTGAGCCTCTGTTTCCCATGCCACCCAAGGTCCCGTACCCAACTGCCCCACCTGCAAGACTGGATTAGAGGCTGAGTCTGTGATCGGAAACATATCCAACTCCGGCGTCAAAGCAGAAAGTGCCTTGACGTCGTTAAAGCCGTCATTCTTAGTCCAGTCAGAAAATAGCTTTGAAGCTGAGGCAGGGGGCAGGGCTGGTGTTGATGCATACACAAAAAAGTCATGGTTATAATAACTTGGAATGGCCTTAATATGAACATCCAAAACATTTCCTTAACTATCCAAAGCTCTGAGTTTTCTAGACTTATTGCCTTGGAATACCCACTCATGTGGTACAGGGAGCTCCCCCGAAATAGTAGCTTGTGCTGCCTCTGACTTAGTTGGTAACATTGCTACCCATGACTCATCAGGCCCGTATAAAAGAGGCATAGCTCCTTTTTTTGACTGGCGCCTTGTCTAAAGGAGGGGGAGATATGTCTGATATGACTCGCACATTGGAAGTAGTGAGAGCTGCTGTGCCTGGCACATTGGAAATTGGATCTGACACAAGAGGGGGGGTTAGGTATTTTAGCTAAAGCAAAGGATGTAGCCAGAGGTCGCACATTCGTCGACATCGCGGGAGCTCCCGTACCAACTGTAGGAGTTTCCGGCGTAGGGCCAAAGAACCTATTAAGTGCATTCAATGGTAATCCATCAATCTCTTCCGCCGTTACATACCTAGCCGATGACGAACTCCGTGGAGATTCGACAGTACCCTGAGAGTCGTCTAGAAGGTGACTGGACTCTTCAACCTCCATCTCTGAGACCAGAGATCGTTGTTCTTCATCCGTTAAGTTTGGCTTATCAAGGGAAGATCCCGCCGAAGCCGGGACCTCCACATGTTGCCATGTTAAATCTGGGATAGAAGATGGTACATCGGCATCCCGGTGGACGTCAGCCACTAGTTGAGTCACAAAGGGATGTGTTCTGTCCTGCCAGGACTGTGAGTATCGCCATACACCTTGGCTGTGGCTGTCACTCGCTTGCAAGCTTAGTATACTCTCCGATTGAGAGCCTTCACCCGAGCCCCGTAGAGGTTTATGATAATTAAAAGCTCCTATAGCTCAAGGATATCACATTGCAATGCTTTATGTGCTACATTCGTTGAGTAAGTAGCGAGAAGTTGTTTCCCTTCTTGTAAAGCCACCGCCGCAGGATTATCTTTCTGAATTAGAACTTTACACAGTTAGGAGGTTACAAATAGCGCAATTCTTTGTCACCCATATCCCCCGTGACCGATCTGGGCATTTAACACATTTAATGCAGAGCTGGTGAGCAAAAATAGGGATACCTGAGCATAACGGCGTTGAACATACAGCAATGAGAGGTTCAAGTGCCGACATGACAGAGACTGGGTGAAAACTACCCCGCCCCCGGGAACTACCTGGTCACCTGATGCAACGCCGGTACTCCGCCCTTGAAAGAGAAATTTCCAGGGATTAATGCTCATAAGGTTACCCCAAAATGGTACAAAACATGTGCCACAACACCGCCGGTCAACGAACCGTAGCACTGCACCACTACTTTTCGTTTTCCTTTAGTTTCATATTAAAGATTTCAGCATATCTTTACCTGTCCAAAAGATTTAAGCCGATCTTCTGAATCCTCATAAAGATGAAGTATATCTTTATTAGAAAGCCGTGATACCCTAGTGTATCAATCAATTGTTTGGCAAATTATCGCGAATTGCACATCCGTTAAAATAACCACCCGAAGGTACAACCGCCGGGTTTTATATACCATGTCAAACCAATTGTACCTGCCCCAGACCTCTTTGTAAAAAGGTCGCCGGGAGGGAAAGACCAAACAAACAAACAGCATTGTTTCAATGGCTTATTAAAGATTTCAGCATATCTTTACCTGTCCAAAAGATTTAAGCATATCTTCTGAAACCTCATAAAGATGAAGCATATCTTTATTAAAGATGAAGTCTTTCAAGTATCCCTTTACACTTGAAACACTAGTAAGATTCAGGCATCTTTTTATCCCATAAAAAGTCTAAGCCTATCTTAATCTCTAATCCGGCTTCTCCCAGAAGGCCACATAGATCGTCGTCTTGAAGGCCGTGATACCCTAGTGTATCAATCAATCGTTTGGCAAATTATCGCGAATTTGCAAATCCGTTAATATAACCACCCGAAGGTACAACCGCCGGGTTTTATATGCAATGTCAAAACCAATTGTACCTGCCCCAGACCTCTTCGTAAAAAGTTCGCCGGGAGGGAAAGACCAAACAAACAGACAGCATGGTTTCAATGGCCTTGAAAAACCGAGAAAACCATATCCAACAGGTGTCAGCATGATCACCTAGATAACTGTGTGGAGCCCCCCTCGTCGGGAATAACACAGGAAGCCTGATCACAGGCTCGACCACAGAAAACGCAGTTTCTGATGAGCCCTCAAGCTACCAAACTCGCCGGGGTAACTTACCTATTTTAGCCATCCTGACTAAAACTCGGTAAACAAAAAACGGCTTTCTCGGAGCAACGAGAAAAACCGCCGGAAAGGTAACCCACACCAAACAGAACGCAGTCTGATAAACATAATCAGACCCACAGTCCAAAGCTCCTGGATCAGCCAATCACAACTAATCCAGGACACACATGGCTCATGAATACATTTTTATTATAATAAACAATGAAAACACTTGCATACGTGAAAAAATTACGAGTGGCCGGCTAGGCCTGGTGAGAACGGAAAAAACACTTAATGACGTCGAAACACCATCGAAAAGCACTCCATCCCACCAAAACTGGAACAGCCGCCACATCAAAATCGTAGAAAACACCCGGGTAAGGGTAACTCGCCGGGTAACGAGACGTAATACACAACTATCACAGCTCGCTACGCGGGAGGTTCATAAGTAAAGATTTCCGAATATCTTAACCTGTCCAAAAGATTTACGTATATCCTCTGACATGATATAAAGACCAGCATGGCTTTATAAATGACGCAGTCTTCCCAGTGGGGTTTGTTAATTTTTTTACTGGGAAACCCATAAAAAGACGCCGGCCCCTGAATTAACTCGCAGATCAAAAACTGGGAAGCCTGTCTGAAATGCTAGATCTAACTTCTCCCGAAGCCTCCTAGATCGCCAGATGTTGAAGGCGGCGATACCTTAACGTATCCCTCAATTGTCTGGTCAACTATACTGAATTGCAAATCCGTTAATCCTACCCTCCCACGGTGCAACCGCCGGGTGTGAATTTAAATCTATAATGTTAACCCCAATTGTTCCTGTCCCCACTTCTTTGCCAAAAGATCGCCAGGAAGGAAAGACCAATCAACAAACCGCCTAGTTTTACTGGCTTTGCAAAACCGGGAAAAAAACTACTCAACAAGTGTCCGTATGAACACTTAGTTAAATGGGTAAAGCCATCCCACCGGGAAACACAGTAAGCCTGAACACAGGCTCCACTACAGACGCAGTCCTGGAGAGCCGCAAGCCACCACTCGCCGGGGGAAACGAGCCTAATTTAACCACACGTGATTAAAACTCGGCAACCAGCCAGTTTTGCAAGGTGTAACCGAGAAAACCCGCCGGAAAAGGCAACCCACCCCGCCCAGATTCAATCTGAACGCACCAAAAAGACCGTGGAATTAGCCAAAGCACAACTAACCCAGGACATATAAATAACCCGTGGAATTAGCCAATACACAACTAATCCAGAGTACACAAATAGTCCGTGGAATTAGCCAATACACAACTAATCCAGGACACACATGACACAGTATTACATATTTATAGCATAAATCAATAACACTTGTACATGTGGCAAAGCTACGAGAGGCTGGCTAGGCCTAAGCAGACGGAAATAAAAGGAAATCATGTCGTAATATAAACAAAAGCCTTGAATCATATCACAACAGGAACCACCGTCAACACATCACTGTAGCCCAAAATTCCCGGCGAAGGGAAAAACTGACTCGGGACCCAGAAAAAACTTCACTAAGTGAAGAAAAATACGCTGGGAATGTCAGAGAAAAAAGCTACCTCATCAGAAAGATAAAAGGAAGCAATAATAACGCGTAAAAAAAGCCGCCTACATCACAAAGCTAGCTAACTGTGAAAAAGTTCACCTGTCCACAACAGGACCACGAGGGTACACCCGAAATAGATGCCCCAAACACACGACCCAAAATACACTGCACTGCGGGCAACTAGCCCAGGACACTCCTGCTACGCATATCCTAACCTTACTCGAGACATCCCGGAGTAAACAAATGAGAAAAACTCACTAGGGACGCAACAAATGCGGAACCAGCGGAGTGTGGGGAGGCACGTCCGGTCAGGTTGAGCGCAGAGCAGAGAAGGAAGAATGACGCCCGAGTCTATATACCGTCCTTTCACTGACACAGAATATATCTGCTGTTGTGATGGGTCCTGACAGAAAAACTGTTATCACTCTAGACCTTGATCTCTATGAGAGCGCAGTGAAGATCCAAGAATCAGAGGGGAACATCAATTGGGTTCTACGTGCAGGGGAGCTCCACATATGTTTTGCAGCCCTGCATGCACTAGGAAAGTACATCGAAGGCAGCGGTCTTGACATGGTCGCCATAGAAAAGGGCATCTATTCTCCAACAACACTGCGTCACATCTATGGTGGGAAAGCATTCACGCGGGGTATCGAGTACCACACAGTAAATGCCTGGGCATGCTACGTCATGAAGTACGAGCAGCTTGATGCTGATGACACCTCAGTCATTGCAGAACAGTGCCAACAGCTCCAAGAAGGTCTGCACAGTCGAAAGAAAGAAAGCACCACAGTCTTTGACAATATATGTGCAAGCTACAGTGAGAGTATCGAAGAGAAGATGACAACATCAAATGATGGAGAAGTTGGTAAATTCCTCATGAATTATGTGCATCAAGTCGAGTGCCTACTACACTTACTCCGAGCGTGTAGACAAGGTGACTGGGAAGAATATTTGGCTGCCCTTGACAATCAGGTCAAGTATTTCTTTGCTCACGACCTGTACAAGTATGCCAGACTGATGCCATTTCATTTGGCTCAAATGAATGCACTGAAGACAGACGACCCTGACACATGGAGTGCACTTAAAGATGGTTACTTCTGTGTCAAGAAGACAGGAACACCGTTCTGCAACCTGTTTGTGGATCAAACCCTCGAACAAGAAATCGGAAGACTCAAGGTAGTAGGAGGGATCACAGGAATTACGCAAAATGTGTCTGCACTAACTCACTTCCTGCTGACAGCACCAGAGTTGACCCGTATTGTCAGTGATTTCCGACACCACCACACTTTGACCACTGATGCAACTCAACAAGAACATTATCAACTATCAGGAACAATAGCCCAGCGGTTCGCTGCAAATGTGTATAAAATGAAACGTGGCCTTGAAGAACATTGCAAAACTAACCTATTCGCCACTGACATGCAGTTGGTGAACATTGGGTCGATGATGGCTGTACCCGAAAGTGCGAAAAACGATATCCTGGACAGAGACTTGAAAGGGACGAATCAATATGAACAGTTTTTGGCTGACAGACTTGTAGATGCTTCTCTCATTTATCTATGGGACAGAATTGAGAAGATGAAGCTGAAGACACACAGCACTTGTGTGAAGAAGACAAGCTATGGAGTTGGAAACAAAGTTGTGAAGCTTCGTGAAGATCGCCAGTTACTAGCTCGCTTCCTAGTAATTCAACAGTCTCGACCAGAACTACTAGACAAAATGGGAGACACAATCGGAAACTTTGAAATGGCGGTCACACCTCGTTCCCTCTTTGCAACAGATGGGACACTGCTGATCCCGAGTGACAAGAGCTCGTTCATGAAGGAAATCGAGTCATATACACCACCAGTAACTGGATCAGACAACACTACACCACGCATCCAAGAGGTACCAACTGAAATCGTTGCTCTCACCAACGATGAGGGAATGGAGGGTACCACAGAGGGCGTCGAAGAACACCCAGAATCCATCGAGGATTATGTCGGTCCGCACCCAACAAGTTTTTCTGTTGACGATGACGAGTTGGGGTTGATGGAATCCAGGTTCGCCAGAGAAAGGGTCATCATCATTGATGGACAAGCGGTCGTACAGGGTATGAAGAAGCTTCCAGGGATGCACACAATTAGTGACCTGGCTGATGCATTTGTCAAGAGAATCGACAACATGATGAATTGGTACAGTGAAGGACGAATCATCTTCGACCGTTATATAAAGGGATCTATGAAAGAAAAAACACGTTCCAAGCGAGCAGGCTCAGCACAACCAGTGAAGTTCATAATACAAGACGCGATGAACATACGCAATGTTCCTATGAAGCTTCTGCTATCTCATGTAGACACCAAGTCCCACCTCACAGAATTTCTTGGGAAACGATTGCTGAAGCATTTCTCTGTTGTTGTGTATGGGTCATCAGCATACACCAATGCAAACAACATCATCAGTCAGAATATGTCCACTCACAATCACGAGGAAGCTGACACACAGATCCCGCTTCATGTCATCGATGCAGCAAGACAAGGAACGTCAACGCGAGACATGTATGTGTGGTCCCCAGACACAGATGTGTTCTTGTTGTTGATAGATCTTGTTGCCAACCACACCATCCCAGGACAATTGAAGAAGTTAACTGGCAGAGGGAAGTTCTTCCGGACAATTGACATCAAAGAGAGGTGCACTGCGATTGGAACGGAGAAGTCAAAGGCTTTGATAGGACTGCACAACTTCACTGGCGCGGATTGGGGTGGATAGTTCTTCAGTATATCGAAGAAACCGTGGATAACCAAGTTCCTGCAACTACCTTCGAGCAGCAAGATTATCAAGACTTTCCAGATCTTTGGATGTCCAGACAGTCTTCCTGAAGCTGATGTTGTCAATGTCGAGACGTTCGGCTGCAGTGTATACTCCAGCAAAAGTTTGTGCGTCACATTGCCAGATCTTCGATGGGAGCTGTTCAAGGTCAAGAACTTTGAGGGTGAAAAGCTTCCACCGACGCGAAGCACTCTCAAACCTCACATACAACGTGCCAACCTGATGTCCAAAAGAGACAAAACCTACCAAGAACCAAGGCCAAAGAACCTGCTCCCAGAGGGCAATGGATGGAAACTAAATGACGACAAAAACCTTATACCAGTACAATGTCTCGAAAAGCCAGCACCACGTGCAGTACTTGAACTAGTTAGGTGTGGATGCAAAGGTGCGTGCAAGGAGAAAGTGAACTGTTCATGCCATAAAAATCGCCTGCCATGCACAGCATTATACAAATGCACCGACTGTGGAAACGTGAAAGACTACAGTATTTGTGACGAAGATGACATGTAGCCAATCAGTTAGCCAATGTATTAAGAGCATCAAATGACCCCATAAGATTCCTTTAAGATTTTACATTAATTTAGCCTATTGTTAATATTCATCTAGATGTTGAGTGGAGTAATTACTGGTGGTAAAGGGTGGTATGAATGTGTGATGATTACAGAAAAGTATATTTTTATTTCCTTTATTTGTATCAGTGCTATGAAGTCATGTCATGAATATTATATGTTTTATCATACATTTGTCGTTTTTTTCTTATATATATAAACATACACAATCATATCGTGTAAATATCACAGTATATGCCTAAATAATAGTCAGGTTCACCGTGTCATGCCGTGGGAATTGCGTGCCAAAAGCGATTTTATTGTTTAAATGCCATCTATAGGGTGTTAATAAACAAATTCCCAAAAGTAAAATTGCCACCCAAGTTTTTCTGTTTATTAACACCCTATAGATGGCATTTAAACAATAAAATCGCTTTTGGCACGCAATTCCCACGGCATGACACGGTGAACCTGACTATAAATTACAGTATATTCATGCCAAGTTATGACCCTGCATTAATCTTCGTTTTTTCGTTCATCCCTGTAGTTCACCTTTAACACCAACATTATCGATATATATGAACACATTAGGACCAGTTATATACTAGAATTAAGTTGTTTAGTCTTTTATCAACTCATTAAAACCATTGTTACAAAACCGTATATACCAGTATTCCATATGCTTTGATTTTACCAGAACCACCGTTAGTAAATAAGGAGGTAGCAAGCGTGGAGCTTACAACGTGACGTCACAGGTTCCAATATTGTTTTGAAAGGTTTACTTGTTAGAGTGTATATACTTTGTATACACCCTACTTGCAAAGGAATGTTGGTTACATTAAGTTACATATACTGAACTCGACAACGGCCGGATATCATTGCTGTGATAATACTACACTAACATAATGCAATTATATAGGTTTGACTCCTGTAAGGAGATAAAGAAAACCTAATATTTAGTAGTGGCCCCGTAATCATTGACGAACATGCCTATTACATAAGGCATCCTCTTCAAACACTAATCCGCCGTAGTTTGAATCTACCGCGCAGAGCATTTAAAAACTGAGGAGCCTTCATCATGAGCGCACGCGACCTCACTCATGGCTTCAGTCATTATGAATTGGGTTCTCACTACGAAAAAACTTCGTAAAAAATAAAAACAAAAAGAAAATAAGAATAACTATCCAATAAGCTTTCCATCATATCGTGGATGTACTTGTGTGGATTTCTGACCAGACGCTGAATCAGGCGTCATTCCTCCTTCACTGACATATCAAGTAAACCAAAATCCTTAATACATCAACGAATGGGAAGGGGACGGTCGGGAGGGCCCCAGTCGTCAATGATTACGGGGCCACTACTAAATATTAGGTTTTCTTTATCTCCTTACAGGAGTCAAACCTATAATTTATTAGTGGCCCCTCCATCATTGACGAACATGCCTGATTTCTAAGACTGGAGGGGGACATTCGTAATCATATCATAACTCTAGAAAAGCAGATAATAAAAACAGCCACATAGTATTCTTACTTTTGAAAAATGTATTTAATACGGCGTAGGCCGGAAATATACAAGAAAAAGGGGGTTCAGGCAGGTGCGTGCTTCAAAGAAGCCTGCCCGACAAAAATAGGTAACCCTGAAGATTCTGAACACAGATCTGTAGTTACAAAAGGCACCCCACTCAACGAGTGGTGACAAAAATAATAAGTTATAAGTTTATATGTGCACATCATAAACCCCAAAATACATGTGGAGATCAATTGCTAATGAACTCCATTGAACTAATGTTACATTGCTTTCGCAGCTAAAACTACTATAACAACACCGTTGTTTTGTACTAAACTTTGTACTAGCACAAATTCTCGCAGAGAAATTTTCATATCACATTTTAACCTTAAATTGTATCACAGCTCTCATACTCCGGCGGGGTCTAGGGTGTCCTATGTCAACTGACGGCACCCCACCCCCCCCCCCCCCCCTTCCTTGAAAATAAACATAAGTGACTGCAGGGCCACCTAGACCCTCTGCCTTAAAGCTATACATGGTAAGGAAGGTTTGTCTAGAGCAACTGACAAGTATCTAGAGAGAAACGTATGATTAGACGCCCACAACTGTGTGGACGCAATATCTTCAACTGAAAAGTTTTTCAGGAAACGTAAAGAGGCCGCCCACTTGCGTAAATCGTGGGCCCTACCCACAACGCCGGGATTACTCTCTTTAATGACTTCTACCAGAAGAGAGGCTAATCGCCGTTTAAGTAAGCGTTTACCCGTACTCGCTACCCATAAAGCACCTTGGGGGTTATGAGGAGCTATTCTCAAATATTTGGTTAGAGCTTGCACTGGACATAAATTATGATGCACCTTTCCCATTTTTAACGCCGGCACCGTGAATTCAGAAAACACGTGTGCACTATGCTCATTCTTGGCTACAAACGCCGGGGAGGGTGCAATGGAAATTGAATCATTAAGTCTACCAAACCTAAGACAATTAGGTGTGATGCTCATCCCCGCCAGCTCAGACACTCTGTTTCCGGTGGCCAAAGCCAAAAGGAAAACTGCCTTCTTTAAGATTAAAGCAAAGTCTGCAGTATTTTGATACAGACGAGAATGAAGTAAAGACAAAGCTTTGTCCAGAGACCAAGTAGGCATGAGCTGACGGGGAGGTGGGCGGAGTTTAAAACACGCTCTCATAAATCCTGTTTCCTCCGCCACCGGTATGGATAGACCTGTAAGGTCGAAAAAGGGCACTCTAATCGCAGTTAAGTGATTCTTCAAAGTAACCACAGATAAACGTTTCTGCTCAAACAGATAGTTCAAGTAATTAAAAACCAATGCCACTGAGGGTACAGTTTGTTCCGTTCTAACAATCCAAGAAGTAAAAGCTTTCCAATGAGATTGATATTGTCGCTTAGTAGACTGAGTATATTGATTGAGCAATTTATTGGTCACATCCCTACCGTATGGTGCTAGCCACTTGGCCTCCTGAATGTCCATAATGCAAAAGTCAGCGAGGTCTCTAGGTTGCCAATCGTGTCTAAGTGGAAGTACCCGACCGGGAGCGATACCGGGTCCGGGCACCACATTATTAACTGCTGGCACCACACCTGCGCCGGCCACAGGGGCGCGATTAGCGAGACTAAGCCTCGATAAACTCGTAGTTTGTTCACTACGTGGCACATTAGTGACGCATCTGGCGGCGGAAACAGATAGATGGAGCTCCATCTGTTCCAGTCTGTCACTAGGGCGTCTGGCCCCCCTGCCGGCGTTATCGCCCGGTGGGTGAGGTATAGAGGGAGCTTGTGAGTCTCCTCGGACGCAAAAAGATCCACTTGTGGATGGGAGAGCTCCGCAATCATTAGGTCGAAAATGGGTTGCTTGAGCTCCCATTCTACAGTCGTGCTCTGTCTCCGGGACAGAGCGTCTGCCCAGACGTTCGCTACGCCTGGGAGATAAGATGCGTGAAGATAAATATCTAGACTGGTGGCTAGAACAAAAATCTCTTCCGACACGAGTAGCAACTTCCTTGACCTCGTTGACCCTTGTTTCTGAATACAGTGAACTGCATTCAGATTGTCCATTCTGAAGGCCACTGACTTGCCCCGTAACGCCGGGCCGTGAGCCTGAAGGAAATACAAGGGGACTAGTAACTCTTTGACATTTATGTGAGAGATTTCTAAGTGGGACCAAAGTCCCTGACCCTGGTGCCCCTGATTTGACTGAAATCCCCACCCTATGGTGCCTGACGCATCCGTGTCTACCCATACCGTTGGAGGAGGAGAGGTCCATGTGTAACGGGAAGAAATTGTACTTTCCCTTTTGGTATATGTTGTAAGGTTTGACTTAACTGTAAGACTTTTTCCCCTTCATTCACTATATTTAAGGGAAATGTATCGTTTAAGAAGGGTTAAGTAACCCTTGTCTATGTAAAGAGGGATTTAGCCTAGATCAGGAGGAGAACTAATATTCTCAAATCTATCTAAAATACTTTCAAGCCTAATTTATCCTTTTACCCCCTTTTGTTATCCCATGTAAAAATCCTTCCTTTTCGAATTTAGAGTAATGCCCCCTTGTGTAAAAAGACCGCCAATTCCTACCCAAGCGACGCCACCCTTTGTAGTCACTCTCCCCTTTTTTGGCGGGATCCCTGGCACTGGCCCTCGGCCCCTCACTGTCGTGACCACAGGCCTACGAGAGAGACACCTACCCACTCCCCAGTCTCTGTCATCATTCCCCGCTTCTTCTCCGGACTTAGGCTTCCTTTCCCTCCTTTCAGAGGTTCGTAATTAAGGTTTATAGTGTTATAAGGTATTGCTTATTCAGTTAAGTAAGTACTAGGTGTGTAATGTAGGAGATATTGCTGTGATTGACAAATTTGTGAACTCGAGCCTACCATCGGGTTGGTCGACAGGCACCCCTCACCTGCCAAGTGCCTACAACCATACAAATTCCCCCATATCATTGTGTTCAATAAAACTTAGTCTGTGCACCTTTGCTAATTGGTATTCTGATATTTTAGACTTTGTTATTCCAAATTAACTTCGTGTGTAATAATTTCAGTCAGAGGGACGCCATTTGATGGCCTTCCAATTCTTGTGTTTTTCCATAATTCCCGACCAAACTTAGGCTAGCCTATTTTGCTAGTTTGTCTTTCACCGTTTTACATAATCCTGAGGTAGTGCGAGAACACCAGTTAAGAGTAGAATTGAGGACGAAGTTGATTAAAATGCTTTTGAAGCTTGACCGCCATTTTAGGATTTAGACCATCTCGCATTTCGGAGAGACGACCAGGTTGAGTAAATTACTAATGTAGCAGTTGTATTGTATGTTTAGAACTTGTTCATTACTTTGAGTTTATAAAACCATGCATTTTGGTAACTATGATTGTATTTTAACATGTAAATCAGGAAAGAACATTCGTTTGAGATCGTGTCCTTGAGTTTTGTTTACCTTTCGTGTCTCCGACGTTCCAAAGTTAGGCCTATTCAGATAAGTATTTATAACTAACGTCTCCTAGGCCTGGTTTTTGGTCATTTTAAATGTTTTTACTGGGTATATAGTGTAAAGAGTTACTTGTTATCTTGATTTAGAGGTCCTCATTTCCCAACCTCAGTACTGTCAAATTTCGGACCCCCATTGGGTCGGGTTTATTTCAGATGATTATTTGTTCTTACCTATTGTTACCGGTACTTAAAGTTAACTTGTGAAAAGGCCGTTTAGGTATGGGTACTTGCTGAATTATTATGGTAGGTCATATGATTTTACATTTTTAATTAGGCTACCTAACTTTCACCTAATTGGAAGTACAGTAGGCTATTATTAATTATTGTGCTTTTTGAATGTGTTATGAATATTGATTGCTATGATATAATTATGTTTGACATGGTCTAATGAACAGAGTTGCCTTGCAAGGGATGGAACGCTGTAGTGAGATTCTGGGCAGCTGATTTCAGGGGATAAGTTACTCGAGTTACAGTAGAAATAACGTTTAGCTTTGTTTGAGCCTTGTATAGCACCCTCCGCATTGAGCAGTCCAACCTGTTAAGTTTGACCATGACAATTACCTTTGATTTATGCCATTATTGTATTGATTTGACTCCATAGATATGCTGTGTAAGTATGTATTCCCAATTGTGTGTAGAGTACTGCTGAGTAACATATGTACCTGTACTTAATGAGAGGATCTTTGGATGCCTTAAGAGATTATTTCGGTACAGTACTGTAATGTCATAATTTGATCTGTCATTGTATTTCTGTACTTATATTAGCTCATCTATTTTTATATGTTTATATTAACCTATGTTTTTTATATGTATTTGTTTAGTATTACTGTGTACCGTAATTAGGATATTGATTAACCCCATTATTAAGGGTTAGCGATATGTCAACCGTGGGTTAAGAATTATATTCGACTTACCAGGGAACCAGTTTGGGACGGAGTCGATGTGATGCTGAATTGCTGATGGCGGAGAATCGGAGATTCACCCCTCCCATTGGCTGAGTGCAGGATGCTGAACTCGTGTACTGTACGAGGGTTCAAGGACCGCAGGAAGACGTATGATTACCCCCTATACCCCAGGATACGGTAGGCCGAAGAGACGTAAAGGCAAGCCTGGCCGATACCGGTATCTAGCGGAATTGGGATGTATAATACTGAGAGGAATATGGTGGATACATACAGCAATATGTATGTCGTACTCCTAGGTTAAGAGACTGTCCCAGTACAGTAATGGATTGGTCCCAGGTTAATGGTATAGAGATAATTAGATACGGACCATACGGTACCAATGTTAAGAGTTGTAAACGGTAAAATGTTCCTTCTATTAATATCAAGCTTAAGATTACTGCAATATGTTTGTATCTATCCTCCCGTACCTATTTGGATCTAAATGTGTTGTCAGGAGGGTAAATCGGAGCTGTCAGTATTAAATTGGTCTAAGAGTAGTACCAGTAGCCTAACCGAGAGTCAAAGTCTTGTCAGCCAACATTGAAGGTGAAGTTCTTGATTGGTCTTTGCTAGCCTCCAATTTATCCTACTGTCCTAATGTACCTGAATAATGAGCATGAGTCACGATTGCATAAAGAATAAGAAAACCATGGGGACGGCCAGTTCACCGGAAGGTGGGCGATCAAATAATTTGAATGAATTACCGTTCCCAAAAACATCCTTATGTGATATCTAGAAAGTAGAGAATATGCTAGGTCTCAGTGGGGTTTTTGTGGTTCTTTGGTCTTATCATCGTGTCGGAGTTGCAGCCTTATCCCCTTCCTCGAAGGATGTTGGATGTGGGTCAACCAAACAGGGTTGTCCTCTCGTTAATTAGAATGCAATAACGGGTTTGTCGTCATCTCTTCCTTTCTATCCTTGAGTACCTATTTTCCACCTTCGCAGCTTAATCTATCTTTTTCTGTCTTACCCTCTCTCTCTCTCTCGTTGGCAGCAGAAGAAGGGAAGTGAGGAAGTAGGAGAGATACTCCAACTGATATCCAACCCCCCCCCCGTTACACATGACATGATTGAGTGCAATGTTTCCCTCTTCGCCCAGACCGCTAGTAAGGTGTGGATTAATTTTGGTATGGGCCATAATTTTCCCGCCGGTAAGAGTGGGAAATATTTGTTGCCTTCCAATATTAATCGTTTTACTTTCAACCGGCCCAACTTGACAGTTAGCTGAATCCAGTTGAGAGAGCCGACCAGAGACTCCCAGACTCTTCGTGTCGTAGTCAGACTGTGAAGAAACCTGAACAGTTTCCTGCGAAACCTGTTGCGATTGTCCACACTCTGACTCAGAGTGAGAGCGGCGGTGTCCCAGACCAGCCCTATCCACTGAATTACTCTTGAGGGAACAAGGTTTGACTTTACCAGATTTACCTTGAAGCCTAGAGTTTTGACATGATTTAAAATGATATTGACATGTTTTAATGCATAATTGTTGTGTCTCTGCCACCACCAGCCAGTCGTCTAGATACCACAACACTCTGATTCCCTGTTTTAACAATGGCATCAGGGCTTGCCGGACTAGTTTCGTGAATAATCGAGGTGCTAGGTTCAAACCGAACGGCATCCTCTGAAAAACAAAATTTTGGTGCCTGATCCTCAAGGCCAGAAACCTTTGAAATCTTTTGTTGACCGACACGTGCCAATAGGCGTCTGTCAGGTCTAGGGAACACATCCAGCCACCCGGCGGAAGTGTTAGCTTGATTTGATGAACTGTTAATATTCTGAAAGACTCGTTGTAAATGTGAAGATTCAGATACGACAGGTCTACGACCGGCCTCATCTGAACACTGTCCCGTTTGGGAACCAAAAACAGTTTTGACGTGAATACAGGGTAATCTGGAGGTACCGGGATGATGACATTCTTGGCAATCATCTCCTGGACCAGCAACTCCACCTCTAATGAAACACAATTTGCCGTTGTCGGCTGACGTAAGCGAGGTCGCCGGAGCCACTGCCAAGTGATGCCTTGCGTGCCACCATCCGTGCCCAGGTTTTTAACGGCCATGCTTGGTGACACGTTCGGAACGACCCAGTTAGCAGACAAGGGTTCGCCGGCTGTACTTCCCTCGGTTCCTCCGGCTCTAAGATAGGCACTGGGAGTGAGAAAGACTTTAGTTTTTTTATGGTGGGTTTGGTGGTGTTGGACGCTTCGCCGGCTGGCTGGTGTGGGCCGAAGACTGGCCCTGCCCCGGCTTATACTGGCCGCGTCCCCTCTGTCCTGAAAACCCTCTCTGTCTATGCCTGAACTGACCCAGGGGGGATTGGGAGGACTTAGGCGGAAGAAACGGCTTAGAACCCCCTGGCTGAGCTTTAGTAGGAGGCTTAGGTTTGGGGAAGTTAAATGCGGGTTTCTTAGCCTGTGCGGGACTGTGCTTCACGGCCTGTGCCATGTTAAACACTGTTCGCCATACCTCAGGGGACATTAAAGAAGGTGTAAGTACTGGGGACATTACCACCTGGTTAGCAATGCGATCAGGCAGCTTGCGAACTAATGACATCCTAAGATCCTGTCGTGCTCGCACCGCCTCAAGTAAGGCTGTGCGTATGTCACCTAAGGATTGAATTGACGCCGGGATAATTCAACTGATCTTCGAGCATCCGCGTCTGCGATTGCCTGAGTAGACCTGAGTAAAGACTAGCCACCTGTTGAGAAACTATAACTATGTACTGTGAAAACAGGCGGAAAGCTTTTCCCCTTAGCCTAAATTCTCTGTCTAGGTGAGAAGGGGTAGGGGTAATGAATGGTTCCTTTAGTTCACAAAGATTAATCTTAGGGGCAGCTAAAAAAGAAAATAAAGCTGACGGAACTCCGCCGGCAGAACCTACCGGCATTGAGAACCATGAATGTGTATCCTGAGGGATCTGGTGGGAAGATTTAGAAGTGAAAGTGGTTGCAAAGTTTTGAGCCTCTACCTCCCAATCCACCCAAGGTCCTGGTCCCAACTGTCCCACCTTCAACACTGGATTAGCTGTCTCGTCTGTGACGGTCTGTAAATCTAGTTCAGGAGTAATAGCCGACAGAGCCTTAATATCATTAAACCCATCCAGCTTAGACCAGTCTGAAAAAAGTTTTGAAGCTGAGGCAGGGGGTAAAGCAGGCTTAGATGCATAAACAAAATAATCCTGATGATAATAACTAGGTATAGCCTTGATATTTACGTCCAAAACATTACCCAAGGCATCCAATGCCCTTAATTTCTTAGACTTATTTCCCTGGATAAACCACTCACGTGGTACCGGGAGTTCCCTGACAAGGTAGGCTGGGCAAGCTCTGGCTTAGAGGGGTTCAAAGGGACCCATGACTCGTCTGGCCCATAAAGCAGGGGCATAGCTACTTTTCTAAGAGGCGCTTTGTCTAGAGGGGGTGGATTAACATCCGTAATGACCCTGACATTTGACGTAGTGAATGCCGCCGTAGCTGGCTTAGAGCTCCCTGCCGGTGACAGAGTAGGAGGGTTAGGAATCTTAGATAAATCGATTGACGTTATCAGAGGCCGTACCGCAGAACCTGTCAAGGGAGCCCCCAAGTCCATTGTGGGGTTTTCTCGTTGTTGATTAAAGAATTTTGATAGAGCATGAGTAAGTAACCCATCAATTTCTTGTGCTGTAACAAACTGGTTAGGTGCAGAACTTTCAGGTGAATCAGTATTATCATGGGCGGCGTCCAGGCCTGAGCCTGACCCTTGTCCCTCCCTATCTGAAATTAATGACACTTCATCTTGTTCCTCCCGATCCTCCTGAGAAGACCCCGCCGAGGCAGGGGCACCTTGTTTCCAAGATAAATCAGGGATAGAGGATGGGGTCGCCGCGTCCCTGTGGACATCGGCTACTGTGTGACTCGTATGAGTCGGACGTGGATTGTTAGACCCTGACTGGGCAAACCACCAAACACCGAGGCTCTGCGCTACGCTCTCTTGAGAGTCTGAAACATTCTCAATTATTGAATTTCCTGAACTTTCCATTTCTAGGGTTAAAATATCAATAGGTAAATCTTGTTTAGGGACAGGCGCTTCACTATACTCTGAGGCTGTAACAGAAACATTGTCAGGTGTAGAGGTACGATGAGATGCACTAGACTTAGTAGAATGTCGAGAGGACTTCTTATGGGAATCCTTTTTGGAGGATTTGTGGCTACTGTGTGACCGCGAAACTAGACCTAGGTTTGGAAGAATCACCAACCATGGCCACTGGGGGAAGCTTCAGTCTTACACTTCTTACTAGCCGGGGAAGAGGCCCGACTTGAAGACCGTTGTCTGAGGGGTGACCTTGACCTCGATCTCGCCTGCGACGAGGAGGTGGCTGCCGGGGGAGTAGGCTCTCTCGGGCGTTTAAACGTATCCACAGACGATACAGAACCCTGGCTAGTCTCTGTCGGCTTAAAACCCCTTACTCTAGAGGTACGTTTAGGGGGAGGGTGCTCTGACAGCAACTTATCCCAAAGTGGGACGTTGTCACATTGAAGTGACTTATGTGCGACAATGGTAGTATAGGCCGACATTTGTTGTCTGACCTCTCTCAACGCTACCGCCGCGGTCTTGTCATTGTCACACAGGACTTTATTGGCTAATTGGGAGCAAAATGAACAATTAAGTGTAACCCAGAGACCCCTTGAACGGTCTAGACATCTAACACACCTTATGCAAAGGGTATGCACAAAAATTGGGATACCCGCGCAAGTAGGGGTAATGCACAGGGCAAAAACTGGGGCCACATTAGCCATGACAGAGACTGGTGTGAGGAACTACCGCCGGGTCTGTATTGGTCCGCCGGAGCTCAGCTCTGGAAAAATAAAGAAAAATTTCCAGGAATTAATGCTCATAAGGTTAACCCAAGTGTTCGCATACAAGTGTTAATAACCCGCCGGGTAACGGGATGCAAAGACACAGCTAACACATCTCGCTACGCGGCTGGGTGTAAAGAGGCTAAACAAATCTTCTTAGCTAAAGAACATGAAGAATACCCTCTGATATAATGGTCCAGTATGGCACTTATAGTCTGTAGGAGGTGGAGGTGGTCTCAAGATTCAATTTTGTAACAAAGCCCCCCCTCATAAAGACGCCGGCCCTTGAAATATTTTAGTAGAATAGCCCAGGGCAGGAATATACGAGATCTGATTTTTTAACGAATTGTCCCAAACGATCGTCGTAAAAATAGAAGGCGGCGATACTGAAAGTATCACCCAATTAAGGTTAATCGAATTGAATCGAAAGGGGTGAAGTCACAGAGTGTGAGGTGAAGCTGAACGGTCAGGCTATGGAGATCGTCAACTCTTTTAAGTATCTGGGCAGTGTGTTGAAAGATGGGACTATGGATGAAGAGTCACATCAGGGGAAGAGGGATGTAGGAACGCTAAAAGCAGTAACAAGAAATAGGGTGGTCAGTATGGAAGTGAAGAAGTCCTTGCATGACAGTGTGGTAATCCCGACACTGACTTACGGAAGCGAAGCATGGACGTTGGTTGAGAGACTCAGACCAAGAGTGAGAGCAGTGGAAATGAATTACTTAAGGAGTGCGTGCGGAGTTACATGGAGGGATAGACAGACTAATGAGGAAGTAAGAAGGAGGTGTGTGGTAGATGTGCTGGAAAGTGTGAAAAGGAACAACTTGAGATGGTTCGGCCATATGGAACGTATGGAAAGCGAGAGAATGACTAAGAGGGTGTACGAGAGCGAGGTGGAGGGACAGAGGGGGAGAGGTAGACCGGATATGAGGTGGAAGGATGGAGTGAGGAACTACATGAACGAAGGCGGTGCTGTTTGGGGGGAGGGGCGTCGACTGACTGGGGACAGAGGTGCATGGGGGCGGTTCGTTCGTGGCCACCCCTTCGGGGATCACGGCGTCAGGCAATAGAAATTGAATTTGTTTATAAATTCCTTAGTTCCTTTACTTAGGGGCACCCGCCGGGTGTGGAAATCGATTTGGTTAAACCTCACTGATCCTTCAATTGCCGTAAGAGTAAAGGCAGCGATACACAGAGTATCACTCAAATGGATTGGTTAAACTATAAGACCTAAGTCGTTTTATCCCACCCTGCTCAGGTGCACCCGCCGGGTGAGAAGTCTAAAAGTTAACCCCACAAGTTCCTGACCCCACTTCTTTGTAAAAGATCGCCGGGGAGGAACGCCTAAACAACAGCTAGGTTTTCCCTGTGGTTGTCGTAAACCAGGTAGAAAAACCTATAAAAACGAGTGTTCTCAAGAACGTCGTTTCTTTATATATAAATAAATATGTAAGGATGGGTACAGCCATCCCGCCGGGAATTTTAAAGGAGGCCTGAAACCAGGCACCCACAGAGACGCAGTCCTGGAGAGCCACAGACACCTCCCCTCGCCGGGGAACCAGCCAGAGTTAAAACCACGTGTGGCCCAACACTGCTCATCGGTCAGGATTTTTCATGGTGAAACCGAGAAAAACCCGCCGGAAGGCAAACCCCACCCTGAACAGACACCATCTGAACAATACGACACGAGGAGACACCCACGACTAACCAAGGTCACAACATAATCCGTGGAATTAGCCAATACACAACTAAACCAGGAAACAAATATAGTCCGAGGAATTAGCCAATACACAACTAAAACCCGGATACACATGACACAGTAGGGCATATTTAAAAATAAATAATAACACTAGACATGTGGCAAAGCTACGAGCGGCTGGCTAGGCCTAGGTAGACGGCATGAAAATAGTTGAAATATAAACACACTGGAATATCACAACAGGAACCACCGCCAACACACCACCGAAGCGATAACTTCCCAACCCCGGGAAGCCTGACACGGACCCAGAAAAAAAACTTCACTAAGTGAAGAAAAATACGCTGGGAACGTCAGCAAACACACAGCTTACCTCATCAGAAGGATAAAAGGCAGCAATAATTAACGCGTAATGAAAGCCGCCTGCATCACCAACTAACCCAACTGTGAAAAGTTCACGTGTCCACAACAGGACCACGAGGGTACATCCGAAATAGATGCCCCATACATACGACCCAAAATACATTGCACTGCGGGCAACCAGCCCAGGACACTCCTGCTACGCCTATCCTAACCTTACTCGATACATCCCAGAGTAAACAAATGAGAAAAAACTCACTAGGGACGCCACGAATGCGGAACCAGCGAAGCCTGAAAGGTACGTCCGGGCAGGCTGAGCGCAGAGCAAAGAAGGAGGAATGACGCCTGATTCAGCGTCTGGTCAGAAATCCACACAAGTACATCCACGATATGATGGAAAGCTTATTGGATAGTTATTCTTATTTTCTTTTTGTTTTTATTTTTTACGAAGTTTTTTCGTAGTGAGAACCCAATTCATAATGACTGAAGCCATGAGTGAGGTCGCGTGCGCTCATGATGAAGGCTCCTCAGTTTTTAAATGCTCTGCGCGGTAGATTCAAACTACGGCGGATTAGTGTTTGAAGAGGATGCCTTATGTAATAGGCATGTTCGTCAATGATGGAGGGGCCACTAATAAATACATATATTATTATCTTATACATAATAAGGTTGACAGGAAAAATAGTATGGAATTCGAAATCTAAATTATCAATTATCAGACGGAGTGAATAATTTCACCTTCGACCAAGACAAAGGGGGTCGTATAATTTCGTAATTACATATAAGAAACTGGGCTTTAAAATGGTCTCAAAACTTATCTTAAATACTTCACAATTCATTTCAACTCACCTTCAACAGAAGGTTTTATCTAAACACAACACAGATTGGAAGTTAAGACTGAATATCTCCCCTCTCTGCCGCCCGAGGCGAGCGTTTGAGAGGGAGTGAAGGCCTCAAGTCCTTGAGTAGGTAGAGCCCTGCTGTAGGACTCTGGGGTCAACGTACTTTGTCACAACAACAATAATAATAATAATAATAATAATATTTATTTAGTTAGCAATTTACAGAGTTGGTACCACATAGTATGTTACAGATATGACATGCACCAGCTTTGCATAATTCCAACTAAGGATAGCCCAATAAGGCCGTTAGGCATATTTCCATTGGGGTCCTTGTGGGATTAGGTTAGCTGGGGAAAAGGGGAGGATAAAAGAAAAAGATACTCTAGAGAAAGTATTTCTGGGGGGTTATTTTAAGATACCTTACATCCTATAGTAAATATCAGTAATCCGTAATCAGTAATAATTTCAGTTTGGTTTGCCTATCTCTTATGTCGTATTTAGTAGTAGACATAAGCTTGGTGCTCCCTTCTCGCAGCTGTCCGGTTCAGGTGTTCCTTCAGGCTACGTCTGAAGGAATACAGTGTTCTCTTTTCACGGACTGACTGGGGAAGGTCGTTCCAGTCTTTGATGGCAGTGAAGAAGAATGTTTGCTTACCCTGTCCTTGGATTCTCGGGACCGTAAAATTAAACATCCTATTTCTTGTTAATAACCTTACCTTGATTAAATGAGTTCCTCAACTTACTTAAAGGTGGGGGCTCATGGGTTGAGGTAAACATGGAAAAATAATCGCCAACCTGCATATAATTATCATGTAAAATGCAATGTCACTGAAATAATTATTAACAATGGTATAAAGGATTTTGCGGGTCGTCTATACCGGGCCTGTGACGTCATAGTGACGTCACACCAGAATCCTCATCCTGGACTGGATGGTGGACTTACACTCTTGTGACGTCACAGGCCCAGTATAGACGATCCACAAAATCCTTTATACCACTGTTAATAATTATTTCAGTGCCATTGCATTTTGCAAGATAATTATGTACAGCTTGGCGATTATCATTCCATGTTTATCTCAACCCATGAGCCCCCACCTTTAAGAGTCTAATAAGACTTTCAAAGGATAATTAATGTACTGCCCTCGAAAATATCCCGCAACCCCAATAATGTACTACCCGAGTTGACGTCTGGTATAGTGTAAAATAGTCGTTGATGGGAAGTCCAATAAACTCATCACGTGAATCACCACGAGACTATCACCTGGTTCTTACAAATAGGACTAAGGTTATTATACTTTTGTACGTCCGTGGTAGTACAGTACGTGGGTTAGCGCGTGGGCCTGGTTGACCTATGGAGGATATGGTTACTAACCAGGGTTCGAACCCCACCCAAGGCATCTCAAAACCTGTGGGTTTTTAGGAGGGTTAAACTCCCTTCAGAGGTTCGAGCCCCGCGCCAGGCACCAAGGAAGTGGGCCTGGGGAGTTTTCAGGAGACCATAAATTCCCTTCACACCCAGCATTTCATTGGTGGCAGTCACGGAACGTGATCTGGTAGCTACATAGAGCACCCATCACGCGGACCCTAACAATATTGAGATTGCTGAGGTGATATAGCTACGATACCTTACGACCTTAAAGAGGCTAGGGACTAGCCTAGTTAAAGAAGGATGTAATGTAATACCCTCGAAAATATCCCGCAACCCCAATAATGTACTACCCGAGTTGACGTCTGGTATAGTGTAAAATAGTCGTTGATGGGAAGTCCAATAAACTCATCACGTGAATCACCACGAGACTATCACCTGGTTCTTACAAATAGGACTAAGGTTACTATACTTTTGTACGTCCGTGGTAGTACAGTGGGTTAGCGCGCGGGCCTTGTTGACCTATGGAGGATATGGTTACTAACCAGGGTTCGAACCCCACCCAAGGCATCTCAAAACCAGTGGGTTTTTAGGAGGGTTAAACTCCCTTCAGAGGTTCGAGCCCCGCGCCAGGCACCAAGGAAGTGGGCCTGGGGAGTTTTCAGGAGACCATAAATTCCCTTCACACACAGCATTTCATAATTGAATTACTTTTATATGATGCAAACGAATTTCAGGCACAAACATGTTAACTATTACTTACGATATCCTAGGTAAGACTATAGTTTTTAAGTTGGATCTAGGACTCATAAATTTCGACCTGTCTAGCCCCCTTGAGGTGGGCACTTGTCGCTAAGGCCTCAGAATCAGGGGGTCACACTAGAGACTCGGTACAAGCAATTATTAGGCCAAATCCCAGCAATATACTAGATTCACAAAGTTAAAGTTATGCTCTGCAATTAACTTTATTCACCTGGAAGTGATTAAATGGCCAAAACAAGTAAATGTCATTCTAATTCCAAAACAACATTGCTCCGATTGTGACACCCCTTTTCTTGACTTAATATAATACCAAACAATTGTATTTAATATGTAAAGCTAGAATAATGACCCTCGTACCTATAAGACACCATTAGGCCTATTTAATTATTTCTTTCTAATCATTACAATTTAATATATGTCAACTGATATCTTAATCACGATAATAACATAATACCGAACATTTCAACTAATCTCAACACTGACTGGGTCATTATTGGGCTTAAAGTGAGTGAACAGTAAAAGTCTTGGTGTAAATATTGCCAAAATTAAGCCTATAGTCAATTTAGACCCCTTACACAGCTTTTTTTCCCCTTTAAGACTTTTACTCACTCGCTTTCAGCCTAAATTATTACAATACGGTGCCTTACAAGAAATTGGGCACAAACATAACATGATTACACTTAATAATCTGAGCCATAGGAGTCGGAAAGAGCACCATCCTCGTGATCGTCGGACACACCCAATTAAAAAAATCATGCCAGTAGTACGTATAACAATTAAACCAGAACAACTACAACTGAGTGTGGCCCACCTTTAACTAACCCAATCATTACAGCCCAGTACACCTCCCTCCACCCCTAATACTACTGTGTACCCCAGAAGCCCAGGTGCAGGTAGAGCGTGGGCGTCCACCAGACAAGGTTGCCCTACACACTCGGTGTGGTAGAAGAGTCCTGGGAGAACCCGTAGGCTCCCCCTTCTACAGCGCTACCCCACGTCCTGATGTGATCGGTCTATTCCCTACCCCCGAAAACATCTGTCTGCGTTGTACTAAAGAGCCACGGAGGCTATACACACGACTTAACAAAAAGTCCACAGCAGCTCAGGTTACTAGCCTATGAAGAGATTTAAAGGCCACCCAAACACGGCGACTAACCAGGGCAACAACATATGCAATACTGACCAACCAAAGAGGGGTCACACACTACAATACAGTACTACAAATTAAGGCTCTAGCCCTTTTAAACATTACTCATCCAGTCTATGGGGCTTCCTGTGCTAGTTTCTACTCCTCTACTCCACTTCTCCATTTCCTCCGCACTGTTCCACTAACCATTCCTGCCATCGATCACCTCTCCTTAACCCATGTGGGTGGTGAGAGGATTGTCACTCCAAGCTCCCCCTTCTTCATCCACGTGGATGTTGAGGGAATTGGTTCCTTCATTTTTCGACATTTTACAATACAAACCCATTCCGTATTTATACATAACTATGGTAATCATAACAACTGAAACGTGGTAACTTAACAAAACAAAAACTTAAAAATTTTGCAATATCTCTTTTCTGAAATGTGGTAGCGTGATAGAAAGATAATGCAAGGCAATCGGAGTAAAGGATACGGATAATCCCGGGAATAAACACAAGCGTTAATTGTCACTAATTAAACCCAACCTTCCCAGAAGTATCCCACCGCTGAATACACCACTGTAAGGGGGGGTTTTCGTAGTCTTTGCTTTCGTTTCTAATGTTCCTGGACTTTGCTGTTACCCCCTCCTTATTTATTATTTAATGTTCATTCCATTATTGTGTTTCTTCCTTACTTAATGATGATTGGTCCAATTTATTACTCTGGTAGCTTAATGGCCGTTGCATGCAAGGAAATACAGGTGAATGAATGCAAATTATCTAAATGACACAGGATAAATAAAAACACAATATACCGTTTGGTATTTATTAACTATATTAAAACACTGTAAAGAAAAATACATTTTTCACTGTGATACACAAATCAATAGGATTATTACTTTAGTCAACCACGGAATATATCGGTATTATTGGCACAATGAACTACTTCTTATCACCACATCAAAGTTAACTAAAACCCTTCAACAGGTGACCCCAAGGCCACTACCCTAGTAAACACACACTTCAGTCACTAGGTTCATAAGGCGTACAACAGCTCACAATGGGGTGAAGGTTAGCTCAAGACCCAATAACACCAACAGCATCCTGTCTCAGTATAGCCACTAGGTCATGTCCACTGAGGTGAATACAGGACTCTCTGCACCTGGTAGGGTGAGGTGGGGGTGATCCGCACTATTAGTGGAAAAAATAATCACCAAAAATCAGGTAACAAACTTTATTGAAAAATAGTTATATCACAATAAACTATGGGTCAAGGCCTATCATGGAGATTTTTACTAATCATGTAAGTAGTAGTTAAGGTCAACTTATTGAATTTTAAAAAAAGGGTACCCCTTGTTCGGACCATGCCCACCATATGGGGTGGTCCAAACAATGCATGGGAGTGATCGAAACACCACCCTTTTCACTATTAAAATGCATAGTGAGATTGTAAAAACTGGTGATCTCAAATAAAATATATGTTGAAAGTGTCTTTATTGCCAATTTTAGAGCACATTCTCAAGAAAGAAATATTATATTCCATACTGTCACAACTTATGATTTTACCAACATAAAACACCTTACATCCGACATTCTTCCCTTCTTCTAACTCCAGCTCAACACAACCAAGTACTTTTTGTATTATTTGGATTTTTTTTTGGGGGGGTCTTTACACGCCATTTAAATTTGTGGTGTACCGAACAGTTCGGTACACACCCCATCGGTACACCCCCTTCGTAGCATAAATGTGTAAACATGCATGATGCTGAATGAAATGTCTGAATGGAAGCCTTTCTCACCAGATAACATTGCAGCTAAGTACATTTCACTATTAAGCATCACACCACTAGAATCAGCACGTTTTCACAGTCAAGAAGCACTATATTAGAACGCGAAATATTACATCGATCACCTAAAAAATAGAAAAACTGACCTGAAAACTCGGTCCGTCGCGATGTATATAATAGTTTCCCGTCATCCTCAAGCTATCCGTTTTCTTCTTTTGAGGTGTTGGGGAAACTATTTTATTATTGATAGGGCAGAAATTATGGACACTGATCGTTTCACCCCCATGTTCGTTACACTCCACCTTCACCCTACTTCTCCCGGGACTTCGCTCCTGACCTGGGACCTGGTATTAACATTACTGTGGTTGAAATACGAAATGTTAGCACCCTTAGCCTACATCACGGTGAGAATATCCCTGTAGAAATGTGCGGCGCTGAATAGCCTAGGCCTACGCTATGCAGTTCCCCATCCAAGCTCCGTCAACGCTCCAGAAACTGCGACCACAAACCACAATCCAACCTGACCTACAGCTACAGTGATGCCCACACGAACCAGCGACCTCGGCTGAATCTATTCACCCACCACAGGAACACTGCACTCGGTAAATACAACGGGAGCTCCCTACAACATCCACACCAAAGTCGTTCCACACGTGCCTCACAGTTTACTGGCGTTCGTTCGCCAAATATCCCTAAAACTCGCTAGCCTACCCAAATATGCCTAAAACTAGCTAGCCTACCCAACATAAATCAAATTACACCACACGCCCCCCCTGATCTCAAGATCAATCTAAAAAAAAACAAAAAAAAAAAAAACCCGAGAGAAGACAACTATATGGGAAAAACAACAACGAAATCATAGTAATTTTCCACCGTACCTAATGGCATACCGCCCTAGTACTACTAAGGTACGTTAGACATCGCGCAGTCCCTTTATCCCATCTACTCCATTTCACAATCACTTCCCATCTCATAATTTCCCATCCACCCTGGCCGTCGCCTCTCTCTCTGCGACCGTCATGGTACCACTTCGTTTTCTTCTACCTTTTCTTGCTCGTCATCCCCCACCTCATCATCAGTTGAAGACTCTACCACTCTTCTGACGTCCAAGATGTGACGTGGCATCCCGTCGACACCGAGGTTATTCCTGGAATGCACGTCCGTCACAGTACCCCTCCCCCACTGGGATGTACACTTTGCGTTTGGGGGCTTCACCCAAATCTCCTCCACAATTTGGATAGAGGCAGGCCCTTCCTCCCCCCCAATGGCCATCGGCACCGCACATGGATGTCGCCATTCATACTGAAATACTGCTCTTTGTGGTACGGTTCTCTCATCCTGACCTGACCTAGGGGACATATTATACCAAAATACTGCTTCCATAGGCGCTACCTGCCCCCTTTCTGCCATCGCCTTGATTGTCCGATGATGTCTTTCCACAATTCCGTTCCCACTTGGCCGATATGCGGCTCTAAAGAAACATCGGACATTCCACCTATCAAGCATGTCCTTCAAAGCCTGTGACCGAAAAGCAGTACCGTTATCCATCAACACCTCATCAACTGGGCCCCTCTCTAGGAAGATCTCATTCAGCACACCTGCAATCTCTTCCGCATTCTCTGCTCTTAATTCCCTCCAGATAGCCACCCGTTCAGGTCCACAGTCTACCATAGATAGGTACAACCCCTGCCGATAGTGTGTCACATCAACCGCCAACCTTTTCCAATCGTTATCCACTCTAATCTCCCCAGACACATGTACGCTCGGTGCAGGGTCGATCGACTGACATCTGTCACAACGTTTCACCACCTCTCGAACGTTGTCCTTCGTGACTGCGGGGTCAACCTTCCTTGCCACAAACAGTGTCCTGTCGACTCCCATGTGGTGCATTTGATGTAGCTCCTTTACACTTGGTGCTCCCATGCAACACACCATAGCCACCTCCTTTGTCTCCTCTGGCACCCCAAGCCATGATTTCTTTACTCTTGTTAGGGCATCTGCCTTGTTCTTCTCTGATGGTACAAAAACTACACACAACTGCAGACCATACACATCTTTCAACTCCCTCAGAATTCCCAGACGACGCTTCACAATCAGTTCTGAGGCTCCCTTCGTTCGAACTCTTTTCTCTTCCGTCACCACTGATTTCAGCCAACCAAACACTGTAGCAGTATCTGTTCGAACCTCGATCTCTCGCAAACCCCACTTCAAGGCCAAATTGATACCTTTCAACACCGCATCCAACTCAGCCACGTTGACATGACTGTAGTCGTGCTTCTTCCTCAACCACGCAGCATCCTTCAACTTCTACATTACCTATCTCCAATATCACGCCTGTCGCTATACTACTTGCGTCACACCATACAACCCCCTTCTCCAACTTCGGGGTGTACCATTTTCCTCTCACTGGGTCTTCGCGTCTCACTCTTTCTATGACATCTTGCATCATCGTGACTGTCTCTTTTCCGACCTTGTCTTCCCATCTTACACCTTCCGCTCTCCTCTTAACGTAACTACATGCTACCCGAAGCCATCCTGCAATGGGATAGTGGCCCACCAGCCTTCCACAAGCTGAGAATAGCTCTCTCCTACTCCAATTCCCCCTAATTTCCGGAACCTCATTACCTCTCTGGAATACTAGCTCACCTGTTCTATCTCTCTCTAATCTCAAGCCCAACGTCGCACCCCCTTCCAACGGCTGCGGCTCCATTGTGGCCAATCCAAACCTAGCCAAGTGCTCTACAACCTCGGCTGCCGTCACCACAGTCTCATCCACTAGTATATCGTCAATATATGAATTCGTGGCAGCCTTCATCTTCTGCCTTTTCCCCAGCACTGTCTTGAGTATCCTCGCCATGATTCTTGGAGCCGAATTCAACCCGAAACCCAACCTCGTCAAGCAATACGTTTTCCCCTTATATCTCACCAGCTGGTACTTCCAGAGCTTCTCTGTCACATGAATTTGTAAATAAGCGGACTTCAAATCCACAATGGTCGAGGCCCCACCCGTCTGCCTCCACTCCCTGAGTGTCTCGCCGCACACATCTGCGACGTCATCGCCTGTGTGACTCATCACGTGGGTATTAAGTTCACGAAAATCCAATACAGGCCGTACCTTGTTTTTCGTCGGTTGAACCACCGCCATCAACGGCAACACTCCACTCTCCACTTCCTCCCCCCACGGCAGAAGAATGCCCTCATCAATCCACCTCTTCACCTCCTTGTCAAAATCTTCTCTCACTCCCTCTTTCATACCATGTTCGTAACAACCAACTTTGTTCTTCAAAACAGGCAACTCTCCTTTCAACAACCACTCGACTACCCACTTCCTACCATCAAATACTGCAACAAAATCCTTATCCTAAATCTTGCATGGATCAGCCCCCCATTCGGTGCCTGTCTTCAACACCCCTCTCTTTGGCTCAACAACCCCGGCTGCCTTTGCGAACTTATCTTTCAGCTCTTCAGTCTCTGTCAGCTTCACAACCCTCCCTTCCGACTTTATGGCCACAGCGCATTGGGTCTCTCCACTCTTGGCAGTTGAACGGCTTACCGGTACCTTCCCAAACGTTACCGGTACTCTTCCATCTACAATCGTAGCGCCACCCAGTTGGCTGATCACATCCATTCCCATCACTCGTACATCAATGCCGTCAATTACTCTATCAAGTACTATGGCCCTGATCCACAATCGGATTCCTCGCACTGTCAACTCCACTTCTCTGGCACCCTCACACCTTATCTCTCTTCCATCGACTGCAACCAGCCTAGCGTCCTCTCCCTCACACTTTCCTACCAAACGAGAGGCCAACACAGTGGTCGAACAGCCAGTATCCACAAGGGCTCTTGCCCCTTTCCCCCCCCCCAGTACCTCCACCACTGGCAGGGAGCTTGGGAGCGCCTTTACTCGACTAAAGGGGTAGCTTCCGGCGCAGCAGCTCCCCTTTGACCGTTTCCCTGGTTGCAACGGCTCGCTATGTGACCCTCCTTCCCACACCGATAGCAAGCTATGGCTGGCTTCGGCTCCTTACACTCCCTTGCCATGTGAGAGCCACCACATCTGAAGCAGCGACCTTTGAACCCAAGCACCTGCGGCGCCTCCCATTTCCTGCCACTCGGCTCACCCCGTGGAGCCTGCCACCTTGCCTCTACTTCCAGCCCCCCAGTAGCAACCGCTGCAACTCCTTGTCTTCCTCCTGATGCCAATACTCTAGCCCTAACTATTAATTCACTCACGCTCACCGACTCAACGTCCTTAACCTGCTGCAGCTCCATCGATATCCTGTCCGGAAAACCAGTTATAAAAGGTAGCTTTATGGCCCTCTCCCTTCCATCCAGCTAGCCCTGCGACCCTCCTTATCTCGTTAGCAAAGACATCCACCTGCTCACCTTTCCATATCACCCTCTTTAGCCTTCCATATGCATCAAACATTCCCTGTGTAAAAGCCTCCTTCAATCTAGCACTTATCTTCTCAGCATCCGATTGATCATTCTCACTCATCTCAAGGTACAAGGCTAACGCATCTCCCTCCAAGTACAGTGGTATGAAACTAGCCAAGTCTTCAATTTTCAACAGTTTTGCCACCAATTCTGCCTTCTTTAGCCACGCCACCACATCGCCCTTACCATCATATGACTTCATCATTTCACTACTCACCTTCCGTTTTCCAGACATGGTGACTAGTATAAGCCCGGATAGCTTGTGGTTGAAATAAGAGATGTTAGCACCCTTACCTCACGGTGAGAATATCCCTGTAGAAATGCGCGGCGCTGAATAGCCTAGGCCTACGCTACGCAGTTCCCCATCCAAGCTCCGTCAACGCTCCAGAAACTGCGACCACAAACCACAATCCAACCCGACCTACAGCTACAGTGATGCCCACACAAACCACCGACCTCGGCTGAATCTATTCACCCACCACAGGAACACGTACTGCACTCAGTAAATACAACGGGAGCTCCCTACAACCTCCACACCAAAGTCGTCCCACACGTGCCTCACTGTTTACTGGCGTTCGTTCGCCGAATATCCCTAAAACTCGCTAGCCTACCCAAATATGCCTAAAACTAGCTAGCCTACCCAACATAAATCAAATTACACCACAATTACCATTAATAAAACTGACAAAATTCTATATCTTAATTCATATTAACATTACAAAAGTGGTCAAATGTATCAATTAAGAGACAACAAAATAACGGTTGTATAAATTGTTGGGTCAGATAAATTTTACTTAGTTGACCCTCAAAAATATATAAAGAAAAATGGTCCAAATAGAAAACGGAGGGTTGGGGATACAGATATAATTTACTTAGTTGACCCTCAAAAATATATAAAGAAAATGGGCAAATAGAAAACGTAGTGTAGGCCTATACACCCTACTTGCAAAGGAATGTTGGTTACATTAAGTTACATATACTGAACTCGACAGCGGTATATCATTTACCGCATTTTCCTTTACCATCATTATCTCGGATAGACTGGAAATGGTGTCGTATTTCACACCCAAATGCCATAAAAGGGTGTCCAATATCAAGCCAACTCAACCCTGCTCCACAGGTTTGAGGAAGTGAACAACTGGGTTAAAGTCAAGCCGATTCGGGCTTTAAGTATATATCTGTAAGCAAGTCATCATATTTCATTGGTGAGTATTTAAAAATTCTATCTATCTAAATGTAGTCTTAAATTAGCCCAAACATACGCCAAAGTAAAGATATTCACGATCATTCTAAATTGAGCCGCATTTTCCTTTACCATCATTATCTCCGATAGACTGGAAATGGTGTCGTATTTCACACCCAAATGCCATAAAAGGGTGTCCAATATCAAGCCAACTCAACCCTGCTCTTCCACAGGGTCTAAACTCAACCCGATTCAGACTTTCGGAACTTGATAACAGTTTTAAGACTTTTTGTATATATACATATATAAATAATCGATTTGGATGTCATAATTATAAATGTACCTAGCTATATCCTCAGAATGTCCAAAAGAAGCATCATAATCCTATAGAAGGCCGATAACCTACTGGAGTTATTATATATAATACCTCAAGGTAAGCGATTATATTATAGGAATAGTTGAGATGCGGTCTCAGGATGATAAGACCGCATCTCTAGCTGCCACTAAACCTGCAGCCAACCCTACTCCTGCCAGCCACCCTGCTCCTGCCCGCATCGCCCGCATATCAACGAGACAGGTGGGACACATAAGACCTGAGTGGACTACACCAGCATACCCTGCCCAGCCAGCTTCTATGGCCCCTACCACCAGAGAGAAAAGTCAGAGGGGTAACTACGCTAAACACCCAGCTAACCATCCTAGACTTCCCCAGCCTGATCAACCAGCTACAGGTGGTACTCCTTTATTTTCCAACTTACCTTTCATCTCCCCCATCAAGGACTGCCAAACTGCTCCAGACTTTCACTCTCTATTCCCTAGTCTGCCATTTATATCACCCATCAAAACCCCTCAGGATCTTGCAGCCATCCAAGTCATGTCCTTTTCCCGGGCTAGGATAGCGCATAAACCAGCAGTTCAACCCATGCAGCAGTTCTAAATCTTATATAAATCATCCTGCACATGCCATTTCTCATCCACTTCCTCTCCCACCAGGAAGTGATCACCCCCATCTTATAACAGAATCTGCCCGGGGGCATCTAGCTACAAGGTACAGCCAGAGTCCAGGCGCGCCACGCCCAGAGCTACAAGGACATAACCACCACGCGCCAACACCACCCCAGCGCCTTTGATCCTCTCAAGCCGGGCGCCTTAAGTAGGGGCAAGAAGATTGCCTTATACTCACCCAGCCTGGACATCAGTAACTAAGCTTGCCATTTGGTATTCTTTAGTTCAGGGTAAGAACAGCCAGAGATAGCTGGTGTTCAACTTGTCAGTTGTGTGCTGTGATCGAAGATCTACCAGGTCGGGTTCCCCCAATCAGGAAGAGGACTAGCTTGGGCAACCCACTTTGGGCTCCCCCTTTCTGGCCTTCGATGCGGTGCACAAACCAAGTACCAAAGGATTCCTACATTGTTTTGTTCAAGGGATTATGAGGATAGTGTAGTAACTTTAGATCTACCAGATCGGGTTCCCCCCATCAGGAAGAGGACTAATTTTGGGCAACCCACTTTGGGCTCCCCTTTCTGGATTCTCTTTTTACTACATGGTTCTGATAGTTCCCCGAACTAGCAAGGATGGAAGACACTTACCCTGACCCCCCTTAGACTACCTATAATGTCACTATCTAGACTGATTGCAACTCTAGGTAGATCATTATGCTAGTCACCCTAACCCCCTAAACCTTGTAGCAGAACTCCAGCATATCCTTTGGGGATCACTACACTGTGGGAGTGCAAGAGGAACCCGGTTGTCCCGTGGTAGGCGCCAAGGTCTAAGGAATCATCTTGTGACTCACCCTGGACCAGTAGCTGGAGTCATCACGCCCAGCCGCCCCCCCCCCTGGACCAACTTCCGGAGTCATCACGCCCAGCCGCCCTCCGGACTACTGGATCCTCCCTCGATCTACGGGCCCTCCTCTTCACTACAGCTCTCCTTTAAGTGCTTTTGTATAGTTTATGGGTATAGAGTTGACTCAGGGTTGTGGTAGAAGTTATCTTCAGCGGTTCTCATTAACATTACGTCTTGCGAGAGGTCTTTCTTCTCCCTACTTAAATTGACGTTAAGTAGCCCACTTGCCGGGACACATTATACATACCTATCAGGGGATCCTTATATACGCACCTTCCCGGGTTATTGGTCTCCCATAGCCCGACAGAGGGGGCGTGCCTATATAAGACCCATAGCATCAAACACAAACACATATTTACACGTAATCTAGTTCCTTTGTATAACTTCTAGCCTAATTCATTTAACATTCTGTCAGGTTCATAACTCGAATAGATTTCACTCTATCTCAGCTCCCGACGATTGTTGCCTCAGCCTTCAGCACCTTGCTAGTACACAATTAGAGTTAAGGATTAATCTTTGCCAGGTGAGATCTAGCACACCTATAGTATTAATATCATTTGTGAGCCTTTCCGAGCCCACTTCATTGTTGATGACCACTTGGCCATTATTGCTTTAGAGTCAGTTAACGTCACTATATGCCGGGGACATCATTGCATGATCCAGACGGCATTTGCCATTACTGCACTCTTGTCTTTTGTTGAGATCCTCTCTGAGATCTATTTGGGTAGGAGGTGTACCTCCACCATTTTGGGTACCTTATAATTGTATCCTAGGAGTATTATTATTACCTTGAGTCCGGACCCATTGTCCGACTCCAATTGCTTACTTGATAACCTGATTATAGTATGTCTTAATTATTCTTATTGTTGTTGATGATCTCCAGGTTACAGGTATAAAATATATGTCTTGCTCCTCCATGAACCAGGTGTTAAACTGAATAAAACCCATGTTAACTTGTTACCTGTGTGCTTATTATCCTGCCGTGTTGTCTCTTTATTTAAAGTTTAAGGTATACCTATCCAGTTAGAGAGCTGCTCATTGTACAAAGAATATCTCGCGTTCCAATTGGGACCGGGCATAACACTGTTGGCAGCGGTGTCTCTTTCTCGAAGGTAGCCTTTCAGATTTTTCCTGCTTTAAATATTTTGAGAGTATCATGACAGGGATAAGTAGTCAGGATGGCAGGGAAAGCACTGGATATTATTCCTTTCAGACCAGAGGAAACTGACATTGCCACCTATTTAGAGGTTGTCAAGCCAGTGCTTGACATCATATTTAAAGATGAAGTTGCCCCTAAAATACATACTGTAGTCATGAAGCTAGGGCGGTCTATGGCCCTAGTTTCTAGTTATGTAAAAGAGAACCCCGGAATGACCTGGGAACAGTTTGAAACATACACTAAAACTGTCATTAACCCCGTCTTAGGTACTGTGATAGCCGACCAGCAATTTCACGCCATCACCTACGACGGGGACCTCGACGCCACCATCAGCAAGCTTACCAGGCTGGCTTCCACCGCATTCACAACGGCTACAGCTGCAGAGAGGAAGGAGAACGTCCGCCGGACCCTGATGAGGATCCTTCCGCGTGCAGTCCGGGACCACTTTGCCATCACAGAACCGGCCGGATATGATACAGACCTCCCTATCATACGCCGTATTCTGGCCCTGCAAAAGTCCCAGGAGCAAGGAAAGATCGCGGGTATCCAACGAGCTCCCACTAAGCCACAAGGAGCTCATTCCGGACCAACCTACCACCCTAGCCGCAACCAGGACAAGCCGGAAGAATGGGCCAGAGTCAAGCCTGGAGACTGGAAGCCCTGCGGGTCCCAGTGCCCTATTAATGGGTTGAAGAGGTCTTTTGCCGAGTTGCTGGCCAAACGCTCGAGGGTTCCACTGTTCTGGGGACAGATTCCCTGGCTGAAGCCCTCCAGAAGAGTTGCCACCATCCTAGAAGACGGCACCGCAGGAGCTGAGGATTACGACGAGACAGCTTCAGAGGTTGGTGAACCCGGACGTCCACAGTACAGTCAAGCCGGAAGTCATCAAACCGGGTTTTTAGACTGCCCCCGCCCACCAACTTGCAAACTGGCGGGGGCTCGAGATAGGGGCAGCTATGATATGATAAAGCCTCCCATTTACACCCACCTGACCATCCAGGGAGTCAACACTCGACTCCTTGTCGACACCGGAGCTTCAAGATCCTGTATTTTTTCCTCTTACCACCAGAGACATCACAACACTTTTGGACCGATTCAACACTCGTCCACCACCCTCATGGATGCCAACGACAACCTTATTCCTAGTACTGGCATCACGGCCCCACTGTATGTGGCGACCCCTCAACCTAACCACGGCCATCACCACGCTTTCATGGTATTTCCCTCCCAAGAAACCACCTACGACGGATACCTGGGATTCGACCTTCTCACGGTCCTTCGCACTACTATCCAGTGTGTTGAAAGAAGATTGTTATTTTCCACCAAACCCCCAGGACTCACCACTCCGAAGATTGCCACACCGCTCCATGACCCTCCTCAAACCTTGAAAGCCATCCGTGTTGCATCGGCCATCACCATTCAACCCATCACCTTGCTGCCACATCATGAACATTGGGTACCCATCCATCCAGCCCTCAACGGAAAACTCATTCACACTCCCTCTCTTCAGAGCCCTTTTGACAGGGATTGTCTCACTGCTCCTGCCATATTAAAACAAAATGCAGTAAGAATAGCCAACATCTCCGACCACCCTATCACCCTACCCAGGGGTCTCACCATCGGAGAACTAGAGACTTATGATGACCAGCCTTCAACCGACACCACCACCTCCATTCCTGCATCAACTCCATCACTCCCAGACGTTCCTACTCACCTCACCCCTCAACAAAAGGACGATCTGTGCCAGTTAATGGCCGAATACCAGGACATCTTTGCCACCAACTCCCAAGATGTAGGCCACACCCATGTCCTAGAACACCACATTCACACTGTTGGACCCCCAGTCAGACAGGCTATACGAAGAAAGAACCCCCTTCAGCGCCAAGAAGAACAGAAGCAAGTTGCAGAGATGTTAGAAGCTGGCATCGTCAACCCCTCAACTAGCCCTTGGTCCTCTCCAGTGGTACTGGTCAAGAAGAAGGATGGGTCATCTCGATTCTGCATCGACTACCGACAACTCAACGATGTCACCATCAAAGATGCCACCCCACTACCACGCATCGACGACTCCCTAGACTCCCTCTTAATAATAATAATAATAATAATAATATTTATTCAGTCAGCAATTTACAGAGTTGGTACCACATAGTTTGTTACAAATATGACATGTACCAGCCTTGCATAATTCCAACTAAGGATAGCCCAATAAGGCCGTTAGGCGTATTTCCATTGGGGTCCTTGTGGGATTAGGTTAGCTGGGGAAAAGGGGAGGATAAAGAAATAGATACTTTAGAAAAAGTATTTCTGGGGGAATATTTTAAGATACCTTACATCCTATAGTAAATACCAGTAATCCGTAATCAGTAATCATTTCAGTTTGGTTTGTCTATCTCTTATGTCGTATTTAGTAGTAGACATAAGCTTGGTGCTCCCTTCTCGCAGCTGTCCGGTTCAGGTGTTCCTTCAGGCTACGTCTGAAGGAATACAGTGTTCTCTTTTCACGGACTGACTGGGGTAGGTCGTTCCAGTCTTTGATGGCAGTGAAGAAGAATGTTTGCTTACCCTGTCCTTGGATTCTCGGGACCTTAAAATTAAACATCATGTTTCTTGTATTATGTCCACTCCTCTCATTTGCTTTAACAAAATCATTCTTTAGGTACTCTGGAGCTCTGTCATAGAAAATTTTGAAGGCATTAGTTATCCTGATTTGTTTGGCCCTGTCAGAAACATTGAGCATACCTAGTGACTGAAGTTGTTCCTGGCCAACATGTGATCTGGGTCCTAGTTTCAGCATGAACCTAACCATTTTATTTTGAGTGACCTGAAGTTTGTGCTGTGCTGATTTAGATGATGCAGAGTACCAGGATGACACAGAATAGTCAAAATGACATTGAACAAGCGCTTGGCAGAGGGTCTTTTTGGTCGCCGCGGGCAAGCATCCCACCTGTCTATACAGGTATTTTATACGTGCTCTACACTTACTCAGGATAGATTCCAAAATTGTTTCACCTGACAAACTCGCGTCCAGTTTCAGTCCGAGATATTTAACTTGTGACACTGTTGTTATAGGAATATCATTACAGTTGACCGAGAAGCCCACAATGTCTTTCAGTTTGCGTTTTGTTCCACATAAGATGGCTTCCGTCTTGCCCAGGTGAAGAGATAGTCTATTGTCCACTAGCCATTCACTACATGATGCTAGTTCTTTGGAAAGTGAAGCGGCAATACTTATTGGGTCTTTTCCTGAAACCAGAAGCACGCTACTGCATACAGTAATAATTTACATGAGACGCTCAGTTCCATGTCGTTCACATAACAGAGAAAGAGTAAGGGACCAAGGATGCTTCCCTGCGGGACCCCACAGTTAATTGGCATAGGATCAGATATATTATATTCAATCATGACTTTTTGGGTTCTACCACTAAGATAAGATTTAAACCAGTTCACAGACCCTATGCCCATAGCTTGTAGTTTATTACATAGGGTATCATGGTCTACTGTGTCAAACGCTTTTTGTAGATCAAGAAGAACCATACCGGTGTAGTTACCTTTAAACATTTCTTTACGAATGTGATCCGTTAAGTGGATGAGACAGGAGTCTGTCGAGTACATGCATCTGAAACCTGATTGAAACTTATAGAATAGATCATTTTGTTTGAGGTAGTGTTCAATTTGGGTGTATACCGCTCTTTCACAAGGATTTTAGATACAATACATAATATGCTAACTGGTCTGTAGTTGCCAACTTCTAGTTTATTTCCTTTCTTGAATAGAGGGGTTACAATAGCTTCCTTCAGTTCAGCAGGTACTGTGTTGGTGTTAATTGACAAGTTGATGATGTGGGTTAGGGGGCCTGCTATAAGGGGGCCTGCTATAGAGGACACTCTAAGAAAATTTACAAAGAAAGAAATAGGCTTGAGAAGGCGAAGAACTCATTTTGTGATAGAGTGGTAAATGAGTGGAACGCACTGCCCCAGTATGTAGTCGATTCCGAATCAATAAGGGAGTTTGAAAGAAATCTTGATAAAGCATGGGGAAGACAAGATTTGAAGTTTGATTATAAAACAAAAATACAGAATAGTAAAAATGTTGCGTCTGCTACCGCCGCCGCCAACACCGTGAACGACCGCAGCAGTGCAAGTACTGGTACTGAGCTGGATACACAGGCATAGTTTGCCTTTTTCCAGAGGATCTACTGTAAGAAACTGTAAGAAATATCAATGGCTCCATCTCGTACAAATTTGGCAGGAATTTTGTCTGGTCCTGTGCTCTTATGTACATTTAGGTTAGACAGCTCGTCAAAAGTGTATTTTGGTGTAACATTTTGCAATCTAAATGTGTTCGGGTGTATGTCTTTATCTCTGTAGAAATTACGAAAGGTGGCCGTTGTTGTCGTGTATTTATTGAGAGGTTGAGGTAGGTTCTGTGCAAGTGTGTTTGCTATGGAAGTGAAGAAGGAGTTGAAATTTGTCGTTTATCGTGGCAAACCTGATCATTAATGGTGAGAGCAATATTAGTGTTAGACGAATCCCTTGTCTTGTTGCTGTAGCCTGTTGTTTTTAGGTGCCTCCATAGTTTCTTTGGGTTATTCTGATATTCCTCTGCCTTATTGTGAAAATAGTTAGTTTTCGCTGATTTCATTTTCCTACTTAGTTTATTCCTGGCCCTGTTGAACTCATGTTTCAGACCTTGATCCTGTCTATGTTTCGCTAGCCTTTTTAACAGATTGTCTCTGTGTTCCAGATGGTGTAGTATGTCATTGTTGATCCATGGGTCTGACCTTGCTTTAATTCGTATGTCTTTCAGAGGAGCTATTTCGTCTAGGATGTTTGTGATGATGGTTCTGAAGCCAACCCATGCGTCATTAACGTTTGTACTTCCAAACACTGGAGACCAGTCTGTATTCCATAAAATGTCCAGAAATGTTTCCTTATTGTAGTTTCTGAGTGACCTTGTTTTGATAATCTTGTGATTCTCTAGGGTAATTTTTGTGGTTTTCCGTGTGCAATATGTGACGAAGTGATCACTTATCCCAGTCTGTATAACCCCTGATTGGGATATTTTGTCCTCTCTGTTACAGTTTATGTGGTCTAATATTGTGGCAGTGTTCTCAGAGATACGTGTGGGGGTTGTGATGAGTTGTTTGTGATTGTGCATTGTCAGTATATGCCTATATTCTCGTACAAGCCTATCATTTCGTTGTTTGTAACACAGGTTAAAATCCCCTAGTATGATGGATTCATTCCGAGGGTCTAGCGATGACAAAGTTCGTTCAAATTTGGTCAAGAATTGTGTGTCGGCTGGTGGCCTATAGCATACCCCAATTGTGATGGGTCTTGTCCTCGGCAGGTGTAGGTCGATCCACAGAGCTTAGTGATTTTCTACATGGAGGTCGGTCCTAGTTGTGTGTGTGAGGTTGTTTTTTACATACAGACATACTCCTCCCCCATGCCTATTGCGATCATTCCTAACCATGTTGAAACCTTGAATGTTTGGATTTGAGGAATAAAAGTTTCCATTCCAATTTTTACAAAATCTTGTATGTGACTCAAGGTGGTGTGTGCATCATTAGAAAAGAAAGAGGTCCAGGGAATATAAATAAAAAAAAATTTAAGACCCTCCCAGTCTGCCCTATCGTAATGCCATTTAGTCACCAAAACAGGTTCAGAGTGGGAAGGTGTGGTAGGTGATAGACAGGTGGCCTGTATCAGACAGTGATCAGAAGATCTAAGCGGGGACCTCACTGTAACATCATAATTTTCTGAATTGGTTGTTAAAAATAAGTCAAGTAGGTGGGAATTATGATTAGGATTATCTGGTACACGGGTGGGTTGGTTGACTAGTTGAGTGAGATTAATTGATTCTGCAAATAGCTCACATTCAAGACCAGCATCATCAGTCCTGGCTGAATGAGTGAGCCATTCAACATTATGGACGGTAAAATCACCCAACACAGTGATTTCAGAAGAAGCATTTCAGTTGAGGACACTGAGTTGTGAGGACAGAGAATCAAAAAGACTTTGCTCTGGAGGAGTATTTGGGGAACGGTAGATGCAACATATGTATTTAAATTTACCAGCAGAAATTAATTTGTATATAGAATAATCAAAATAGGGACAATTGAAACTAGTAACCTCCTCCAGGGCAATTTCAGATTTTGCGAAGCAACATACACCTCCTTTAGGTCTGAAATTTTGGAGCAGTTGATAACCTGCCTAGGCACCTATGCTAGGCCTATTTTGAAAAAGTAGATAGGCCTTGAGGCGTGAATACAAAAATAGCCTATTTTGACAAATTAGGCCTAGGCTAAGCCTGGCATTTTGGCTTGGCATTTGGCTTGCCTGTGTAGGCATAGACATAGTAAAGTCTGGCATTTTGGTTTGGCTCGCCCTGTCTAGGTGTAGACATGGTAAAGTAGAACAATATACTGTGGTTAAGGTATAAATAATACACAAATTTCACAACTAGCCTAACAGATGATTATCAATGATCAATCCGTCGGAAATCCTTTAACTTGGGCCACTAACAGACTTCCCTGTAGCCTAGCTAGGCTAATTTCTTATCAATTAACAAGATACTCTATTCTTCTTCCTGTTGGCTGTGGTGGTTCGAATTAGCCATGCTAAACAATGAAAAGCTCATAAATTATATTAGGTTCTTCTTGGCGCTTCGATGGTAATATTTTTGAAAAGACTCGCAGCGTTATTATACATAATTTATTAGGGAAAGTGAAGCTCTATGGAATCCTTATAATATACTCACATAGATTCCACTGTGGGAGAATAGTTTTGATAGTTAACTATAGTTTTGATGTAAAACTACCGCAACTACGAATCTTGTTTCCGAGACCTAGTATATTAACCTAACCAAACAACCTAACCTAACCTAACCCTAGACCCAGTACGTGGGATACAACACTAGCCCTTGCATGCCAGCTATTGTGAGTTCATATATTAGACATACAGTAACATCTTTGTAGAACATAACACTTTACCGTAGCGAGTGTACTCCATTCCGAACACTTTTTGTAAACATTGAACACGTCCGTAGCAGAGCTCTCAAGATTGAGGGACTGAGTTTGTTTACGCGCGGAACTATTTATATAGACAAAATCGAGTTACAAAACTTATCAAAACTATTCTACCACAACGGAATCTATGTGAGTATATTATAAGGATTCCATAGAGCTTCACTTTCCCTAATAAATTATGTATAATAACGCTGCGAGTCTATTCGCGATAATTATCAAAATAACCGAATGGGAGCTCAACGATGCGTTCGTGAATACACCTTCCGCACTCCCTTAGGAACGATTGTAGGTTGCTGTACGACATCGCACGCTACGACCGTTAGTGAATCCGGGTCCTGACCCCTTAGATGTGTAAGTACTATATACTTGTTAATAGCATAACATTGTATACGTTTTAGCTATATTAGGACATTTTATTATTTCGTAGTGTTTTTAATACATTTGTGGTCCACGATTTAACTTATATTAGTTTCTTAATAAAGTAATTTATTTTTAGGACCGGTATTCAAGCCAAGATAGTCCGAAATATTGAATAAAGCTACCAAGATGAACACGGTCGTTGCCCTTATATTCCTGTTTCTCCTAAAAATACGGTACCCTAGCGGCCAAACTACCACTATATATATATATATATATATATTCTGACATACGGAGCCCTGTATGTTTATTTAAGAGTTGAAGGAGTGCCGAATTACCCAGGCGGCGAAGCAGACCAGCGAGCGAACCAGCGAGTGGGAAACCAGCTCGCCTGCATACCAGCAAACAAGCCTTCACACCTGTGTGAGTCATATGGGGACCCTGCAAACTACTTCGATGACCCGACGCTATGACGATGATTGACGCCAATCAACGCCATTGGACCATGCACCTGCTACGCAACTAGAAGAGCTGTGATTGGGGCGCGCACCATCCCCCGCCTCCTGATTCGTTCCTACACCATCATTGCATAGTATATAAGACCCGAGTAGTGGGCATTCAAATCAGTCTCATTTGGAGTTGGGAAGGTGAACTTGCAGCTGGAGGAAGATGGGGTGAAGTATTATAATGGGATTGTGACTGTCAGTCAGATTATATAAGTGTGTTCGGTGTAAACACTTACGTTATGTTGGTTAGTGAGATATGTGATTGGGAATTAACGTTAACGCTACTATTATGTACTTAACTATTTTAGTTGACTGACTTGTGGACTAAAGCAACTCTTTAAGTAATTGGGTTATGATAAAAGTAATACTATTGTTTTATATTAACCTCTGAAGTGCGCATGGGGGTAATTAGACACCTCTGCCTGTGCGCATGTATTTGAGCTGTTTCCATCACTAAAATATTAATTTTACCATAAATAGCATTAATACTTATCCATATGCGCCTATTATAGGTTGATTATAAAGGTATTAACCTGTTACAACAATAAAACAAGTGAAAACAGCGTTTGGATGGTCAAAATCGGCGATACAGGGCGGGAGTTACATAATGTATGGGTGAGGCAACCTCCTTTCCTGCCAATATCCCCCAAGGCTGGAGAGACACTGTCGATCGATACTCTCTCTCTCTCTTGCACTCGCTTGCTAACAGTGATGACAATGCCCTGCTTGCAACTCGCTAATGTTAGCACGAAAATATACCTCAGAATAAGGGAATAACAGGGAAAATAGGTGATAACTGAAGGAGGGGAGGAAAGTGGGGAAGGAGGGGAGGTAGAGGAGTGATATTTTGCATGGCCCAGGGGCAAAAATGTGTTTTTTTTTTTCGATGTTTAAAGTTGATTTTTTTTTCCTCTGACTCTTAAGAGTCTTCCCGCAGTCCGCCGGGGGAACTCTTAACCTCTGAAGTGCGCATGGGGGTAATTAGACACCTCTGCCTGTGCGCATGTATTTGAGCTGTTTCCATCACTAAAATATTCATTTTACCATAAATAGCATTAATACTTATCCATATGCGCCTATTATAGGTTGATTATAAAGGTATTAACCTGTTACAACAATAAAACAAGTGAAAACAGCGTTTGGATGGTCAAAATCGGCGATACAGGGCGGGAGTTACATAATGTATGGGTGAGGCAACCTCCTTTCCCGCCAATTTCCCCCAAGGCTGGAGAGACACTGTCGATCGATACTCTCTCTCTCTCTCTTGCACTCGCTTGCTAACAGTGATGACAATGCCCTGCTTGCAACTCGCTAATGTTAGCACGAAAATATACCTCAGAATAAGGGAATAACAGGGAAAATAGGTAATAACTGAAGGAGGGGAGGAAAGTGGGGAAGAAGGGGAGGTAGAGGAGTGATATTTTGCATGGCCCAGGGGCAAATATTATTTTTTATTTTTTTATTTTTTTCGATGTTTAAAGTTGATTTTTTTCTTTCTCTGACTCTTAACCCGGGAGCTGCGGGGAGACTTAAGAGTTCCCCCGGCGCACTGCGGGGAGACTCTTAAGAGTCAGAGAAAACAAAAATCAACTTTTGACATCGAAAAAAAAAAAAATATATATTTTTGGCCCCTGGGCCATGCAAAATCTCAGTCCTCTACCTCCCCTCCTTCCCCACTTTCCTCCTCTCCTTCAGTTATCACCTATTTTCCCTGTTATTCCCTTATTCTGAGGTATATTTTCGTGCTAACATTAGAAATCCGATTGGAGGGTGTGGTCATCACTGATAGCAAGCGAGTGCAAGAGAGAGAGAGAGTATCGATCGACTGTGTCTCAGTGGCCTTGGGGGAAATTGGCGGGAAAGCAGATTGCCTCACCCATACATTATACAACTCGCGGGCTATATCTCCGATTTTGACCATCCAAACGCTGTTTTCACTCGTTTTATTGTTGTTTCAGGTTAATACCTTTATAATCAACCCATAATAGGCGCATATGGATAAGTATTAATGCTATTAATGGCACAATGAATATTTTAGTGACGGAAACACCTCAAATACGTCAGCACAGGGGGACGTTTCCAATTACCCCCATGCGCACTTCAGAGGTTAAGAGTCTTCCCGCAGTCCGCCGGGGGAACTCTTAAGAGTCTTCCTGCAGTTCCCGGGTTAATACTTGCGAGTTCTTTAATTTTCTTTTAATTAAGCTTGCATTGCTGGTAAGAACAAGAACGGTGATACTTTTGTCTCATATTAGTAATATCGCCTTAGACTAACATGGCTGTTTTAATGTTACTTCTAGTGATTTCCTAAGCTGAAGAAAATTCTTTTAGCTTCAAAATATTATTTTTGCTTTTCATATTATTTGAGTGAGACCTGAATCGAATCTATGAAGCGATCCTGTAACTTAATTTACTCATAATCAAACTTCAATGTTATGTGGTTAAGAAATACATTTATCTAATTATTAAATATATATATATCTAACTTTTTATGTGACTTTGATATTAATCCTGATAATAATAATATAATACTATTAACGTAAAACAAGAACCAAGAATAATAACTACATTAAATATAAATAAAAGGACATGATATAAGAAAACTATATTCATTTCAAAAAGGGTAAGAGACAGAAATATTCTTACCTTAATATTTATCTTTCAAGACTTGATATATAATTAATAGTCCTTCTTTAGATTTAACTTATTCGGTTCATAACCATAGCCTACTAAGCTTCGGTTAAATAATAATTCTTTATAAATACTAAATGACTTTAATTAGTTTCAGTATTTTTCCATAATTAAAGAGTATCAGTCAATAAAGGATACCAAGTCCTAAGATCCAAAAGGAAAGGAAGCAACAACAGGAAATAATTGTATTTGATTTTACTTTCGTTTTGCCTACAGCTGACTGATACCTTAATATATATCTCTGTGTTATATAGTTTCATCAAGTTAACCACTTGAGGATCAAGATACGTAACAATATATATATATTAAATTTATTGAGAGGTTTGACGACCTCCCTTATAACCAAATAAGGAAAACCTCTTATTTGGTAGCAGTCTCGGAGTATCCAACGTAGGGCTTATGATCTCAGCCGCTACCATAGCGGGCCGATTTATCGGTACTCACGCGAAGTACCAAATAATCTCTAGAGTTGCACCTCAATTCACTATTAGGCACGTTGTGCACACTCCGAGACGATTAAAGAAGGAAGAGAAAGCGAAGGAGAGAAAGAATTGTTATAGTTACCCATTTAATCTAGCTGCTCTCCTCATAGCCATGCTCCATTTTCTATGAGCCTACCCCAGTACATGAAACAGTATCGAGGTATCAAGTAATCAGTTTAGATTGGATGGGCAGGGGATCGGAATGAGGGAGGGATACTGTGACGTTGGATACTCCGAGACTGCTACCAAATAAGAGGTTTTCCTTATTTGGTTATAAGGGAGGTCGTCAAACCTCCCAATTTAGTAGCAGTCTCTACGTTTCCAACGTAGGGCTTGAATCCCAAATTGGAGACGGACATCCAAGAAACCTTAAAAAACCCCAAGCCTTAGCAAAAGTAGAGGACCAAGAAAAGACACAAATAAACAGATTAGTTTATTGGGAAAAAAGAGCGTAACAGTACGGTGCATATTAAGAAAGTACAGTTACTAGCGTATCAGTCTAGGGTCTAAAAATGCATAGGCAGGGCAAGGAACAGGTCATGTCGACCCTTGAATGGCACACCAACCTGGGAAGATTGAAGTCAATTGTACAGTATTACAAGAACCAGAAGGTATGGCACAACAGGTGGATGATCTAGGACACTCTTTAATTACAAAATAGGGATGAGGTAGAGGCATACCAAGACAACAAACCCTAGACAGTATAGTCCTATGTAAGAAAGCTGAAGAAGTACATCCATATCATGAAACATATAGTTCATACATGTAAATGAAAAAGAGAATGTTAAGTCTTTGTACAAGTATACAAAAAGAATGGGATGAAGAGATATAGGATGGAAGATGAAGCTGGGGATCCGTTGGTCGAACACAACACAAGGCATACCCAGCCTGGCAGTGGACACATAGTAAAATGGCCACTTCCTGAGATACTGGTCGATGTCGGCGAGGGCGCCTGAGAGGAGGCCTGGACCTCCACCTCCAAGTCAGACCCTACTACAACACCCGACGCGCCCACACCCGGCGGGGCGAGCGCCGGTAGTGGGGGCGGAAGAAGCCGGTGTGGGCGCCGCGCAGAGGGCCCCGCCCCCCACCGAATCCCTGAGACGGCCGGGCAAGAGGAACTACGCAGTCGGGGCCGTGGAGCCCCCGACGGACGTGTCGCGGTGGGAAGAACCACCACGGCCTCCCCTAGGTTGCCTGCCGCCCCTCCGAAACGGCGGACGGGCCCCGCGCTCCGGCCTATCCTCCTCCCGACTGTGTCTGGGAGTGGAGGACGAGGACCCCGGATCCTGCCAGCGCCGCAGACCCTCTTGATGGGGACGGCGATCCGGGGACCGACGTTTACGGAAGGCAGGTACACCACGCCCTTCGTGAGCCCGTCCTTCGCTGAAACCCCCCGCCTGGCGCCCTTTGCCGGCGACGGACTCGCCCCCGCGTCCGCGGGTGGAGGAGGATGTAGCGGGCGTCGCCACCACCTTCCGTTGGGCAGAGTAGGTGTCACTCTGCGCCAGCAAGAAAGCCCTTGCCAAGCCTCCTCAGGGAACAGACCTGGGGTGAGAAGGTCCGTCAGTAGGAGGCGGTTGCGGATGTCAGCAGGGGCCTTCTTGCAGAAAGCCACCCGAAGCTGTTGAGGGAGGCTTCGTGGAGGGAGTGGCGAATGTCCTGGACAGGGTTGAGGGCGAGCTGCAGGTTGATGCGGCGGACATGTTCAAACCCCTGGCGATGGTCACCAGACTCCAGGGATTCAATCAGGCGGAGGTTGACCCTTGCCAGTTCTAACTGGGCCAGAAGTTTCGAGAGCTGGCGTGCCGCCCGCTGGCAAAACCTGAAGTCGCGGTCCAACTGTGACTTCTCCGGCGCCGTGAAAAAGGCACACAGCAGGGGGCCCACCGACAGTTTGGGAGCATTGAGCCACTCCCACACGGGCTGAGGGAAGCCCGAGGAGCGAAGGAGCACACCCGACACAAAAGTCGAGTCCATGGTCGGGATGGCCGGCAAACCCTCAGTCATAGCCTGACCAAACTCCACCGCTTCACGGACCCACTCCCCCCAGGGACTCGTACAGAGGTGCGGTAGGTCGAACATCAGGATCCCATCCCGATCACGCACATTCAGTATGTACGGCGTCCCGGAGATGGCAGAGAGGGAGTGGACATCCTTCGACAGGTCACGGCGGGAGTAGTCCGCCCAGGGCTTGGTGACAGGGGAAGGCAAGACCGAGGGACGGTAGGAGAAATATTGCATGTCCTGCCTGCTCGGGTACACCTGGACATCAACCTCCGGGACCAGACCCAAGGACGTGATGGCCCGGAGAGGAGAGACGGAACCAGCCTCACTGGGCCCTCGGGCATCACGGTCCGTGAGCGGGGAGAACGCAGGGGACGGGGGGGGGAAGGAATGGGCCTCCACGGCGGGGTCATCCCGACCAGAATCGGTTGCACCGTCCGAAGACGAGTCGACCCCCACATCCTCGTCCTCCAGCCTGTCAAAGTCCGCAACCTCCATCTCGAGAACATCGTCTGAATGGTCTGGGAGAGAGGTAGGAGACGGTTGGCCACAAGGGATCGAGGCGTCCGAACATCCAGGTTGAGGAGGAGGCGGGGAGGGCATCGCCGCCGGGACCATCACAGCAGGGCCCGCCATAGGGAAGAGGCCGGGACCCCTCATAGGCTGGGAGGCAGGCAGATGCTCGAACTCCACTCCACCAATGGCTGGAGGATGGAGGATGGAGAACGACCTCCTCGGCAGGCGGGGCAAGACGGCGTTTGGCCCTGAAGATCGTGGAACCCAGCGAAGGAGGGGGGCTCATCCGGAGGTGAGGAGAAGGAAGGCGGGGTCGATCAGCAGGGGAGGGTGATCGGCGCCGTCTCCTCCTGCCAGACGCTCCCGAAGTCACGGACAGGTCGGAGGCAGGCACTTGACGATCATGAAGCCGTGGGGCCCGCTCCCTGGGATGCGCCCTCCCGTCCGCCGGACCCGAACTCCTGGTAGGGGAGCCACGAGCCGGATGAGGAGAGCGGGAGTGACGAACAGTAGGGGAGCGGGAACGGTGTGCAGCATCGGAGGTAAGTGGGATCCTCAACAACACCCGGACGTCATCCTCATGGAAGGAAGGAGCCCTGTGTAGGACAACCTGGACGTAATGGGAGATGACGTCCCACGACTGACGGAGAGACGTCCTGGCCCGTTGTCCTTCCGCCGATGTAGGCAGAGTCTCCAGTAGTTGAAGAGCGGAGAGACAAACCCCACATCGGCGGGGATCATACATATATCCTACCCGTAGCAGGCCGTGTGGAGGCAGCATGCCCGATGATCCCGCAAGGCCGACCGCCGACAAGTCGGCCGAGAGCAGGGAGGAGCCGGCATCACAGCACTGAAAAATGGGGGAAGCATTACACACCAGTGGAGGTGAGACAGGCAATATGAGGCAGTATAGCCAAAACAGCATGTAATACTCAAGTAAGACAACATCCAGTAAGACGGTAAGTAGCAAGTTTAACAGGAAAGTCAAGTAAAAACCACCCACCCCGGAGACCTTAAACACCAGGGCTGGGACAAGCCCCTTAGCGAGACCCAACCCTGGGAACAGGTCCAAACCAAGTTTGGGGAAAAAAGGTCCCATCCGAAATACCTGAGAACCCTCTGGGAGAGCGGAGGGAGGAGGGGGCGAAGTGGCGGCGGCGTAGGGACAGCCGGCAGTAGAGCGGGCACCAGCTGGAAGGAAAAAGGTCAAGTGTGAGCAACCCATCAGTACCCTATAAGTTTAAATAGGGGAGGGGAGGGAATCCAAAACACAGGACAATCGCCACTTTGGGTCGAGTCCTAGGACTTTTCAGGTGGTCCTTGGGTCCACCCAGTATACTAGGAGGCTGCCTGTAGGGCGGGAACCAGGTACTGAAGGAGGACACAAGGAGCAGGACATAAGGGAGAGGAAAACAGCCAATCAGCCGTTGTCCAAGGAGCCCTGTCCAGGTACATGAAAAAGGGGGCATAACAGGGTGCTTAAAACCAAGTCAAGTGAAAAAGCTATGTGGCCTAGGCCTTGACAAGGCACAGGGCACATCAAAAAGATAAAGGCGCTTGTAGGGCGGCTTTAAAAAGATGAAGGAGCTGAGGACACCTGAAGACCCCCGCCTGTGTGAGAAAAAACGTGAGTAAACACGAAAGTCGAGTCAACTTGTCCAAGCATATCCTCCCTGTGAGCGGGGCCCTTATTATCGCGTACAGTTTCCAGACATCCCCCCCCTTATGATCAAGTAAACACAGGCAGGGAAAGAACAGAAACAGGTAAAATGTAAGAAAAACGAGAATTTTACCGAGAGCTACGAGACCGAGACCTCCCAGTCAGTTGAGACAAAAGGAAGTCAGAAGGAAAGGACCTGTGTGGACCATTCCAACGGCGCGCAGCGCAAGGTAAAAAAACGATTAGCTTAACACCTTAAGAGCGGCCTATGCGGTTTATTTATATGTACCGCCCAGCGGGGTGTTTTTAGCCAAAATAGGGCTGTTTACGTGATCATTTTCATGCCTAAATAAGACCCAGAACGTAAAACAAGTATCTATCCATGAAAGGGCATAAACAGAGCTTTCGAATGACACCATAACGATCCTTTTATGATGGCTAGTTTTCTTGCAATAACCGTGCAACGCGAGTGCAAAAAGCATGTAATTAGCCACTTTCCCGATACAATTCCTTATATAGTGAGTGAGAGAGGGAGGAGGGAGCTGGGATTCGTGTCAGTATGTTCGCCGCGGTGGTCTGGAGCAGTCATACGCTCGCTACTCTCCTGCCACCACTTGTCTCTCTCTCTCAGCAACATTACGTGCTGAAATTGCCACTCGACCTATGTCGAGCGCCGCCACATAGTCCAGCTTTATTTAACTCGACTTATGTTGCTCGCCGCTAATTAAGGGTTAAACACACAAAAACAAAGGTGAGAATTTTAACAAGAGCGTAGAAGACCTTAACCAGCAAGTCAGTAGAGACAAGAGGAAAACAGAAGGAAGGACCTGTGTGGCCCAATCCGACGGCGGTCAGCTCAAGGTAAAAAAACAGGCTTAGCCTAGTTACACAAAACACAGAAAATAGAAAACACTAGGGCAGCGTCAATCCCTGAGTGAAAGAACCTAGTACAAAGCTAAAGACTGCCCGAGAATCCCCACAAGTACGTTAAAGGAATAAAATAAAAGTTACGATAGCCTAGGGGTTGACCGACATTTTCACCAGAACCACGTATCCACGAGCCAAGTAGGCCCGGGGAAACGAAAAGGAACTGACAAAAGCGTGAACCAGGCGAACGAAATACAAGACCACCAACTATGGACATGTTGAATAAACAAGTCAGAAGGGCTATAGGTCAGTTGAGACCAAAGCAGCATGTTTGTGAGAGAATAAAGGCTGTGTGCCATATGCTCACACAAAAGCAGAATCCAGAGAAACCTCATGCTCAAGTCTTGTAAAACATCGACACGTAGTCATATGAAAAAACAATAAAACAAAAAGCACGTCAAAAAGGGAAAGAAACACAATGCATCCCGCGGGAAGCATATCCCCCCCCCCCCCAAGTTACGTTAAGGGGTAGTTAAAGTGAACCCGAAAAGCGAGGGTAGAATAGACACACAACGACCGCTATGCGGCGTTGAGGACCAACTACCCCCGAAGAAAACAAATAAATAAACACGTCTCCAGCACTACGCGCACACCCATAAACACGCCATAAAACCGTAGTAAAGTGCTGCCTACATCACTGAACATCCTTCTAAAACCTCAACAGCCTGAAAATAAGTGTGACGCATGTCCAGTGTGAGCATGCTGTACAGAACGCCTAGTCATGCCCCACTCTCGCTAGGATCGTCAGGGCAGGAACTTTGGCTGTAGTCTATGTAGAGTTTCCTAACTTAGTTCATGTGAGCCGTTGTACTATAAGTAATAGGAATATGTATTTTGTTTTCATCTGAGTCAACGAGTTCTATTTTATATCATTAGTTATAAGTATTGTGTGTAAAACTTATTTGTAATGATGGGAGAAGCGGCAGCCACAGTTGGGGGTCAGTGGGTGCGCCATGCGGGAGGTGGGCCTAACTCACTAGCACTCCCCCCCTCCCCCCTCCCCTCAGTGCTAGGAAAGCCTTTGTCTATCCCAGAGGAGAGAGAGAAATTACGTAATGATTGTCAGTGGGCGGTCCTTAGTAGTTCACGTTGGGCTCACTAGAGGGCCGGGTATAAAAAGGGAAGTCTAGCCATTTTTTGATCAGAACTCATTAGGCAGAGCGACTTCTCATTTCCCTTGCTAACTATATATATTCTTCTGACTGATGTGAACTTTCTCTACTACCTTACATTCTTATCTCCTCTTTTCCCTGCCTGTTTAACTTCCATGGTCCCGTTGGTGCAGAGCTAGTCAGCCAACGTATTATCGCTTGAGTTCTCACTAGATACTTGACTATTAGATAGCCTATTTTGGAAGGGTTAACTTAGAATAGGATTGATTTATGTTTGTTGCACTTGTATATGCATTTCCCTGTGTGTTATTATTATTATTCCTGTTTTCTGCTAGTCTAGGTAATGCTAGACTAGGGTAAGGCTTTTCTGTGTTACGAGTTGTTGTCTGATGCAGTGGTTAAGCGATAAACCTGCATACTCGTTTCGGTTCAGTGAAGCCTAGGTTGTCTTCGCGGCTGACTGTGTTGAGTTAATAATTTACAGTGCGTGAGGGCAAGAGCCTAACCACCCTGTATTTTATTAACAGCTTGTTTTTACTTTGTCAAGGAGCCGGGAGAAAACCAGATACAAGGGATCTGGATTTCTCAAAGTGCAGTTGTTAGTTTTAACGTAATACTTTAAACAGTTGTGAGGACTTCGCTAGGCTACGAGCCGTTTTTGCTCAGTCACTGCTACCTTTTGCCCACAGTACCCCAGCTAGACTTTACTCGATTAGTAGATACAGAATAGTATTGAAGCTTTCCTTATGTATGATATTGTTTATGCACTATTGATTTCATGTGTTGCACGCTTGGCTACTTTAGTGATTAGTGGCCCACGAGCACAATCCGAGTAGGCTATTGCCGTTGCATTTGCGGAGTGCTTCTTTTTAATGTTTGCCATTTACTATTGCATATTCTTTTAATTATTCTTATGCCAATTTAAACCTTTAATAGTATTTAATTGCCAGTGTTTTGCTTATTGAATTATTGTTCAAAATCCGATACGTACTTCTTATGAGCATCCGAGAAGCATCTAACTTTTTCAGAAGATTCCTTGCTCGATGCTTAACCCGGGAGCTGCGGGGAGACTCTTAAGAGTTCCCCCGGCGCACTGCGGGGAGACTCTTAAGAGCAGAGACTTTGAACACGTACCAAAACCGCGCGTTTATAGCCAGGCGGCTGAAAATTGGTGTGGGTATAGTACTACATGTCAACTCTCGATACCACCCCGCCAAACGCTCGCCCCGCACTCGTGCAAGCACCACCGCGCCAGTAACCACGCACTAGTCATGGAGCCTACACGTCCCTCACGCTCGCTCCCTGATGACACAACCAGCCCTCCTTCTGGTGGTGTTAGCCGCCGTGGAAGGCAGAGGGTGGCTGCCAAAGACCCTAGCTACCAGTACGACACGCCCTACAGCTCAGAGGACGAATCACCAGCACCAAAAGCACGTAAAACACGTGCAAGCAGGGCAATGGCACAGAGGTCATTGGTCTTTCGGGACACTGCCACCACGACCCAGGCCACTGCAACAACCACTACCACCACCACTGCCACCACTGCCACCCCTGCCACCGGTACCAGCGACGCAGGAGGCCGCCCTAGGGCTGCATTACCTGCGGGGGCAGGAAAAATGAAAGGCACGGGCGTAGGGAAAAGAACCCGTACGCCAGCCACAGTGCCCCTACCACCACCAACACCACCAGCCGCCCCTGGCCCGGCTGCCCCTGCCGCCCCTGCTGCCCCTGCCGCCCCTGCCGCCCCTGCCGCCCCTGCCCAAGGAACAGGGAAGGGGAAGGGCAAAGGGAGAGGGAAAGCGACTGGGAAAGCGACTGCTGGCCCTGGTGTCCCTGGTGTCCCTGCCGCCCCTGCCGCCCCTGCCGCCCCTGCCCAAGGAACAGGGAAGGGGAAGGGGAAAGCGACTGGGAAAGCGACTGCTGGCCCTGGTGTCCCTGCCTGCCCTGCTGCCCCTGCCGCCCCTGCCGCCCCTGCCGCCCCTGCCCAAGGAACAGGGAAGGGGAAGGGGAAAGCGACTGCTGGCCCTGGTGTCCCTGCCGGCCCTGCTGCCCCTGTTGCCCCTGCCGCCCATGCCGCCCCTGCCCAAGGAACAGAGAGAAGGGCGACAGGCACCACCATCATCTTGCCATCAAGGCCACGCACCACTGCTGCCCCTGCCGCCGCCGCCCCTGCCGCCGCCCCTGCCACCACCTCTGCTGTCCCTGTCCATAAGACTCCCGCACGTGCCAAAGTGACCCGGAAAACTCTTACACCATCTAAGTATGCCGCCCTGCTGTTTGATGGTGATTCGCAGGACATTGGCAGCCCGGGTTTCGACGACGAAGCCCTAGCACGGGACCAAGGGTGGGGGGATTTGGGAGTGGACAGTGGGAGTGAGTCCGACGTCGGTGACGAAAACGAGGAAGGGCATCGTCTGTCAAGTGAAGAGGAGGGTAATGATGATGAAGTGCTGTATCGCGACCATGGAAGCGATATTTCAGACGCAGAAGCAGACGCAGACGACATTCCGATCCCTGGCATGCCTTCGTTCGATTGGTCTGACGGGGTCAATTTTGTACCTGACGTGCCCCAGTTCAATCCTGGGACGTCAGGAACAACTGACGACTGGCCCTGTGATGATCAAGCGAACGAAAGCGACTTCTTCCTCACTTTTTTCGACATGGAGGTAATGACGTACATCGTTGCCCAAACAAACGCCTACTACAGGTGGGTGTTTGGCAGATTGGACGTCCTTTCTCCAAAAGCGAGAATACGAGGCTGGGTGGATACGACTGTGGCAGAATTTCTGACGTTCTTTGCCTTGTTGTTCCTCATGCCTCTGATCAAGAAGCATGTGTTGCAACACTATTGGAAGCACGACCCTCTCATCGCCACCCCAACTTTCAATAAGTTCATGACTCGTGACAGATTTTTGTTGCTGCTAAGATTTATGCACTTTGCAGACAACGAAAATCCTAACAGGATTGACAGGATATGGAAAGTTCGGGATGTGTTCACCATGTTGTTGGAGAGGTATAGGAAATACTTTTACCCTTCCTCAATTTGGTGATTGATGAGTCGCTCGTGCTCTTCAAAGGACGTCTTGTTTTCAAGCAGTATATCCCCTTGAAGAGGCATAGGTTCGGAATCAAGCTCTTCGTGTTGTGCGACTGTGAAACTGGAATAGTGCTTGACATGATCGTGTATACAGGAACTGACATTGACGTACCGAAAGCCGCTGCCAATGACCCCATGGGCATGTCAGGTGCCATCGTCAGGAAAATGTTGGCACCTTACCTGGGCAAAGGCCACATCATCTACACTGACAACTGGTATACTTCTCCTGCTCTCTGCCAGTTTCTTTATGACAACCAAACGGGGTCATGTGGGACTGTCAGAAAGACAAGAAAGTTTATGCCAAAGTTCACAGGTGATGTCATTCCTCTCACAGATGCCTCCTCCAGTGACACACCTTCAGAAGACGACCTGGCCCAGGAACACCGCGAGAGGCATGTGCGAAGAAGGCGACGAAAGGGGCAGAAATACAAGCAGCTCGAGAAGTGTGGGAAACTGATAGCCCTGAAGTGGAAGGATAAGCGAGACGTCCACCTGCTTTCCACCGTCCACACAGGTGCCCAGGTGGATTCTGGCAAAATCCACTACCGAACCAGGAAGACAATCTACAAGCCCGACATGGTAGTGGACTACACCAAAAACATGCGCCTGGTGGACAAGTCTGACTGTCAGCTGTCAGGCGTTGAGTGTCTGAGGAAGACTGTGAAGTGGTATCACAAGCTCTTCCTCCACCTAGTTGACATAACGATGCTGAACGCCTACAACTTGTGGTTGGTGAAGAAGGATATGGCCCCAAACCAGAAGCTGAAATTCCGGGAGTTCGTGTACAACGTCTCCTACCAACTCCTGGAGAAGTATGGCACCACCACTCACAGACGTACGGCATGGCGTGGGGATCACGTTCCTGACCGCATCCAGCTGGGTGTCGAAAGACACTACACAACCAACACCGAGCTGATTGGCACTCGTCACAGGCAGGTGCAGTGCACCGTCTGCAGCTCCAGTGTGAGGAAACCCCATGTAACCAAAAGAGTCACCTCAATGTGCGCCGAGTGCAAAGTTGCACTCTGCCTGGGTGACTGCTTCAGGGACTACCACACCTTCAAGAACTACTGAGTGTCGGCCCCTGCCCTGCCCTGCCCTGGACTCGCCCGTGCCCTGCCCTGGACTCGCCTCCTGCCCTGCCCTGCCCTGGACTCGCGCCCTACCTTACCTGACCTGACCTAATTGATCACGCTACCTCATAATGTAACATATATATTATATAATGTATAAGTTCCAAAGATGTCCCTGTGATATAGCTTTTACATTATATAATTGTATGTTTCATTATTTAGTTTATAAGTTTCAAAGATTTACATGTAATATGCCTTTTTTTTTTAGTATATCAATATATATGTTTGTTATTAGCCTAAGTAATGTGTATATAATTATTTTCTTACCTCAAATGAATTGTACAAAAATAAATATGTTTCAATAAATCATGTCAAACCTACTATGATAATAAAATAAAACAATAAAAAAATAAAAAAAGAAAACAAGGTCATGTCATTGTATTCTTACAATATGATATATTCTATGAATATTTCATATTGTTTGAATACAATGGCATGATCTTGTAAAAAAAAAAATTTATAAAAAAAATTCTAGACAATATAAAACCTTCCTCATAACCCCCTCCTGGATTCGATCCCACTACCCTACGACACTTTGAGTTTTCCAGTCCGCGACCTTACCAACCATGCCACAGGAGCTCATACCAAATATCACTCAAAACTTCGTGTCTACAATCGAAATGACAATATACAAAAAAAATGAATTATCCCACCAATTTACGTTTGTAAATTGATGGGATTATCAATTATATCATGCCAAGGTTTATAATAGTTTGTCTCTGTCAAGAATTAGTAATTATATAACTTTATTCTGTCAAAAATTGCCCAAACACTCAGCAAAATTGCCCCTCAGTGTGACTCCACTCATTTTCACACGGTCAGGCGGTCACGAGGTGACCCTTGCCGCTCCTTGATTCTCCAGCTACAGCAGCTCTGTCTGGGAACAAAATTGGTATAAATACAATAATGGATAAAATACTCTTCACAAATACATTTGTATTGTATAATATTGTAAATAAAAATGAATAATAACTGTGTGGGTGTCGAAAATTGCTCAACCAGCTTTCTTATGTCTCGCCTACGCGCGTATATTGGATTATACATAGTCATGACTGTCATACAAATAATTGCAGTAGGTCTCGAATATACATTTAGATTGCATATTACTTCGAAATAAATAAGTAAACGTTTCTCTGGTGGCAATCTACCCTTTCGCAGGTGTAAGGAGACACCAGTCTATATTTAGCCCTCTATCACAACAGGCAATCTGCCTGTGTTGACTCAGCACCGTCGCTGGTGGTCTATAAATATAGTACTTTATTTACAGTCAATGGCCTACATGTTTCTGTGGTACTTCACATGTGTCTAAAATGCAATGTCTGCTTGCATAAAAATGCAATTCTGAAGTCCATTTATATGTACGACATACGCATGTCTCAGTTTCTCTCTCTCTCTCTCTCTCCATTCCTGACTCATGTTATTGTAGACCTGTTGATGGCAACGAACACCAGCCATCTGGTAGACATAAGGGTCAAAATACCAAACATCAATACGCCTGGGGCGCCTCCACAATTATCACTAAGCTGGTTATCTATCTAGAGATCTGCCTGACTTCCATCTCTCCACGACTCACTCACTCACTGCACCCCTGCATGCCTCCCTCCCACCCACCCCCAACCCCCCCTTTCAGGCTTCCGTCTGCTAGAATCACATTCACAATTTGCGTAAATATCGCATCAATTGGGCTATATGCGGTATATTCCTTGTTATATGGGACGCCTACATATGTACACGTCTTTATTATAGCATGAGAGTGCTCTAAATACAAGATTGACGTGATATTTATGGCGTAACACACCCTCTCCCCCTTTCATTCCCACCACAACTCACTCACACCTTGGTTCACGCATAGAAACTCATTGATAATGTGCGTAAATATCGCATGAATTGGTTTATATGCGGTATATATTTTGATATATGGCACGTATACATACGTACAAGTCTGTATTATAGCGTGACAGTGCTCTACGTACAAGATATACGTGATATGTATGGCGTAAACCACACTCTCAGCTCATAAATTGCCGCCAAACCTCCAACACATCTTCATTCCCGCCTAAATATTCTCTTATAATTCCCTTATATATTGCAATTTTTGGTCACTATGAGGCATATTCATTGTTATATGGGTGCCCTACACACGTATACATACTCTAAATAGCCTAAAAGGGCTCGAAAAAGGAGATATACGTGATAATACGCGGTAACCCACCCCCTCCTCCCTCTCCTTCTATCCCCTGCGCGCGTAAATATTCGGCAGGGAAATCTCGCCGCTCGATGACAATCTAGCCGCGCGGTGCCATTCGCTCCACATTTTTCAACTACGGACCGTTCCCCTACCCCCCCCAGACATTTTTTGGGGGGTCAAATATATATGGGCCGATGCACGCAAACATTCCCTACACGATGATGTACTTTTTATCGAAATTGGCAATAGGTCCCAAAATCATCATAGATGCGCACAGTCTTACCCTGCGCCGCGGAGAGGTTAAGGACTATTAATTAACGTAACGTAATAGTGCCGATCCGAAGTAGAGGGTGGAGGACTTCTTAAGTTCTTAGTCAAGGGTGGATTACTTCGGCTTCGGCCAACACTATTCTTTGGTGTTGTTGTTTCTTACTTCATTGTTTGATTGTTGACCAGACTAGATAATTCCTGTCTCTTTATTAGTCTGTTGTTGAACACTAGTACCGAGTTCTTGTATACCCCGTTATAGCAGATTGAACTCTGGAGGGTATTGGTGTTTTTTGTTCGGCTGGCAGTACTCAGGGGTTGGGATCGTGTGTTTCCGTTGTGGCAGCGAGCCGTATTCGAGTCCTGATTGAGAGCCCTTGTGTACCCGAGTGCCAGGTCGTAACATAAGGCTCACACTCACTAAGTCGAAGCGAAGGGAATGCAAAGCAGGCACTCTCCTGCCTGGGGCCCGCCATGGCGGACCCCAGGCAGGGGACCTATCGGGCCCATCTTTCTGGAAAGGAAATATGGAGAAGCCAGGGGTGGCTGTAGTTGCTCGCGACGGGAATTTTTGCGGATACACAGTATACTTAACATAAACAATAGCTAGGTGGACAGCCCACCATCTTTTCATACTCTTCAACTCTTCATTTTTAACCCCCACTTGTCTTGATCTGATCTCTCTTATTTCACATCTAGTGAGTCCTCACCTCACATTATGATTCTGATTCTGAAAGCAGGCACTCGCGAAGCACAGACAATAAAGGCGTGTGACATCGACGGTGGGCGCGAAGTGACTGATACCGTTTATAATAATAATAATAATAATAATAATAATATTTATTCAGTTAGCAATTTACAGAGTTGGTACCACATAGTTTGTTACAAATATGACATGTACCAGCCTTGCATAATTCCAACTAAGGATAGCCCAATAAGGCCGTTAGGCGTATTTCCATTGGGGTCCTTGTGGGATTAGGTTAGCTGGGGAAAATGGGGAGGATAAAGAAATAGATACTTTAGAGAAAGTATTTCTAGGGGGTTATTTTAAGATACCTTACATCCTATAGTAAATATCAGTAATCCGTAATCAGTAATCATTTCAGTTTGGTTTGTCTATCTCTTATGTCGCATTTAATAGTAGACATAAGCTTGGTGCTCCCTTCTCGCAGCTGTCCGGTTCAGGTGTTCCTTCAGGCTACGTCTGAAGGAATACAGTGTTCTCTTTTCACGGACTGACTGGGGTAGATCGTTCCAGTCTTTGATGGCGGTGAAGAATGTTTGCTTACCCTGTCCTTGGATTCTCGGGACCTTAAAATTAAACATCCTGTTTCTTGTATTATGTCCATCCTCTCATTTGCTTTAACAAAATCATTCTTTAGGTACTCTGGAGCTCTGTCATAGAAAATTTTGAAGGCATTAGTGAGCCTGATTTGTTTGGCCCTGTCAGCGACATTGAGCATACCTAGTGCCTGAAGTTGTTCCTAGCCAACATGTGATCTGGGTCCTAGGTTCAGCATGAACCTAACCATTTTATTTTGAGTGACCTGAAGTTTGTGCTGTGCTGATTTAGATGATGCAGAGTACCAGGATGACACAGAATAGTCAAAATGACATTGAACAAGCACTTGGCAGAGGTCTTTTTGGTCGCCGCGGGCAAGCATCCCACCTGTCTATACAGGTATTTTATACGTGCTCTACACTTACTCAGGATAGATTCCAAAATTGTTTCACCTGACAAACTCGCGTTCAGTTTTAGTCCGAGATATTTAACTTGTGACACTGTTGTTATAGGAATATCATTACAGTTGACCGAGAAGCCCACAATGTCTTTCAGTTTGCGTTTTGTTCCACATAAGATGGCTTCCGTCTTGCCCAGGTGAAGAGATAGTCTATTGTCCACTAGCCATTCACTACATGATTCTAGTTCTTTGGAAAGTGAAGCGGCAATACTTATTGGGTCTTTTCCTGAAACCAGGAGCACGCTGTCGTCTGCATACAGTAATAATTTACATGAGACGCTCAGTTCCATGTCGTTCACATAACAGAGAAAGAGTAAGGGACCAAGGATGCTTCCCTGCGGGACCCCACAGTTAATTGGCATAGGATCAGATATATTATCGTCAATTTTGACTCTGGGTTCTACCACTAAGATAAGATTTAACCCAGTTCACAGACCCTATGCCCATTGCTTGTAGTTTATTACATAGGATATCATGGTCTACTGTGTCAAACGCTTTTTGTAGATCAAGAAGAACCATACCGGTGTAGTTACCTATAGACATTTCTTTACGAATGTGATCCGTTAAGTGGATGTGACAGGAGTCTGTCGAGTACATGCATCTGAAACCTGATTGAAACTTATAGAATAGATCATTTTGTTTGAGGTAGTGTTCAATTTGGGTGTATACCACTCTTTCAAGGATTTTAGATACAATACATAATATGCTAACTGGTCTGTAGTTACCAACTTCTAGTTTATTTCCTTTCTTGAATAGAGGGGTTACAATAGCTTCCTTCAGTTCAGCAGGTACAGTGTTGGTGTTAATTGACAAGTTGATGATGTGGGTTAGGGGGCCTTCTATACCAATGGCTCCATCTCGTAGAAATTTGGCAGGAATTTTGTCTGGTCCTGTGCTTTTATGTACATTTAGGTTAGACAGCTCGTCAAAAGTGTATTTTGGTGTAACATTTTGCAATCCAAATGTGTTTGGGTGTATGTCTTTATCTCTGTAGAAATTTCGAAAGGTGGCCGTTGTTCTATCTATCTATCTATTGCCTGACGCCGTGATCCCCGAAGGGGTGGCCACGAACGAACCGCCCCCATGCACCTCTGTCCCCAGTCAGTCGACGCCCCTCCCCCCAACCAGCACCGCCTTCGTTCATGTAGTTCCTCACTCCATCCTTCCACCTCATATTCGGTCTACCTCTCCCCCTCTGTCCCTCCACCTCGCTCTCGTACACCCTCTTAGTCATTCTCTCGCTTTCCATACGTTCCATATGGCCGAACCATCTCAAGTTGTTCCTTTTCACACTTTCCAGCACATCTACCTCCACACCACACCTCCTTCTTACTTCCTCATTAGTCTGTCTATCCCTCCATGTAACTCCGCACGCACTCCTTAATTATTCATTTCCACTGCTCTCACTCTTGGTCTGAGTCTCTCAACCAACGTCCATGCTTCGCTTCTGTAAGTCAGTGTCGGGATTACCACACTGTCATGCAAGGACTTCTTCACTTCCATACTGACCACCCTATTTCTTGTTACTGCTTTTAGCGTTCCTACAACCCTCTTCCCCTGTTGTACCCTCTCCGCACCTCTTCATCCATAGTCCCATCTTTACTCAACACACTGCCCAGATACTTAAAAGAGTTGACGATCTCCATAGCCTGACCGTTCAGCTTCACCTCACACTCTGTGACTTCACCCCTTCGAAGACCATAACCTTGCTCTTCCCGTATTTACCTTCAAATTCCGTTTTTCGCACACTGTTCCAAACTCATTTACCAGACCCTGCAACTCCCATTCATTATCACTCATAAGAACTGTATCATCCGCAAACAGCAGTATAGGTAGCTTCCACTCAATTCCCTCCCTTTTCAGCGATACACCAACATCCACTGCTCTTGATAGTATTTCTTTCATAACTCCATCCATATATACAGTAAACAACCACGGGGACATCACACACCCCTGTTTCAAACCAACATTCAGGTCAAAGAACTCGCTCTGCTCACTCTCCACACGTACTGCCGCCTTTGCACCCTCATACATACTCTTCACTGCTTTCAGCAACTTGCCCTCTACTCCGTATATTCTAAGTACTTTCCACAAACCTTCTCTATCCACTCTGTCATAGGCCTTCTCCAAGTCCATAAAGGCAACATATACCTTTTGTTTCTTCTCCAGATACTTCTCCACAACACAATTCAGGGTAAAAATCTGATCTACACATCCTCTTCCCTTCCTAAAACCTCCCTGCTCGTCACCTATCCATTTCTCCGTTCTCACTCACTCTCTCAATCACTACCCTACTGTATACCTTCCCTACTACGCTTAGAAGACATATTCCTCGGTGGTTACCACACACTCCTCTTTCCCCTTTGCCCTTATATAGGGGGACTATTATGCCAGTCTTCCAGTCATCGGGTGCACTCCCCTTCTCCCATGCTAGTTTGCACATTTTCCATACCCATTCTATCACTATCTCACCACCATACCTCAACATTTCCCCACACACTCCATCTGTTCCTGGTGCTTTCCCCAACTTCACTCTTTTCATGGCTTCCCACACTTCTGACCTCCTGATCCCCACCTCCTCCTCCACTACTTCTCTTCTTCTCCCTCCCATACCATATCCAGCTATGTTTGCTGGCTCTTCATTCCTTTCATTTAGCAACTCACTGAAGTACTCCCTCCATCTTTCGACTCTCTCTGCTTCTCGGCTAGCATTCTCCCATTCTTATCTTTCACACCCTTACTGTTTCCCTTGCTACCTTCCCTAACTTTCTTGACTTCTTTCCAGAACAGTTTCTTACTCTCCCTCCATTTTACACTCAGATTCCTTCCAAATTCCTCATCTACTCTTCTCTTACTTTCCTTCACTACTCTCTTCACCACCCTCTTACTCTCCACGTACCTCGCTCGTTTCTGTCTCTCGGAATCTTCATTCCCTCTACTACCCAACCACTCTCTATATGCTTCTTCTTTTCCTTCCACAGCTATTCTTACCTCTTCTGTCCACCATGCTGTACCTTTCACTCCCCTCCCTCTTCTCCTCACTCCACACACCTCCTCACATGCTGCACAGATCTCATCCTTAAACACCTTGCTCATCTCCTCCACTTCCTCCATAACTTCCAGGTCGAACCCACCTAGTCGTCTTTCCACTGCTCTCCTGTACTCCTCCCTGACTTCCTCCTCCTGCAACCTCTCCACCCTCCTCACCATTCCACCCTCCTCTCGCCTCCCTCCCGCTCTCCTCACCCACTTCTTTTGTATCCTAACCTTAGCTACCACTACATAATGATCAGACAGACCCCCTCCAATACCCCTATACACCCTAGCATCCATCACAGATTTCTTCATTCGTTCATCCACACATACATCAATCAATGACTTTCGTTCCACCACTGTCTTATCCTTCATCGTCAACATCCGTTTCCACGTGTACCTGTGGATCATTCTGTGTCGGAAGAAGGTGTTGGCTATCCACAGCCTCCTCCCCACACATACGTCCACAAGTGCACTACCATTCCCATTCACCTCTGATGGTACCCCCCACCCTCCCACCACCCCTCAACTTTCCTATCACCCACCTTACCATTCATATCCCCAATCAGAAATATTCTTTCGTTCTTGTCAAACTTCTCCAGGCACGCCTCCACATTCATCCAGAACTCCTCTTTCTTTCTTTCAAGTATATCCTCTGTCGGGGCATACACGCATACAATCACCCACGTTTGTATTCCTACTTTCATTCTCACCCACACAATCCTTGAACCCACAGACCCATACTCTCTTACACATTCCTTCCATTTGCTACTTACAAACAAACATGCACCTTCTCTCGCTGTTCCTTCACTCACTCCAGCACACACACCCATTCCACACTCCCACTCTCGCACATCTGAACCTTTCCATTTGGTCGTTGTTGTCGTTGTTGTCGTGTATTTATTGAGAGGTTGAGGTAGGTTCTGTGCAAGTGTGTTTGCTATGGAGGTGAAGAAGAAGTTGAAGTAGGTTGAAATTTGTCGTTTATCGTGGCAAATCTGATCATTAATGGTGAGAGCAATATTAGTGTTAGACGAATCCCTTGTCTTGTTGCTGTAGCCTGTTGTTTTTAGGTGCCTCCATAGTTTCTTTGGGTTATTCTGATATTCCTCTGCCTTATTGTGAAAATAATTAGTTTTCGCTGATTATATTTTCCTACTTAGTTTATTCCTGGCCCTGTTGAACTCATGTTTCAGACCTTGATCCTGTCTATGTTTCGCTAGCCTTTTTAACAGACTGTCTCTGTGTTCCAGATGGTGTAGTATGTCATTGTTGATCCATGGGTCTGACCTTGCTTTAATTCGTATGTCTTTCAGAGGAGCTATTTCGTCTAGAATGTTTGTGATGATGGTTCTGAAGCCAACCCATGCGTCATTAACGTTTGTACTTCCAAACACTGGAGACCAGTCTGTATTCCATAAAATGTCCAGAAATGTTTCTTTATTGTAGTTTCTGAGTGACCTTGTTTTGATAATCTTGTGATTCTCTAGGGTAATTTTTGTGGTTTTTCGTGTGCAATATGTGACGAAGTGATCACTTATCCCAGTCTGTATAACCCCTGATTGGGATATTTTGTCCTCTCTGTTACAGTTTATGTGGTCTATTATTGTGGCAGTGTTCTCAGAGATACGTGTGGGGGTTGCGATGAGTTGTTTGTGATTGTGCATTGTCATTATATGCCTATATTCTCGTACAAGCCTATCATTTCGTTGTTTGTAACACAGGTTAAAATCCCCTAGTATGATGGATTCATTCCGAGGGTCTAGCGATGACAACGTTCGTTCAAATTTGGTCAAGAATTGTGTGTCGTCTGGTGGCCTATAGCATACCCCAATTGTGATGGGTCTTGTCCTCGGCAGGTGTAGATCGATCCACAGAGCTTCGTGATTTTCTACATGGAGGTCGGTCCTAGTTGTGTGTGTGAGGTTGTTTTTTACATACAGACATACTCTGTATGTAAAAAACATGTTTCATGTACTGGGGTAGGCTCATAGAAAATGGAGCATGGCTATGAGGAGAGCAGCTAGATTAAATGGGTAACTATAACAATTCTTTCTCTCCTTCGCTTTCTCTTCCTTCTTTAGTCGTCTCGGAGTGTGTACAACGTGCCTAGTAGTGAATTGAGGTGCAACTCTAGAGATTATTTGGTACTTCGCGTGAGTACCGATAAATCGGCCCGCTGCGGTAGCGGCTGAGATCATAAGCCCTACGTTGGAAACGTAGAGAATGCTACTAAATATATATATATATATATATATATATATATATATATATTAAATTTATATATATATATATATATATATATATATATATATAGGCTATGTATACCGGTATATATATATATATACGGTATATAAAAACTTAAGAACATAAGAAAATGGGAGTCTACAGGCCGACAGAAGGCAGATCCCTGTCACACCCAACCCCAATTACAAGGCCTAATTATAGGCCCAACTCACCAATACCCGGGACCGACCCCACAAAAACGTAACAAGATTACAGTGATCTACAGAACGCCGATTGGCCAACAACCGGCAGATCCCCCCTCATACCCAACCCATCTCATCCATATGCCTACCTAATTTTATCTTAAAGCTCCCTATCGTTCTCGATCCTACCATGTCACTCGGTAGCCTATTCAACCTATCTACAACTCTGTAGATAGGTGGTATATATATATATATATATATATATATATATATATATATATATCCGGTGGCTTAATTGAGTACTTTATCCTTATCAACTGAATAAGGGTGGTTTGTAAATGTGGATATGATGAGGAATAGCCTTAATTAAACTTGAGATTGCCATATTAAGCTAGATATGAAATGTTTACTGCATAGATTATTTAATGAATTTGCTAAATATACAGTATTTGTTAGTTATTTTGTTAATTAAACGACATTTCTTAATTTAATCGTCACACATACACACAAAGTTTTATACAATCACAAATCACAAGGCTATAACCATATATTTATTGTGCATTTACGTAAGACTCGATCCAGGCTCCAATCTGCATGGCAGTTAGCGTATAATACAGGACTGCTGTATGTATTACCCTTCCGTACTATTGCGGAGCTGTCCAATCTGCAAGGCAGGTAGTGTCAGAAAGGACCTCTGAGTTTAGTACCCTTCAGTACCCGACTGAGGTACGGAGCTGGGGAGCAGGTTTTTCCCGCCCTCAGACCATTCCGACTAGAAGATCCCGCCCGCTTAGCTAGGCCCTTCCCGCCCGAATGTTGTGGGCGGGAAGAGCCAAGTAATCAATCTTTCCTTGGCTGATTCCGCCCTCCAAGATTAGACCGTCCCGCCCATTTGTATGGTTCACAAAACCTCAGCTGATCTTGCCTAAATGTGCGATGCAAAAGCCTGTAACCTTGACATTCGTGATTGCATTATATATTTTGTCTATTATGAGGCAATTTTATTCAGATTAGGAAGGTTATTTGAGACAGTCTTAAGCATTTCAACTATCACAGATCCTTCCTAAGCTGTATGAGATTGTCTAATGACAGCCAGAATTAATAAAAAGGTGACATAAACTTCAAGGGGTAGTCACGTTTTCATGATCACTCCATTATTCGCTACTCTATTTGCAAAGTAACTGATTTCTATAAACATGAGAAATATGCTAATCACCATCGGCTGAAAATGGACAATTGGCAAATTAATTGGTTGTGATTTTTCCTATTAGGCTAATGGGCGTGTTTTAGTCTGATCGTCATAGCCTATATATATACACAAGGTTAGGTACAATCACAAATTTCAAGGCTACAGGCTTTTCCATTGCACATTTAGGCAAGCACAGTTTAAGGTAGGCTATATGCGAACCTTACAAATGGGCGGGACGGTCTAATCTTAGAAGGCGGAATCAGCCAAGGAAGGATTGATGTTTGGCTCTTCCCGCCCACAACATTCGGGCGGGAAGGTCCTAGCTAAGTGGGCGGGATCTTCTAGTCGGAAAGGTCTGAGGCGGAATAGTCAGTAAGCCTCGAAGCCACGGAGCTGTACTAACCTCCTACTACTGAGTGGTACATACTGACTGCACATAGGTGCGGAGCCATCCAGATCCCCTTGCTCATGAGAGACGATAACGACTCAGTACTTGTGAAAAACCTTTAATGCGCCGAGCGTGGGCGCGATCCTGGGCCTTCTGGGTGGAAGTCCAAGACGGTAGTCACTATACACCAGCGAGCCGCATGGTCATTTGAAATGGCGAGCCATGAGTTCAAAGAGATCCATAACTTTGTTAAGGCATTTCGTCAATGATGGAGGGGCCACTAATAAATAAAGAACTATACAAAGAATGTGGATAGAAAGGCAAAAGAAGTTGAAAACCCAGTAACTAAACACAAATTAAATCAATAACAAATAGGGGAGGCCATTGAGGAAATGATCTCTCCGAACATTAACAATGACCAGGCCAGACCACACTGTAGCGTAACTGTGCGCTACAATCTGCAGATGTGCTCTTGAATCAGTATTTAGAACGCGCCCTTCAAGCCAACCCCATGGCCACGGACAAACATAGGCTATAGGTCAGGGTTTATAAGGCATCATCTTTCATCCAATCCAAAAGAGCAACATGCTGTGATTGTCTGGGTGGTAAATTGTACCAACCCAACAAGGGAAAAGAAGGGAAATTTCACCACATTTGTATTTGTAAGTATAGGCCTAGGTCTAGGCTACGTATGTTTCGTGTGGTCAAATACTAGGCTAACCAGCCGCGTAGAATTTCGTACTAGCCTAGTACGCTGAATTTCGTACTAGGCCTAGTCTAGTAGTCTCCTAGAACTGTTGGTGCCGATTTATCACCTATATATTTTCGCCGTGAACGCAATTTCCGGTACTCCTACCCGTGAAAGTTACACAATATACTGTACACAGGGTGCCGAAATAGGCTAGGCCTAGGTCTATAGGGATAGCCTAGAAACCTGGAACTCGTCGACCGGAATTCTCGTCGACATCGACGAGTGTTCCAATTTTCGCAGTCGACGAGTGTTCTATGCCTAGGCCTATGTTATAATGTTGGGGATGGATGTAGACTCCGGGCGTACGGTGTTACGGTCGTCATGTTTACATAGGGCGATCGCGGCTCGCCGCTGTTAACTTCGCGTCTATTTTGACAGCGATTAGGCCGGTATCAGGTGAACTCGGCGCATCTTCCAACTCGTCTCACCAACTCGATGCACGAACTCGGCACCATATGCTCGGCGCATTTTGAAAATGTTCATTAGCCTAGGCCTAGGCCTACGAATTTTCATATTTTATTGTACCCTACGATCCACATCATTCAAATAATATAAATCTTCGGTACGATTTTAGTTACTGGACACCTATTTGACAGGTACCACCGAGAATTTAATACATAGCCTAGGCCTATTTGTTTTTGGTTTCCACGCATCCAACTCCAAGCTACACCTTTTTCTGGTCCGGTAATAGTATTGACTATTGAAAACGATATAGGATTATAGGACCTAGGCCTAATAACTTTTTAAATGTGGTTTTCGACGAGAATAAAACGGGGCGTTTGGGCCGAAAATCGGCCGGGGGGGGGGAGTCCGTCGTCTCTTCGGATCGTCGCAGTTTGTTTACCCAGGACGCTCGAGGTGACGGCCAGCTGTTTTACTTGCGGCTTGCCCCCTGCTGGCCACATAGGCTAGATGACGATTAGGCTATTATAATTCACGGGGGGGTGAGGGGGGGGCAGAGCCCCCCCTCAACCCTGTCCTGTATCCCACGCCCCACGCCCTATAATGCAAGTTTTTATCTAAATAGCCTATTGGGAAATTTGTTATTTTAATACCACGAATTTTCAGTGTTTTTTATAGGCTAAACAAAATTGGTCATTTGCATCAATATATAGTGTTTGTAATGAATTAGAAATCTCGGGAAAACCTATTTTCCCCATTAGGCCTATCGATCGATGTTGAGACACGCTCGCTCCCCGATAGTGTTTTGAAAAGACATTAGCCTAACCTAACAACCTTACCTAACCTAACCTAGTATTATGGGTGGGAGCTGCCGCCCCCACACCCACGCTGGTTGAGTACTAATCCCTTAATAAAAAAAAAAATAGCTGTCGATTATACGAAGGTGAAAGAAAATTCGATAAAGTCTATGGTGTTTACTCTGCAATCTTCAGCTTGATTGTACATTGATAACGGGAAAGTACCGTATTGACAACCTTGTTACGAAAATTAAATTTTTGTACCATAGGCCTACTTTTATATTAGGTTTTTCCGAGGGTTTAACACATTTTCATATGATCTTTAGAGCTATCGATAACTGGAAGTACCGTATTGACAACTTTATTACGAAAAAGACATTTTATTACCATACTTTTTTATTAGGTTTCGCCGAAGGTTAAAACAAATTTTCTTATACTCTTTAGAGCATATAGATTCATTATTAATCTTCAAATATATCAACAAAATTTGTGGTATTAAAATAACATTAAACCAAAAATTGACCCAACAACTGGTTATAAACATAAGAACATAAGAAAATGGGAGTCTGCAGAAAGCCGATTGGCCCAAGCAAGGCAGATCCCTGTCCCACACAACCCCAAATCAATTACAAAGCCCAATTATAGGCTCAACACTCTAATACCCTGAGGATCATCTTACCAAAACGGTTAGAGATTAACGCAGGATTATCTTACAGTTTCTTACAGTAGATCCTCTGGAAAAAGGCAAACTATGCCTGTGTATCCAGCTCAGTACCAGTGCTTGCACTGCTGCGGTCGTTCACGGTGTTGGCGGCGGCGGTAGCAGACGCAACATTTTTACTATTCTGTATTTTTGTTTTATAATCAAACTTCAAATCTTGTCTTCCCCATGCTTTATCAAGATTACTTTCAAACTCCCTTATTGATTCGGAATCGACTACATACTGGGGCAGTGCGTTCCACTCATTTACCACTCTATCACAAAATGAGTTCTTCGCCTTCTCAAGCCTATTTCTTTCTTTGTAAATTTTCTTAGAGTGTCCTCTCGTTCTTGTTCCCTCCCGCATCAAGAAGATACCTTCACACACATCCTCATCGTACTTTCCTGACACTATCTTAAAAGTCTCTATCATATCCCCTCTCTTTCTCCTATATGCCAGTGTCGGAAGTCCCAGTGTCCTCAACCTCTGCTCATAACCCGCGTTCTTCAACGTTGGTACCAGCTTGCTAGCTCTTCTCTGCACTTTCTCCACTGCTTCTATATCCTTTACCATATATGGAGCCCACACCTGGTTTGCATATTCCAGGTGTGGCCTAACCAGCGCTGTATATAGATTCCTGAAGATTTCTTCGTCAAGTGACACAAATGTCCTCCTTATCAGCCCTACAATTCTATTGGCTTTGTTTATCTTTTCCGCTAAATGTTCTGAGAAATTTAACTTATTATCTATCACTACTCCTATATCCTTTTCTGCACTCACTTCCTCCATCGCTTCATACATACTGTATCCTACCTTGTCTATCTTGCTGGTCCCAATCCGCATGTACTTGCATTTTTTTGGATGAAAAGGCATTAACCAATGCTCAGACCATCCCTTCATGCCCTCCACATCTCCTTGAAGCAAACCCATATCTTCCTTACTCCTCACTCTTCTATACAGTTTAGTGTCATCCGCATACAGGTATACCTCACTTCCATTAGTTATAACTTCAGGCAAGTCGTTGATAAATATAACGAACAGCAATGGTCCCAACACAGATCCCTGAGGTACCCCACTTGTAATTTCCCTCCACCCCGAGCCTATTCCATTCACCAATACCCTCTGTCTCCGATCTTTCAGGAAGGCTTCTATCCATTTCACACATTTCTCCCCTATATTATAGCTTCTAACTTTCTCTATTAACCTTTTATGTGGGACCTTATCGAAGGCCTTCATAAAATCGCAATATACCACGTCTATTACATCACCATCTTCTAAAATTTGCATCCAATCATCTACCACCTTAATTAGCTGTAGTACCGTCGACCTCCCCGGCAAGAATCCAAACTGTCTCCCACTGAAAAGTTGGTTTGACTTCATATGATCCATTATTCCTTCTCTAATTACCGTTTCCATTAGTTTACACACAACACTTGTCAAACTGACTGGTCTATAATTCCCTGGGTCATTTCTCTTTCCCTTCTTAAATATAGCTGTTATGTTCGCCTCTCTCCAGTCCATCGGGATTTGTCCTGTATTAAACGATACCTCAAATAACATTTTCAATGGCTCTACTAACATCTCCCCTCCTTCCTTTATGATTCTTGGGTGTATCCCATCCGGTCCCGGTGACTTACTTCTATTCATTTTTTCTATAGCCCTTCTTATTCTAGCATGGGAAAACTCTACTAGTTCTAGTGCCGGTGCCTGTTTGATGGGAATAGTAGGCACTGCATCCTCCGACTCCACTGTTAGTACCCCCCCAAAGTATTTCCCCAGCACCTCTGCTTTCTCCTTATCAGTCTCCGCTCTACTCCCATCATTCAACCCCCCCACCAGCTCTGGGATCCCTACTCTTCTTGTTAATTTTTCCTGAATGTACTTCCAGAATATTTTTGGATTATCCTTCACATTTCTAGCTATCTCTCTCTCCCTCTCCTTCACCCCCCTCCTTGTTTCCCACCTTATTTTATTGTTTATTTGTCTGCGTTCCAGATCCACTTCCTTAGCCTCTATACTAGACCCCCTGTTCTTTTTTAACAATTTTAATCTTTCCCACAATCGTTTCTTTCTTCTAATCTTATGGGGGTCTGCAGAGCGCTGATTGGCCCAACCCGGCTGATCCCCCTTCACACCCAACCCTTCTCGTCCATATGCTTATCCAATTTTATCTTAAAGCTCCCTACAGTTTTAGATCCCACTATAGCACTTGGTAGTCCATTCCACCCATCTACAACTCTGTTACCAAACCAATATTTGCCTATATCTTTTCTGAAACGAAATTTATCTAATTTGAAACCATTGGTACGAGTTCTTTCGCTATCACTGAGCTTTAGTACATTTGTCATGTCCCCTTTGTTAATCCCACTAACCCACTTGAACACCTCTTATCATATCCCCTCTAACTCTGCGTCTCTCTAACGAATGTAAACCTAATTTCTTCAACCTTTCTTCATACGGAAGATTTCTAATATTATGGATCATTTTTGTCATTCTACGCTGTACTCTCTCCAATGAATCTATGTCCATTTTGTAATAAGGACACCAAAATTGGACAGCATAATCCATATGGGGTCTCACTAATGACAAGTAAAGTTTTAAGATAACATCAGCAGTTCTGTTACTCACACTCCTAGAGATGAACCCGAGAATCCTGTTTGCCTTATTACGAACGCTTATACACTGTTTTCTAGGCTTCAAATCATTGCTAACAAACACATCTAGATCTTTCTCGCAGTCTGAATTTTCTAATTCTAAATTAGCTAGTTTATATTTAAAATTTGTTTGCATCTTCCCTATCTTTAATACCTTGCATTTGTCAATGTTAAACTTCATCTGCCAATTTACTGACCATTCATGTAAGGTATCTAGATCCCTTTGGAGGCACTCTATATCGCTATCTGAATCAATTGATCTCCCCATTTTAGTATCGTCTGCGAATTTACTTATCCTACTAGTTATACCTAAATCTAGGTCATTTATGTATATAAGAAACAACAGGGGACCTAATACCGATCCCTGGGGGACACCACTTTTGACTGCTCCCCACTCTGACTTGGTACCATTTATGCTGACTCTCTGTTTCCTACCAATTAGCCATGACCTAATCCATCCCAACAACGCCCCACCTATTCCATGTGCCTCAACCTTTCTCATCAATCTCTCATGAGGGACTCTGTCGAAAGCTTTACTGAAATCTAAATATATAATATCGTATGCCTTGTCATTATCTACTGCTTCATATACCTCTGAGAAAAAACTAAGCAAATTAGTAAGGCAAGAACGTCCCTGAGTGAATCCATGCTGAGAAGAATTGATTAAGTTAAATGTTTCTAAGTGGTTTCTCATTTTCCTAGCAATAATTGACTCTAGTAGCTTTCCTATGATTGAAGTGAGACTAATGGGACGGTAATTGGATGCTATTGATTTATCACCTTTTTTGAAAATTGGAACTACATTTGCAAGCTTCCAAGCTTCTGGAACTATACCTGTTTCTAATGAATTGTTAAAAAGGAATGTTAATGGGTAACTTAACTCATCTCTGCATTCTTTTAATACTCTGGCATATACCTCATCGGGACCAGGCGATTTCTGAGGTTTCAGTCTGTCAATTTCCTTAAGCACATCATTTCTACTTATAGTAACCGTACTTAACCTATTTTCTATACTATCGCTATATACCTTACGGACTTCTGGAATCTGTGCCAAATTTTCATTAGTGAAAACGGATAGAAACTGACTATTTAATGTACTGCACATTTCTAAATAATTTTCTGTCATTTCTCCTATTGAAGTTTTAAGGGGGCCTATTTTATCTCTAACTTTAGATTTATATAGCTGGTAAAAAGCCTTAGGGTTATTTTTTGAGTCATTGGCTATCCTGATTTCATAATTTCTTTTGTCTGTCCTTATACATTTTTTAACCTCTCTTGATAGATTCTGATAGTAAGCAAGTACCGGTAGGTGAATTTCGCCTTTCTTAATTTTTCGATATATTCCTCTCTTTTTTCCTAGAAGGTCTAATAGTCTATTATTCATCCATTTGGGTTGGTTCTGTGTTGATCTAAATTTTCTTTTGGGGATATATTTATTTTGCGCATTGTGGAGTGAAAAAATAAAATTATTATATGTAGCTGTCAAATTATCCAGAGTTAAGACAGGTATCTGAGAGAGAGTATGTTCATTAGCGCACCTGGGTCCACTTAATAGTTTAACCATAGGATCGACTCTTAACCCGGGAGCTGCGGGGAGACTCTTAAGAGTTCCCCCGGCGCACTGCGGGAAGACTCTTAAGAGTCAGAGAAAATAAAAATCAACTTTTGACATCGAAAAAAAAATATTTTTTTATATTTTTTTTTTTTTATTTTTTTTTTTTTTTTTGGCCCCTGGGCCATGCAAAATCTCAGTCCTCTACCTCCCCTCCTTCCCCACTTTCCTCCTCTCCTTCAGTTATCACCTATTTTCCCTGTTATTCCCTTATTCTGAGGTATATTTTCGTGCTAACATTAGAAATCCGATTGGAGGGTGTGGTCATCACTGATAGCAAGCGAGTGCAAGAGAGAGAGAGAGAGTATCGATCGACTGTGTCTCAGTGGCCTTGGGGGAAATTGGCGGGAAAGCAGATTGCCTCACCCATACATTATACAACTCGCGGGCTATATCTCCGATTTTGACCATCCAAACGCTGTTTTCACTCGTTTTATTGTTGTTTCAGGTTAATACCTTTATAATCAACCCATAATAGGCGCATATGGATAAATATTAATGCTATTAATGGCACAATGAATATTTTAGTGACGGAAACACCTCAAATACGTCAGCACAGGGGGACGTTTCCAATTACCCCCATGCGCACTTCAGAGGTTAAGGCTCGTCTTAATCAACCATAATTGGCTTTTCTGAAATCTGGGATAAGTGTCGTATTCTCTTTAGCCTTTCCTGTCCATTGTATGTTAAAATAAATTGATTTATGATCACTATTTCCTAGTTGGTCTCCTATCTCTACATTATTTATCATTTGTTCATTATTACTGAGAACTAAATCGAGGATATTATTACCTCTAGTAGGCGAGTCTATGAATTGAAATAAAAAACTATCCTGTACCGCCTCAATAAACTCTTTTGAATCTGGGTCGCCGATTTGATGCTGCCAATCAATATTCGGAAAATTAAAATCCCCCATAATATTGTACTGTACACACATTGCTAAACCTTGATGCTATTTTCACTTCCTGCCATAAAGCTGTACCTTCGTTTCTACTCATATTTGGTGGTCTATAAATAACTCCAATAATTATGGTCTCACTACCTTCGCTAACCTCAACCCAAACACTTTCGTTATCAGTATTTAGTCTAATACCTGATTTAATACAGCTTTTTAAAGAACTCCTGACAAACACTGCTATTCCGCCGCCCCTCCTACTTGTTCGGTCGCGTTTAAACAAACTATATCCTGGTATATGGAATTCTGCTAAAAAATGTCTTGATTCTGTATTAATCCATGTTTCAGTCAGTGCTATAATGTCTATATTTTCATTGCTAACAAGTGCTCTAAGTTCATCCATTTTGTTACATAAACTCCTACAGTTTGTATAATATAATCGCAATGAATTTATTTTACTGGTATCGGAGTTACCTTTATTTCTAACTGAATTCCCATCTTCTGTTACACCTTCAATATTTCTACTAGCAGTACAATTAAAATCCTGTGACTGATATTTTCTATTCCTATCTGATGTACCAGTACGGCAATTTACCCTATCTAGACAATTATTCTTACTCATATTCTCAGGCTTTATTTTCATATTCTCATAAACTTAGCCATTTTAAGTCGACCGCCAAGGTGGGACTGGGAAGTCACTCCGAGCGTAAAGTAAACAAAGCGACGCTTCAAGGAGGTCTATAAGTGGGACGGTCGAGCGTTCTATCCTTGATGGTGTAGATAGACCAATGGCAGCAACACCACCATCACCACCACCAACAACAACAACAACAACAACAACAACAACAACAACACCACCACCAACACCACCGCCAACAACAACAACACCACCAACAACACCACCAACAACACCACCAACAACACCACTAACAACACCACCACCAACAACAACACCACCACCACCACCAACAACAACACCACCACCACTACCAACAACAACAACAACAACAACAACAACAACACCACCACCAGCAACAACACCAACACCACCACCAACAACACCACCACAACAACACCACCACCACCACCACCACCACCACCACCACCACCACCACCACCACCACCAACAACACCACCACCAACACCTACAACACCACCACCATGGCGGGTGCCCAACTCCGAAAGGAGTTGAAGTAGGGGAGCTATCCCCCCGCCAAAGGCGGCTTTCTAGGGCCTTTCCTAGCTGATGCTGAGAGGATTGGGTTCTAGTCATGTGGTGATGGGCTGGTCTATCAGAGTGAGAGCTGAGCGATCTCTGCCATACCCATAGCTTACTCTGACTGTTCCTTTTACTTATATATCTTCTAGATCTCAAGTGACGGCGTCTTTTCCGTGGATCGACCTCCCTACTGCCAACCTAAAAGTTGGCAGATTGGGAGCCAAAGCGTCACATTTTTCCCTTGCCCCTCAACTTTCCCTTCATAATTGCTGAGGGGCACAGGGCCTTGGGTGGGGCTTTGGTTTCCCGGGCATTTCCGCGCCCTCCTTAGCTCCCTGCCTTAGAGTGGCTTCGGTCACCTGGGTTTTGTTAGTGGTAAGCAGGGAGGGTTTTGTGGGGGTGCTCTGTGGCCTTGGCCTTGCTCGGGACCTTGGGGCTGTTCGGCCAGGCAGCCTGGGGAACAACAACAACAACACCACCACCAACACCTACAACACACAGCAACACCTACAACACACAGCAACACCACCACAACAACACACTGTGGTTATGGGCTGGTCTATCAGAGTGAGAACTGAGCGATCTCTACCATACCCATAGCTTACTCTGACTGTTCCTTTTACTTATCTATTTTCTAGATCTCGAGTGACGGCGTCTCTTCCGTGGATTGACCTCCCAATCTACCAAGATTGGAAGCCAAAGCGTCACGTTTTTCCCTTGCCCCTCAACTTTCTCTTCATAATTGCTGAGGGGCACAGGGCCCTGGGTGGAGCTTTGGTTTCCCGGGCGTTTCTGCACCCTCCTCAGCTCCCCGCCATGGAGTGGCTTCGGTCACCCAGGCTTTATTGTGGTCGGCAGGAGGGGTTCTGTGGGGGCGCTCGGTTATGGCCTTGGCCGTGCTCTGGGCCTTGGGGCTGTTCGGCCAGGCAGCTTGGGGAACAACAACAACTTCCACGAATGCAACCGAGTTGTCTTTATATTTCGTCTCATATTATCATTATTAAAGTGTCCCCATTGCTTTTTTAGTGTTTCGTACACCAGAAAAGGGTGTAGGCTAGCCGCTAGCTTGGTGTTGGATGCGTGGAAACCGAAAACAAATATGTATTAAATCGTTGGCGGTACCTGTCAAATAGGTGTCCAGTAACTAAAATCGTACCAAATCTTCAAATAATTGCTTCATGGATGATGAAAGGTGTTTTGAATACGATATTATATAGTGAGACTACAGTAGGCTATATATATAGATAAATCATATACAAATATACTTTGTAATTTTTTTTAAACAGTAGCCTAGTCTACCAAATTCTGAGCATAGTCTATTGTTACAACTATTGTATTTTAAAGTATTTTAACGCTTGGAATCCGGGAGGCCTCATATGAGGCAAAATGCGTGGCTAAGAAGTCGCCGATATAATCATCAGAACTCGGCAACCACGCAACGTAGCGATGTCATCTCAACGGCAGTCTACAGACAATAAAACGTTCTACAATTTGCACAAAAATTGACTGCTCTAGGTGGTCTCAATCAGTTGCTACTGAATTATGAAGTTTGAAAATACCAAACTTCATATGAGGCCCCCCGGATCCCAAGGGTTAAAGAGGAAATAAAACAACGAAAAGTGTATACAGTAGTATAAAATATTATTATTTATCACATATAAATTCTCACTAAAATACTAGACGTTACACATACACAGGATTATTGAGGATTATGATAGGCCTACATATTTAGTTTAGTTTATTCTGTTCATCACAACAAAAATTAAAATCAAGTTAGAAATAACTATGGTCTATTCGCTATAACTTGGCCCACAACAAAAATTAAAATCAAGTTAGAAATAACTATGATCTATTCGCTATAACTTGGCCAGTAATCATGACTCCTAATCTACTTTTTTAGTTATAATTAAGAGGTTAGAGGTCACGATTTCTGGCCAACTTATAATGAACGGACTATAGTAGACAGGCATTAGGTATTTAGGTTTGGGGTCCATTCAATTTGGCACAGGCACACAGCAGTTTCTTTGTGCTTCTTTCCCCTTGATTGAATTCTTCCCAGTATTTAAAAAGTGTACCCTGCAGCTGCTTATATTTTTGTCTCTGATATCGAATAATCTTTTCCTCATCTAACAATCTCATTTGGAGGCTAACGAGACTGGCTTCTTCATGAAGGAGATTAATTAATAAATAAAAGGGAAGTGATGCATTTACTGCATGCCTGTTTAGTCTGTTGTGCCATCCCTCAACATCATTATTGGTTCTGATGGACTGCATAAACATACAGTACTCCATGTTTCAGGTGGTCACTGGGAAGAGGCAATCCATGTCGATTCCGAATCAATAAGGGAGTTTGAAAGTAATCTTGATAAAGCATGGGGAAGACAAGATTTGAAGTTTGATTATAAAACAAAAATACAGAATAGTAAAAATGTTGCGTCTGCTACCGCCGCCGCCAACACCGTGAACGACCGCAGCAGTGCAAGTACTGGTACTGAGCTGGATACACAGGCATAGTTTGCCTTTTTCCAGAGGATCTACTGTAAGAAACTGTAAGAAATGTCGAATTAATATAGGTTACAAGGTCCTTCAGTGCTGGTGTTGAAGCCTTCTCTTCTAACACCTCGAACATAGTTGGAATGTGTTCTGCAGGCAAGAAAGGGAGGGCCATGAGACGCTTTATGTAGGAAAAAGTTATCTGGTCGTGGGTATATGCAGTTACCAACTTGTTGAACTTTCCTCCATATTGCTTGGGTCCAATGGAAGAGACATCCACGCACTTTGATCTCTGGTAGTTCTTTGTTTATATAGCAGCCCACAATTTGCTCTCAAAATCAATTACAAGTTCTTGAACTGCTGGTCGGCTTGGCATAATGTTGATGATTGCTCGTAGTACGTGGCTGTAATCACGTTTGCCCTTCCCAGCCATCAAGACAAAAGCTAAAGGAAATTGTTTTGTCTCTGTGTCATTTTGGATGAAGGCATGTACAGTAGTGAAAATAGCTGAGAGAAAGGAGCACGAACAACTTTGAAGGTTGCGTCGGCATACCATCTCTTTGCCTTGCTGAAAAATGTTAAAATTTTATGTGTGGAAAATACTAGATGGCGTCTGCGTCTTCCTTCATTACCCGTCCAAACATCACACTTGAGAAAGTCCTCTGGGATATGCGTTTCCTCAATCTCAAAGTCCAGGGTGGTTGGGTCTTGGGGGCGGGTTTTCTGCCTTCTGTAATTTGCTTGGCGAGCAAGGTTGGTAGGTTTTGGGAGGGCAGGACATGGGGTTTCATTTACTTGATCAAAGAGGACCTCATCAACTATTCGAGCAGCGGACCTGTAGTGATTATTGGTAGCCTTCTCTCGAGCATTCTTTACTACTTTGGCTACTGTAGCTGCTCCAATGCTGGGTTGATGGCAGTGAGGATGAGGGCCTTCCACATATTGTTGTCCATGCTGTTTCACCGTTGCAAGACATTTTACAGATTTATTCCTTACTGTGCAACGCCAGTCCACTCGGTTTTCTTTATTCCTCATCACCGTGTATGAATAGCCCCGGCTGTCACACCACTTTGAATGGCCACGCTGTGATGAGTTGGCAACTACCTCGTAAGTGAGTGGAACGGGGTGGGCATCACACTCAATGGGGGGTGGGGTAAGGTCAGCAATATCGTCACGGTCCTCTTCAACTGGAGTAGGTATATTGTAGGGTCCAAAGTCGATTTCTGAAGATGTAGTATCATTCACGCTATGGGCTGAGGTGGTGTGATCAACTTCACTTGCATGGGTGTTGTCTGCAAGTGGTTCCGCCAATGAACAGGGATTACATATGAAGTGAATCACAGTCTTGCGACGTACAGCCTTCCTGTAAAAATTCCGAGGAATTCCTGTGCCACATAGTCGATGTTGCCACTTATTACAAGTCTCACACTCCAAGGCCTCCTGCCGTGTGGTGACATTGGTTTGACATACAATGCAGAGTGCAGCCATAATGATGTACCGGTAGTGAATGTCAGATAAGCAATGACAGTGAGAGTTGTAACAATAGACTATGCTCAGAATTTGGTAGACTACTGTTTAAAAAAAATCACTAAGTATCGTTTCATTTTCACAAACAAAATTTAATTTCTAAAGATCAACTGACGGCCAGGTGTTTCAGACGGTTTCATTTATTTACTGACTTACAGCAGTGTTGCGTTTTATATATTTGAAGATATATGACACCCAATTGAATGATACTGTAGTCTCACTATATAATATCGTATTCAAAACACCTTTCATCATCCATGAAGCAATTATTTGAAGATTTATATTATTTGAATGATGTGGGTCGTACAATAAAATATGAAAATTCGTAATGAACATTTTCAAAATGCGCCGAGCATATGGTGCCGAGTTCGTGCGACGAGTGAGACGAATTCGTATCTGCGCCGACTTCGATGGCATTCGATTAGACCTAGGTCCCTAGGCTAATTCATTTATTTGCCCCCTGCTTGCAATTGCCTAGCCTATATATGATAATCACAATATGTCATGGGGGGGCAAAGCCCCCCCCCCCCCTCCCCTCAACATATTATTGTATCCAATGGCATTCAAAATAGATGGGAACATGATTGCAAAGGTCCGGCGCCTCCCCCGCCGGCCGCCGCCGCCATGTTTACATAGCCTAAATTGTCGATTGCCGTGGTTAAGTTCGCGTTTATTTTGACAGCGATTTTTTTCGGTAATTTGCTCCCTGCTGGCAATAAATATGATGATCACAATATGTCATTGGGGCAGGGGGGGCATTGGGCAAAGCCCCCCCTCAACATATTATTGTATCCAAAGGCAGTCAAAATAGACGGGAACATGATGGCAAAGGTCTGACGCCACTATGCGTAGTGTAAGCAAGGCTGGCGGTACGCCCGCACTTAACATTCTTGCCCTATGTTGTCGACGAGTGTTCCAATTAAGTGGTGTTTTTTCGGGGAGACATCCTTTTCAACTGTCCCCTCTATTGTCATTATTTTATATATAATATAGGAAAATATGGGCCTAACCGTAACTAGGCCTACCACTAATTTTCCCATGGTTTTTCTTTTTGGCTTTAGGTAGTTTTCATCATTATACAGTAGGCTACCGGGGATGGATGTAGAGTTCGGGCATACGGTCGTCATGTTTACATAGGGCGATCGCCGCGCTCGCACTTACGTTCCCGTCCATTTCGACGCTATATTTTCTGCTATTTGCCCCCTGTCATTACTACATGAATACTAGGTTAGGTTAGGTTAAAATAGACGAGAAAATTATGGGAAAGGTCCGACGCCAATACGCGTAATGTAAACAAAGATGGCGGTACGCCCGGTCACTACATCCTACCCGGCTACGGTAGTTGAAATTAGTTACAATCCCCGAAATTTTTTATTTCTGCCATTATCCAACAATCTTAAAACACTCAGATGTAAGTTATTTTCAGGGTAGGCTAAATAGGCTAGCCTATACAATATGTTTTGCCGTTGGATACAGGATGGGTTGTGGGGGCTTTGCCCCCCCCCCCCCCATGAATTATTGAAATTAGCATCCATTTTAACAGTAAGAGGCTTAATACGAGTTTCACTGCTGTCAATAGGGAGAGTTTTTTTGTTTTGACAGTACTTTATAGGCTATAGGCTAGTGCACTTAACCTGCTGAGCCCCGGCTAGTTATAATATTTTGTTCACCCCAGTCCCAAGCCATTTTCACTTTTTGTTTTTGTTTGCTAAAATGGAAGACAAGGATGAGAAATGGAAACAAAAAAATCACCTCGGATATTGGGGGGGGGGGGGGGGAGCCTCAAAAAAATGTCTTGAGTCAAAATGGAAGAGAATGGTGAGAAATGAAGAAAAAAATAAAAACAAACTCACCTCGGTCATTGGGGGGGGGGGGGGTCGAAAGTTCGTCTCCCCCGCATGACCACCCGCCCGGGAGCACTAGGGTGAAAACTGAGTATGGCATTGTACGGCATACATCCTAAGGAGTGTCTCACATAAATCTCAAGCCTCTAGCTCCCATACGACCAGAGTATTGAAGGTTCAATGTGGCGGTGAACTAAGGGTGTAAAGTATCCCCACTAAGCCCACCACCACCGGCCGCGCGGCTGTCTTGGGCCGCTCACACCTACCGGCCCGGCTCGCCCACACACTACGGTACCTCCCCCTCCTATTCTCCCGCCATTTCCTACCTTACGAGCCACGTAACTGATTTTAATATGCCGGACGCACGTGATGCGTCACTGGGAGTTGGTGATCAAAAACTGCCGACGCATCACGTGCGACGCTGGGTCTCAATGGGTTATAATGTATCTCCAGAGTTTGAAACACATTTTAATATGATCTTTTACACATAGGCTACATATATAAAATGGCAAGAATGTAGTTACCGGGTGTCTTGTTTACACTACGCGGACGCTCACCATCATGTTCCCATCTATTTTGACTGCCTTTGGATACAAAAATACATTACCCCAACCAAGCCGTGGTGGTCAAGTGGTGAGCACGCTCGCGTGTGAATCTGAAAGACCCGGGATCGAATCCCTGCCACGGCGGACATTTAGTGGGTGCGGTAGTACGTCCTAGCATGTTTCACATGCTTGCACCCAGTCAGGGGACATCCTGACGACGTATACAGACAAAACACACATAACAAAGCCACTCCAACACCGTCCTCTCTCTCCAACACCCCTTCTCCCCTCTCAACACTCTTCTCTGAGCTATTGCCGATAAAAATGGCATGTTCAGTCCTGTAAAGAATCGTAAGATTCAGAGTCGTAAAGATTCCAGGACGAGCTCATTAGCGGCGGATCCCCAGATCGACCGTGGTGATTGTCACCTAAACATCATCTAAAAAAAAAAAAAAAAAAAAACTAACCTAACCTAACCTAGTACAGTATTATAGATTTATAAGTATTTATTTTATTATAGGTACAGTCGACCCTCGATTTAACGGACTAATAGGGGGGAGACGGTGTCCGTAGCTGGAAAATTGCCTTCGGACTTTGCCGATTTAGCCCCTAATATGCCTCGAAAATGAAGATTTTTAACTTTCCGGGTGTTTTTATGTCTTTCCTTACATATTGCACAATTTTTTTTTTTTTTTAATAAATACTATGTAAATAAAAATGTTCTTTCATTACCGAGATAAACAAATAAAAAACATAGAAATACAGGGGTTTGCCGGGAAACTGGTGCACCGCGCCAGCCAATTACCGGACAATTTTTCGAACAACGGACTTTGTCCGTTGCTGGGTCCGTTGTCCGGCTACGGACAGAGTCCGTTAAATCCGAAATCCGTTGTATCGGGGTCCATTAAATCGAGGGTCGACTGTATTTATAGATGTCCCCATAAAATTTTAAGACTGAGTGTTCCACACATACGTGCAGTTTCAGTCTCTTGTCCTAATGGCGGCGTTCCAGGCGGTGTTAAGGGCTGCTTCACTTGTCAAGTTCTTGGATTTGAGATCGGCATGTATAGTCCGATCCCAGGTCTTCCTCGGTCCACCCCTTGGTGCAGCTCCCTCCACAATCACAGACCTGCATTTTTTCACCCAATTTTGTTCATCCATTCTCTCCACATGTCCATACCATCCCAGTCTACTTGTACGCATCACCTTGCTAATACTGTACTCTTTATACCTAAACGTCTCCTCAGCTCAACATTTGTTATTCTATCCTGTAGCCTGGCCCCACACATCCATCTCACCATTCTCATCTCATTACGTTCCATTCTGTTGACATCCTCTACTTTAACGGCCCATGTTTCTGAGGCATACGTCATTGCACTTATAACTCATGAGGCATACACCTTTCCCTTCAGGGGGAGAGGCATTCTTTTCATGGTCAGCATTGGCAGCAGTTCTCTGAACTTCCCCCAGCCACACCTAATTCTAGCAACAGTGGCAGCCTCGGCCCCACCACCGGCAGAGATGATATCTCCTAGGTAACAAAACTTGTTCACCAGCTCCAAAGACTCATTTCCAAAATTCACAGCCACAGGATCATCACTTAACACAAGCTCGCCTTTGCACACTACGCACTCAAATTTCTCTATTTCTGACTTATCCTTCGGCAGGGGTCCCTTTATTCTACTACAGCGCTTACTCCCATGGTGTACCCAACATCTACAGATGCTACATTGAATTGAGTTAACGCCCACTCCTTTTCCACACACTGCACATGGGTATGCACCGCTCTTTTCCACATTGCCTCGTCTCAATCTACAATGCATAACCTTGGTTTTGTTAATATTGACTCTTAAACCCTTGCTCGCCATGCCCTCTCTCCACTCTCTGAATTTGGCCTCAGCATCTTGCATACTGTCAGCTATTAGGACTAAATCGTCTGCATAAAACAGTTCCAACGGGAGTCCACCTCTAAAAACTTTAGACAGTGCCTCCAAGACCATAATAAAGAGGAGGGGGCTTAACACTGAACCCTGATGGACTCCAACACGGACTGCGAACTCATCGCTCAGTACACCCTTCACCCTCACCACACTTCGTGAATCCTCATACATCTTCATTATCACACGCACCAGCCACTCTTCCACACCAAGTTTCCTCATAGCCCACTGCACAACATCTCTAGGCACCCTATCAAAGGCCTTCCCCAGGTCTACAAACACAAAGTAAAGATCCCTACCTTTTAGTAAGTATCTGCCTGACTATGAAGATAGCATCGGTTGTACCCCGTCCTGGCGTAAAACCAGGGTGTCAAACCGAAGCAATTTTGTGTGGAGACTCGAATGAATATGAGAAGGAATACAAGAAAATTAACTTGGAATAGCATTGTTTTGGCCCCTTTATCACTTCCAAAGACATAATTTAAACTATAAACCATAATTTTATCTTTACATATACAATAATAAAGACAAAAAATATTGGACTCGGCTCTCGTTTGACACCCTGCGTAAAACCAAACTGCATATCATCAATGGAGATGCTTTGCCTGATCAAACCCTTAAAGACTCTCTCACAGACCATCATGATTTGGTCGAGCATTTTCAGGTCCCTAAAATGTCCTCTATCTAGCGCATCCCCTTTTCCTTTGTATATATTTACTATTACACTTTTGAGCCAATCCTCTGGGATTTTCTCATCTTTAATAATGGTGTTTATCAACTCAGTGACTAAATTTACACCAGTCTCCCCTGAGGCTTTTATCATCTCAGCGACACTGTCAGAGCAACCTGGAGCTTTACCGTCCTGCATCTACTCATAAACACGGTTGCCCAAGAAAGTTTGCCGATGTTAAGATTTTTATTTTATTTTTTATTTTTGGTTTTTAATTTGTAATCGGTACATATCGCATTATACATTAACCCGTACAGCCCCAGCGACGCGTCTGACGCGTCGGCGATGTATGTAACGCACAGCCCCAGAGACGCGTCTGACGCGTCACCCTAATTGCGCCGACCATAACCTCAGGTGTAGCCACTCAAGAGGGCTCAGATTTGTATGGGAACTGTGTACGTATCCCACGCAACCGTGCCGATGGTTGAAAACTCTCAAAGTCCACGTGCGTGCGCGTGAGCGCGCAATAACCTGGTTTTTTGGGGTAATTGCCTTCAATTTTTTACTCATGTAAAATACGTTTTCGGGGGCTCTGTTGGACCATTCTTTAAGCTTTTTGAGCGGTTTTTCGTGGTTTTTCCTTCATTCCTAACCCATTCGCTATTGTTTCTGGAATAAAACAATTTTTGAAAACCGGCCGGATTCTGGTGAACAAACATTACAAAACTAGCCGGGGCTCCACGGGTTAAAACTATTTAAGCAAGAAAGTTAGATAAAAGCATTTCGAACAATCGAGTGAAAACAGATTTCTATTATGTTTATTCGTTATCTATTTATCAGTTTAATTAACTTTTGATTGACGTAAAATCCGAATTCGTCCCACGTCCGAATTCGCCCCAGTTCTAATTTATTCTATAATAGCCTTCAAATATTAAGAAATAATTAGTGGTAGTTTCGGTAATAAGTACCATAATACAGTCGACCCTCGATTTAACGGACCCCGATACAACGGATTTCGGATTTAACGGACTCTGTCCGTAGCCGGATAATGGACCCAGCAACGGACAAAGTCCGTTGCTCGAAAAAAAAAGTCCGGTAATTGGCTGGCGCGGCGCACCAGTTTCCCGGTAAACCCCTGTATTTCTATGGTTTTTATTTGTTTATCTCGGTAATGAAAGAACATTTTTATTAGAAAACCTTTAATTTTATGTGCAATATGTAAGGAAAGACATAAAAACACCCGGAAAGTTAAAAAATCTTAATTTTCGAGGCATATTAGGGCTAAATTGGCGAAGTCCGAAGGCAATTTTCCAGCTACGGACTTTTTCCAGCTACGGACACCGTCTCCCCCCTATTAGTCCGTTAAATCGAGGGTCGACTGTATAGGTTTGATTCCCGGAGGTAAGTAATGAAAACCTAATATTTAGTAGGGCCCCGCAATCAATTGACGAATTGCTATTAATATAATAGTCTCCCATTCAACACCTGCGTCAGCCATTTGAATCAACCGCCGCGGCATGAAAACGGGAGTAGGCCTACTCCTCATAAGTGCAACGCGTGTTCTCTTATGGAATCGTCCTTATGATTGGGTAGGCTACCCTACAGAAAAAACTTTGTAGAAAATAAAAAATAAAAATATAACTTTAATATCTGTTATATTATGGCTTTCCATGTGTGGATTTCTTGTGCGTAGCCCCAGGCGCAGGCTTCCCTAGCGGCCATACTTGATTCAATGATATATCAAGACTATACTAGAAATCAACGAATAGGAAGAGGATGGATGGGAGGGCCAAACATCGTCAATTGATTACGGGGCCCTACTAAATATTAGGTTTTCATTACCGTACTTCCCTCCAGGAATCAAACCTATAATTTAATAGTGGCCCCTCCATCAATTGACGAATTGCTAAGAGTACCGAGACTGGAGGGGGACATACGTGACAATATCGAACCACCAACCGAATACCATAGGTACCAGACAAGAATCCGTATAACAAAATATAAGTACCGTAAACTGGGGTAACTTCGGACATTTTTCGAGGTTTTTTAACAATTTCTCCTGACTGTAAACACATTATACAGATTTATCTAGGTCAAGTGATGTGTGGTTATAGTGCGCCGTAATCCAGGAAGCCTCCAAAAAATTTCCCCCATAATAAGAGAGCTATCCTTGTCCGAAGTATGCTTGAAAAGTTGAAAACTTCTGACATGTATGGATAACTTCGGACGTACAGTGATTTCTTATGGAAAATGATTGCCAAGAAAGCTGGGATAACTCCGGACAAACGGAGGAGAACTTCGGACGTACTATTGTGGCTTTATTTCATTAATTTTTCGGCTCCTACTATTTTATATGAATATTTTATTATTTCTGCTTATTCCTGTCCGATGTTTTAGTGGAAAATGCACAGTCAACACTTTAAGGCTTGTATAGTCAGTATAGGAGGGGGTTATATACGATGTTTAACAGATATTCTTTTTGGATCTGTTCTCGTTAGGGATTAAACTCACTCCTAGAAAATATTGAGCAAGAAAAATAACCAATGCTGTCAAATCAATAACTCGATAATTAACTAGGCCTAGTGAAAATATATAGGTATGCATAGGGTAAGGTGGGGTGAATCCGCCGCGAAACGTGTTTTTTTAATAACAACATCTAACTGAATCAGAATTCAGAATTTTTTGTTTACATAACTTTAACATTCTCGCTTTCCTGCACACGCTCATATCATTTTTATTTGAAAAAACAAAACATTAAGGTTTGTAATGGGTGGCGAAAACCGTTACTCGCGCGGCGGATTCACCCCGCCCGCCGGGGTGAATCCGCCGCGGTTAAATATCATCGATGATTTAATCCTGCCACGGCGATTTTACCCCCAATTAAGTAACAATTAAGATGTTTTATTATTAGATTGATATCTATCTATCTATCTATTGCCTGACGCCGTGATCCCCGAAGGGGTGGCCACGAACGAACCGCCCCCATGCACCTCTGTCCCCAGTCAGTCGACGCCCCTCCCCCCAACCAGCACCGCCTTCGTTCATGTACTTCCTCACTCCATCCTTCCACCTCATATTCGGTCTACCTCTCCCCCTCTGTCCCTCCACCTCGCTCTCGTACACCCTCTTAGTCATTCTCTCGCTTTCCATACGTTCCATATGGCCGAACCATCTCAAGTTGTTCCTTTTCACACTTTCCAGCACATCTACCTCCACACCACACCTCCTTCTTACTTGCTCATTAGTCTGTCTATCCCTCCATGTAACTCCGCACGCACTCCTTAAGTAATTCATTTCCACTGCTCTCACTCTTGGTCTGAGTCTCTCAACCAACGTCCATGCTTCGCTTCCGTAAGTCAGTGTCGGGATTACCACACTGTCATGCAAGGACTTCTTCACTTCCATACTGACCACCCTATTTCTTGTTACTGCTTTTAGCGTTCCTACAACCCTCTTCCCCTGTTGTACCCTCTCCCGCACCTCTTCATCCATAGTCCCATCTTTACTCAACACACTGCCCAGATACTTAAAAGAGTTGACGATCTCCATAGCCTGACCGTTCAGCTTCACCTCACACTCTGTGACTTCACCCCTTTCGAAGACCATAACCTTGCTCTTCCCCGTATTTACCTTCAAATTCCGTTTTTCGCACACTGTTCCAAACTCATTTACCAGACCCTGCAACTCCCATTCATTATCACTCATCAGAACTGTATCATCCGCAAACAGCAGTATAGGTAGCTTCCACTCAATTCCCTCCCTTTTCAACGATACACCAACATCCACTGCTCTTGATAGTATTTCTTTCATAACTCCATCCATATACAGTATACAGTAAACAACCACGGGGACATCACACACCCCTGTTTCAAACCAACATTCAGGTCAAAGAACTCGCTCTGCTCACTCTCCACACGTACTGCCGCCTTTGCACCCTCATACATGCTCTTCACTGCTTTCAGCAACTTGCCCTCTACTCCGTATATTCTAAGTACTTTCCACAAACCTTCTCTATCCACTCTGTCATAGGCCTTCTCCAAGTCCATAAAGGCAACATACACCTTTTGTTTCTTCTCCAGATACTTCTCCACAACACAATTCAGGGTAAAAATCTGATCTACACATCCTCTTCCCTTCCTAAAACCTCCCTGCTCGTCGCCTATCCATTTCTCCGTTCTCACTCTCACTCTCTCAATCACTACCCTACTGTATACCTTCCCTACTACGCTTAGAAGACATATTCCTCGGTGGTTACCACACACTCCTCTTTCCCCTTTGCCCTTATATAGGGGGACTATTATGCCAGTCTTCCAGTCATCGGGTGCACTCCCCTTCTCCCATGCTAGTTTGCACATTTTCCATACCCATTCTATCACTAGAATTATAGAATTTAGAAAATTATATAATTATATATACCGGGTATTTATGCCTGAATTTTTTTTTTTTTTTTTTTTAGTTTCCACTTAGAAATCACAGACAACCATCTTGTAACGAAAAAAAAGTGTATTGGGAGATGTAAAGTCGCCGCCACGAAAAATGTTCAATACTGCTTACATATTTTTCAGTTTGAAATATTATGGAAAAATATTTGTCTTCGTTAAATAAATGACAACTACGCATTTTTGTGTTCTATCATCATCTACACGTACTATAAACATACTGTACCTAGAATCAATTCCATACGTATTTGGATTTATGACTAATTGTTTTAGACAAGTATCTTACGTCCGCGGCGATTCCACCCCCCGGCGGATTCACCCCACCTTACCCTACTCTATCACTGCATATACATTTTTATGATTTTGAGCATTTTTATAGGTAGGGTAAGACGGGGTAATTCGCCGCGGCGCTAATAATTTGCATTCAAACGCCGATATCTCCGAAACTATTGCATGGGTTTGGCTTCAGTTTGCTTAGGTTGTAGAGCAGTTTTGGTTTAGGTTGTAGAGTAAGTTTGGTTTAGATTGAATAGCTAGTTTGGCTTAGGTTGTAGATCTAGTTTGGCTTAGGTTTTGTTGCAGTTTCGCGGGGCCTGGAGCCGGGGCTAGCGGCGCATCTGACGGTATGGTCGGGTGTGTGTGGGGGTGGTTTGTATTAAAATGTAAAACTTGCAAACTAAACAAACCAAAATTGGGACAAGGACAATATAAAGTCAAATTAAATTATCAAAATCGCTATGTGGAAACAACGTTTACTAAAATGAAAATTATTAAATAATAGAACACATGTGTGTTTGTTTGTATGTTTGCGTGTGACACCGTGTTGGCAGTAGCCGTCAGCTGCTGCCTGGTACTTTGTACTAGCAACCTACACGCCTCACCCACACGAGACACGTCCACACCCGCACTAAATACTTCCACACCCGTAGGCCTAATAAATACGTCGACACCCGCACTACATGTCCACAACTCCACACCCGCACTAGACAGTGGCGCCTAGGCCTACACATGTGACACACCTGCATCTCTGCCCGCCCTGTTCAGTTGTGTGTGTGTTCGTGCAACGTTTTTCTAATGGCATGTTTAGTGACAGTTTGGGTTTGTGAATGTTTTCATTGATTTTACCTGCGTGCTAGTGTTTTGTCTGGCCATTAATCATATAATGTTATCTAGTTTACTAGCTAGATGATGTGTAAAATAGGTCGCGGCGAAATTACCCCGCCGGGCGGGGTAATTTCGCCGCGAGAGTGACTTTTTTCAAAAATTCGGCAGCATGACCAAAACATTTATATTTTTGTTTTCGTTTTTTGGGCATCTATAGCAGAAAGGCTGAATGTATAGATAAAAAAATAAAAATTTAAAAATTCCATTTGTGGCAGTGTATTCGTCAAAATACGCGATTTTCGGCGAAATTACCCCGTCTTACCCTATAACGTATTTGTTGGTGTTTCTTTCGGCAGATAAAACATTTTTTGGACAAGATATTTCTTACAGTTTCTTACAGTAGATCCTCTGGAAAAAGGCAAACTAGGCCTGTGTATCCAGCTCAGTACCAGTACTTGCACTGCTGCGGTCGTTCACGGTGTTGGCGGCGGCGGTAGCAGACGCAAAATTTTTACTATTCTGTATTTTTGCTTTATAATCAAACTTCAAATCTTGTCTTCCCCATGCTTTATCAAGATTACTTTCAAACTCCCTTATTGATTCGGAATCGACTACATACTGGGGCAGTGCGTTCCACTCATTTACCACTCTATCACAAAATGAGTTCTTTGCCTTCTCAAGCCTATTTCTTTCTTTGTAAATTTTCTTTGAGTGTCCTCTCGTTCTTGTTCCCTCCCGCATCAAGAAGATACCTTCACACACATCCTCATCATACTTTCCTGACACTATCTTAAAAGTCTCTATCATATCCCCTCTCTTTCTCCTATATGCCAGTGTCGGAAGCCCCAGTGTCCTCAACCTCTGCTCATAGCCCGCATTCTTCAACGTTGGTACTAGCTTGCTAGCTCTCCTCTGCACTTTCTCCACTGCTTCTATATCCTTTACCATATATGGAGCCCACACCTGGTTCGCATATTCCAGGTGCGGCCTAACCAGCGCTGTATAGAGATTCCTGAAGATTTCTTCGTCAAGTGACACAAATGTCCTCCTTATCAGCCCTACAATTCTATTGGCTTTGTTTATCTTTTCCGCTAAATGTTCTGAGAAATTTTACTTATTGTCTATCACTACTCCTATATCCTTTTCTGCATTCACTTCCTCCATCGCTTCATACATACTGTATCCTACATTGTCTATCTTGCTTGTCCCAATCTGCATGTACTGTACTTGCATTTTTTTGGATGAAAAGGCATTAACCAATGCTCAGACCATCCCTTCATGCCCTCGACATCTCCTTGAAGCAAACCCAAATCTTCCTTACTCCTCACTCTTCTATACAGCTTAGTGTCATCCGCATACAGGTATACCTCACTTCCATTAGTTATAACTTCAGGTAAGTCGTTGATAAATATAACGAACAGTAGTGGTCCCAACACAGATCCCTGAGGAACCCCACTTGTAATTTCCCTCCACCCCGAACCTATTCCATTCACCAGCACCCTCTGTCTCCGATCTTTCAGGAAGGCTTCTATTCATTTCACACATTTCTCCCCTATATTATAGCTTCTAACTTTCTCTATTAACCTTTTATGTGGGACCTTATCGAAGGCCTTCATAAAATCACAATATACCACGTCTATTACATCACCATCCTCTAGAATTTGCATCCAATCATCTACCACCTTAATTAGCTGTAGTACCGTCGACCTCCCCGGCAAGAATCCGAACTGTCTCCCACTGAAAAGTTGGTTTGATTTCATATGCTCCATTATTCCTTTTCTAATTACCGTTTCCATTAGTTTACACACAACACTTGTCAAACTGACTGGTCTATAATTTCCTGGGTCATTTCTCTTTCCCTTTTTAAATATAGCTGTTATGTTCGCCTCTCTCCAGTCCATCGGGATTTGTCGTGTATTAAACGATACCTCAAATAACATTTTCAATGGCTCTACTAACATCTCACCTCCTTCCTTTATGATTCTTGGGTGTATCCCATCCGGTCCCGGGGACTTACTTCTGTTCATTTTTTCTATAGCCCTTCTTATTATAGCATGGGAAAACTCTATTAGTTCTAGTTTTAATTACAATCCATTGACTCCCTTTTCATATTTTTAATTTTGTAATCTTATTCAGTATTTAGGTTTACAATACGCCACTTTTAACATTTTTATTGGCACAGGGTATGGCTGACGCCTCCCTCAGTGGGTTACCCCTTTCCTAAAATTTCTAAATTTTTATGTCAACTCCTTACCTGTAAATAATATCTACCCTTCTTGAATGTTTTACGGCTCTTTCAGCTGCTTGGCATAGAGCCATGGTATTTGTTCTAAAAAAAAAAAAAAATCCACACTGCACATGGGTAGGCTATGCACTGCTCTTTTCCACATTGCCTCGTCTCAATCTACAATCTTTAACCTTTGTTTTGTTTGTGGAGGTAGATGTGCTGGAAAGTGTGAAAAGGAACAACTTGAGATGGTTCGGCCATATGGAACGTATGGAAAGCGAGAGAATGACTAAGAGGGTGTACGAGAGCGAGGTGGAGGGACAGAGGGGGAGAGGTAGACCGAATATGAGGTGGAAGGATGGAGTGAGGAAGTACATGAACGAAGGCGGTGCTGGTTGGGGGGAGGGGCGTCGACTGACTGGGGACAGAGGTGCATGGGGGCGGTTCGTTCGTGGCCACCCCTTCGGGGATCACGGCGTCAGGCAATAGATAGATAGATAGAATCCCTTGCTCGCCATGCCCTCTCTCCATCTTCTGAATTTGGCCTCAGCATCTTACACATTGTCAGCTATTAGGACTAAATCGTCTGCATAAGACAGCTCCAACGGGAGTCCGGATCTAAAAACTCTAGACAGTGCCTCCAGGACCATAGTAAAGAGGAGGGGGCTTAACACTGAACCCTGATGAAATCCAACACGGACTGTGAACTCCTCACTCAGTACACCTTTCACCCTCACCGCAGTTCGCGAATCCTCATACATCTTCATTATCACACGCACCAGCCACTCTTCCACACCAAGTTTCCTCATAGCCCACTGCACAACATCTCTAGGCACCCTGTCAAAGGCCTTCTCCAGGTCTACAAACACAAAGTAAAGATCCCTGTCTTTTAGTAAGTATCTTTCCTGTATCTGCCTGACTATGAAGATAGCATCAGTTGTGCCACATTGTGGCATAAAACCAAACTGCATATCATCAATGGATATGCTTTGCCTGATCAAACCCTCAAAGACTCTCTCACAGACCTTCATGATTTGGTCAAGCATTTTCAGGCCCCTATAATTACCTCTATCTAGTGCATCCCCTTTTCTTTTGTATATATTTACTATTAGGCTTACACTTGTGCCAATCCTTTAGGATTTTCTCATCTTTAATAATGGTGTTTATCAACTCAGTGACTAAGCTGACACCAGTCTCCCCTGAGGCTTTTATCATCTCAGCAACAATGTCAGAGCACCCTGGAGCTTTACCGTCCTTCATGTTATTGATTGTGTCACTCACTACAGCTGGTGCTATCAAAGGAGGGGGTCCAGATATTGGTTCTTCGATACTAAGCTGTTCCTTATCCCATTCAAACTCTACATTTAGCAATCGTTCATAGTGTGCCTTCCATGCTTCTCTGATTTCATTTTCTGCATACACAATCTTCCCATTATCGTTTCTAACACACTATTCACCTATAATATCCCTACTGTCATTTTTAACTCGCCTAGCTAGGTTGAAGATCCCATTGGGAGTGTCAGTGTTACACACTTGTTCGAGGACCATATTCTTAATGCCTTTTTTAGCATTGTAAATAACTCTTTTGGCAGTTCGTTTAGCTGTCTGGTATTCCTCCTTGCTGCCTCCCTTCTTCCATGCTTTGAAGCATCTCCTTTTCTCCTTCATAGCATGCTCTACCTCATCGTTCCACCACCAGGAGGTCTTATTCCTGGGGTGACTCTTTGTTTTCCCACAGACTTTGTCAGTGGCAGCGAGAAGGCTATGCTTAAGGAAATTCCATTGACTATTTACATCGCTAGGCCTGGCTTCCTTATTTCTATTTATTTCCTCCAGTTCACTATGAAACCTATCCCTAACTTCCTTGTTCTTCAGCAGCCACACACTCCTTTTGGGCATGTATACCTTCTTGCGCTTAGGATCTCTGTACAGTATAAGCTCATGTCGCACACAAGTATCTTATGCTGGGGGATACAGTACATTCTTCGCTCGGGATGACCTTTACATCCCGAACCAGTTTCCAGTCTTTCCTGTTAACCAAAAAGTAATCTATGTGGCTACTATAGACCCCAGAGTTATATGTGACCAGATGGCTCTGTCTTTTCTTGAACTTCGTGTTACACACAACCATGTTGAGTGCAACACACGACTCCAGTATGTACTGTATTCGCCTTCCAGATTCCTCCTTCCGTAACCATTTGCTCCATGTACTCCCTCGTATCCATCTGCAGATGCTCCCATGTGACCATTCAGGTCCCCTCCCAGGATTATTATTTCATTCTCCGAGAGGCCTGAAATGACACTGACGGTGTCATTCCAGAAATCCTCTTTTATCTCTTTCTGTAGACCAGCCTGTGGGGCATATGCAGATATCACATTCAGAATTCTTACACCACCTTTCAACCTCAAAACAATCGGCCTTTCACTAACTCTCGTAATTTGAAGCACACTTTCCGCCCACTCTTCAGCCACCAGAACACCCACTCCTCCTTTCACTTTATCAGTCTCAACCCCCTTCCGGTAGATCCTATATCTTTTCTTTCTTCCAACAATCCACTGTACCCCATACCCTTTCCAGAGTGTTTCCTGGGCACAGCAGACGTCCACTCGCCTCCTCTCACACATCTCAGCCACTTCATTTGCACGCAGATTCAAACTACCAACATTCACACTAGCAAGTCTGTGTGAATGGCGCCATTTATTGAGTGAATTGCACTTTTACAGTAGGTAAGGGAAATAATGGGGTAAATTGGATACACAATGGGTTGACGGGGGGCGCTGGCCCCCCCCCAACCCCCCCCCCCCCCCCCCCCCTTGACTTATTGTCATCCTCATATATGTTGATCTGTAAGGGGGCAAGAACAGGTTGCAGGTATTTCGTTTTTGCGAGTAACACTCGAGCCATTTATTGGGTGAATCGCGCCCGCCGCATCGTTCAAAAGTCGAAGGATTCATTGGACAGAATGCTTTGTTTACGGTCGGGACTGATTATTTTGGTGTTATTTTTCGGTGTAATCGGGTTTTTTCAAGTTGTCGATAACTAAATTCCTCCATGCGGACTATAATGAGAAAAATATGGCGAGTCTATTGGTCCCTATTTTCCCTAATAAATTGTTTCTAATAGGCCTAGTGCGGCGCAAGAAGTCTTTAATTATATCGCCTATAGGATTTGTTGAGGGCCCCTCACCAGTTACCCCTCCCCAGCCGGGCCCTCAGCACTTTTTGAAATATTCATCTATTTTGTATTTTTGTCAGTAGGGGGCAAACAAATTCAATTTGGTACTTATTTATGAAATTATGAGACAGACGACCACAATTTTGGGTAATCCTGACTTTTTGGACCGACAGTGATTTCAGTAAGTATTTTTTTTTTTTGTTTTTTTTTTTTGCATTTTTCTTTCAGATAAGCCTACAGTGTTCTCTTATACTGAAGAGGAGCTGAAATGAGTACAGTTGGTCCTCCGGTAACGCGAGTTTTAGAAACGCGGATTTGGTGGCACGCGGTACACCCCAAATATCCAAAATGTTATTAGCGCGGTCAATACTTACAATGATGCGGGGTCCAGCTGGGCAGTTTTCTCTCTCCTGGGCCTGGCGAGGCTGTTCCGTCTCCCTCCCTGGTCCAGTGACGTCACTTGCGGCTCATCCGGGTATGTTATTCCCTCCCCAGCGTCCTTCCCCAGTTCCACCATTGTTCGCCTCACGTACCGACCCCCCCCACCGCGTGTGTTGTAACACAGGCCGTGGTTCTCAAAGTGCCTTTTTTTCTGTGACCTAACCTTGCCGCCATGCCGCCCAAGAAGCGCCGTATCTTTACGTACGCACAAAAATATGACATCGTGAAGGAGTTAGAAAAGGGGAAGAGACAAGCTGAGTTGGCAAGACGACATGAAGTTAGCGAGAGTACAATTCGTACCATTTGGAAGGACAGGGAGAAGATTGTCAACATTATGAAGGGAAACCCTGCAGAAGGTACTCAGGCGTCGATAAAAGTGGGAAATGTCATCCTAAAGTAGACAGAGAAGCTAATGGTGAGGTATTTGGCGAGGCAAAACAAGAATCATGTGCCGACAGACGGACGGATGATCAGAGAAAAGGCGAAGAAATATTATGCAGCAGTGGCTCGAATGAACAATGTACAGAACCCCAAACCCTTTAAGGCATCTGCTGGGTGGTTGATGTCCTTCAATAAACGAAACAAAATTAAAAGTGTTCGGATCACAGGAGAGACAGCAAGCGCCGACAATGCTGCAGCCAACGAATACCCTGCTTTCTTACGTGAGGTTATTGTGGCCGATGGCTACAACATTGATCAGATTTTTAACTGCGATGAGTCGGGAGTCAACTGGAAGAAAATGCCTAAAAGGTCTTACATTTCTCGCAAGGAGAAGGCAGCAAGGGGCTACAAAATGGCCAAAGAACGTGTAACCATCTTGTTGACTTGCAATGCTTCCGGCACCTGCAAGATGAAGCCTCTAATCATCCATAAGGCAAAGCGGCCAAGGCCTTATCGCAATATGGACATGGCCAAGTTGAATGTGCATTGGATGAGCAACAAGAAGGCCTGGATGTCGTCAGCGTTGAGCCTCGAATGGTTCGATAATCATTTTGTGAAGGACTTGGAAACATATTGTGCCCGCCAAAACATTGCTTTTAAAGCACTGTTATTGCTTGACAACGCACCCGGACATTCCCGATTGTTGGTTGATCGGCACCCTAACGTAAAATTGATGTTCATGCCCCCGAATACTACGTCTCTCCTACAGCCCCTGGACCAGGAGGTGATAGCATGCTTTAACCCTTCAAACTCGGATGGTACACGTGTGTACCATTATGTTTTGCCCCCAGGAACCCGGGTGGTACAACATTGTACCAGTGGTTGAAAGCCTGTGAGCTTGGTGTGCGAGGCGTCGGTCCGACGCATGTAAACAACAGCCGGCTGGACCGACGCCCCGCATCTTCTCCGGCCACAAGAAGGAGAGCGTCGCTTGTTCGTGTGTGCCTGTATGTTGTTGTTAAGTATCGAAAAGTATTGTAAAGTGGCTGTTGTTGCCGTAAGTTATCTCCACTGAAATCATCATCACAACTCAACCAGTTGACTTAGAGAGCTCTACTTAACGCCATTCTACAGGTAAATAACACAGCTACGCTTGGGGATGTGCGGGAATGCGGGAAGCAGTCAGCATAACAATGATACGGTAGCCTAGCCTAGACGTTTTTCGGCCAAAACACCCGGGTTTCGTGCAATATTTATGTAATGCGTAGCCGGGGCTTGAGGGTTAAGGGTGCGTATGCCACTAAGACTTTCCTGATGCTCTACACTGCCACTGACACCCAAGAAGAACTGCTACAGATGTCAGACGATGAATCAGTCACTGACTCTCTCCCACCACTCGAAGAACTGTCTGCCCCAGACTCTCCCCCACCACTGAATGAGCAGGCACCAAACGAGCCTCCACCACAACAACAACAACGACCACAACACCAACAGGAACCTGCCGACGGAGCAGCTATGACAGTGCATGCCTTTTGGAAAAGGTTTCATATTAAAAATGCAGTGGATACGATGGTGGAAGCGTGGGCTGATGTGACAAGAGCTACAATCCACCATGCCTGGAGGAATGTTCTAGAGGGGTTACCTGGGCACAAGCTGGATTTACCTGAACAGCCAGTCAGGCTTGAGGCAGTGGTGGAGAGAGCAGTCGAGGTTGCCAGACGTGTGCCTGGGATGGGTGAAGTGGGGTCAGAAGATATTCAAGGTTTGATTCAGCCACCACAGGAGCCTGATGCCGAGGACCTAATGCAGGATTTGGAGGAAGAAGAGCAGGCAGAGGAAGAACAACGAGAAGAAGACGAACCCCAGGAAGAACCGAACACTCCTGGTCTACGGGAATTTGTAGAATTGTCACAACGCCTCAGCCATCACATGAACAACTTTGATCCCAAACATGATCGTTCAGCACAGATAATAGCAAGCTTCACTGCTTCCATCCAGCCATACTTCGACATGTTTCACGACAGGATAAATGCACGCCAGCAGACACGAATAACAGATTTCTTTCGACAACGAGCACAGCAACAGGAGCAAGTGGCGTCGAGTGACTCCGACTCCGACCCTCAGCCACCAGATGATTTACTGTCGGGTGTATCAGATGCCGACTACAGTGGCTTCGAGGACTCTGATGCTGAAGCTGGGGAGGGACCTCGCCGTATCAACGAATGGCTGGCGGCGAGAGCTACCAGACCATCAACTTCATCGCAGTGACGGCGATGGATCCAGGGGGGAGGGGACGGGGGGGATGCAACACTTCATTTATTCAGAGGTAAGAGTTGCAATGGGCAAATCAACCCAATGCACATGTAAAATAACCTTTATAATTGAATTTATTATTATAACATAGGCTTCTATGGAGAAAAAGTGGACTTTGCGGAAATCCCCAGAACACCAAGGTACCTTTAACATGTAAACATATGGGTTCGGTAACGCGGATTTGGCTAACACGGGCGGTAAGCAGAACACATTGGCCGCATTATTGAAGGACCAACTGTATTTTACCCATTATCCAACAATCTAAAAACACCCCCCACTAGTGGGGAGGGCTATGAATATCAGGGAAAATGAGGGGTAAAGAGGACAAAATACGAAAATAAGCTGTATTTGGCCATAGCTGCTTACCTTTTGATACCTTTTGATGTGTTCGCCACTCTTCTAGCGGCACCAAGGAGTGCGACGCCCCTCGTTATGGGTGGTGATTTGGTGCAGTAGACTGTTTGAAGCGACAGCTCGCTCCCTTGCGAGGATGGGCTCGTCTGGCACTTTTTGCAGTTCGACATCGAGGGCTCTCTTGAAGTTCTAACGAGACGTCCCTCATGTCTTTTACTCGCCGTGGGAGTTTGTTGAAGAGACGTGGGCCTCTGTGTGATAACCAGCCCTCTCGCAGAGAGCCCATAGCACCCCTGTTATTCATTCGGGGGATTTCCCATTTCCAGCCTCTCCTATCACTGAATTTCATGACTATCGGAGTATGTAGGTTTGGTACTAAACCCTCTGCGATTTTCCACGTGTATATTATTAGGTAACGTTCTCTTCTACGTTCCAGTGAGTACAGATTCAGTGCTCTTAAACGCTCTCAATAGTGTAGCTGTTTTATCAAACTTATATGCGAAGTGAAATTTCTTTGTACACTCTCTAAGTAATTTATTTCACCTGCTTTGTATGGGGATGTTAATACGCTACAGTATTCAAGCCGCGGTAGCACTAGAGATTTGAAGAGCGTTATCATAGGCAATTCACCGCGTGTTTTAAATGTACGCAGAATCCAACCCGTTAGACGTTTCGCAGCCGCAACTTTGACCTGGTTATGTACTTTGAAACCCATATTTTCAGACATTAATACCCCAAGGTCTTTCACACTGTCTTTCCGTTCTATTATGTGGTTAGATTCTGTTAAGTAATTTGTAATTTCTTTAACACCATTATTATCTCCGTACCGTATTAATTGGAATTTTTCTTCATTGAATTGCATGTTGTTTTCCCTGGTCCACTGGAACACTACTTTCATGTCTTCCTGCAGTCGGCCCGTGTCCTCTTGTGTGTTTACTATCTTGCTTAATTTTGTGTTATCAGCAAAAGACGACACCGTACTGTGTCTGGTGTTGGAATCTATGTCGCAAATTAGTATGAGGAACAGTGCTTGCCGTGGGATCCAGAATAAGTTGAGGGGGGGCAAAGCCCCCCTCACCCCCCCAGGACTTATTGAAATCCTCATCTATGTGGCCAGCAGGGGGCAAAATCCTAATTTTTCCTAACTGACCCTATTGTTGGATAATAGGTAAATACTCACTTCCAATAGTCCTCAATATATAAATCCACTGGATATGAACGAAAATCATGTACACACACAACAAATCGAAAGACAGATGAGAGTCCTGCAGCTGAAGACACCATTCGCAGCCATTGTTCTGTATATGTATTAGCTATCACACACTTTTTCTTTCTTTCAGACAGAATCATTGTAGCTTTTTGTGTTTGGTACAATCCCTTCATCCACACCTAGCGTAAGCCGTTTACAGTACAGATACGGTGGCAAACAAGAAACGTTTCATATCTGTCACATAACAAAGACCCTTGCTTTTGGTCCATATCATTAAATACAGTATACAAAGTTAATATTACCGGTATGCTCTATTGTTACCATTATGCCCCTGCAAGTGATTAATCGGCCAAAGCAATCAAATTTTATGCAAATTTTCCTGTTTTCCCTCTCACACTCAACTCGTTCTTGATATAGCATTGCCTTTTTTTTCTTTTTCTTTTTCTATGTCTCAACCTCGTGACTGTAGGTTGTTCAGTAGCCTGTAACTCTTACGAGGCCCCGAGATTATCGATAGAAGCTTTGAGATGTTTGGTGCTTCATATGTGTCGCACTAAATGGTCTCAGTGGAGCTTCAAGGTGTTGGTTGCTATCTTTTTGCCACACTAGATGGCGACACCTTATTTATACACGCCACTTTGATTTGGAGAGAGCACCTATACGGTCGTTCACAGCATCTTCAAATATGGTCTATGCTATGAATTGATGATGATATAGGGGGTGTTTCTTTGACATGCCGGTGTAACCAGGATACTTGTAGAACAGCAGGAACTATCAGAGCACCTCGGAAAAAACCCTGACGTTTGGCGTGGACTCGATCTGAGGTCCTTTTGGTCTGCAGTCCACGACGCTATCCCTGTGGTATGCCATCCCGATATAGTAGGCTATAATTAGCCTACCGTAATAAGAATATTCTTTCCCCCGGTATAAGATAATATTTTCTTTCCAGTACGGAAACTTGCAGAAACAACAATGGGGGACAATGCAGATTTTGATAAGAAGAAAGGGCATAGTGACCGCCATGCTGGACGCAAGGCAGAGAAGAAGGCAGCTAAGAACAAACATGTTCAAGAATTGACTGCTCAGCAGCGAAATCCAAAGGCATTTGCATTTCAGTCAGCTGTTAAAGCCCAGAGAAAGTTTGTAAGGTAAGTCTGAATTCCCAGGTAGTAGCTTCATCATCAGTAATTTCTGTGGCACTTGGAAATATGATTGAACATACATTCAAAGGTTCTTTTTCACATTACCCTGATACCGTACCCAGGTTATACCTGTACAGTATATATTTTGTTTTGTTATCATGTATGATTGGTCTGTAATTAAAGCTTTGCCTTTCATTCTTTTAAGTGTCTCCTTAGCTAAGTAAAATGTATGTCGGCCAGAATAATAACATTATCATAACACCATCAGTTTGAAGGAATTAATTGTTTGATAATTTCAGAACTCAAGATATCAAGTCTAAAGGGCACCACCAGCCTGTAGTAGACCGGACGCCCGTTGAGCCGCCCCCAGTGGTGATAGCAGTGGTGGGGGGACCTAAGGTGGGCAAGACTTCCCTGCTACGCTGTCTCATCAAGAACTACACCAGCCAGAGATTCTCAGAGATACTAGGGCCAGTCACTGTAGTTGCCGGTAATGTATATGATCCTAGTACATTTTAGTACCTTATATTTAATGTGTGAGGGTTGCTATAATACTCGGTACTTTCAACACTAACTTGCTTTAACCCTCTCTCCACGGAAGGGCTCTTGAACGCCCATAAAAAAGCATATAACAGGTACCCGGAAGGGCTCTTGAACGCCCAGTGGTTGAAAGCCTGTGAGCTTCGTGTGCGAGGCGTCGGTCCGACGCATGTAAACAACAGCCGGCTGGACCGACGCCCCGCATCTCCGGCCACAAGAAGGAGAGCGTCGCTTGTTCGTGTGTGCCTGTATGTTGTTGTTAAGTACGGAAAAGTAGTGTAAAGTGGCTGTTTTGGCCATAAAGTTATCTCCAATGAAATCATCATCACAACTCAACCAGTTGACTTAGAGAGCTCTACTTAATGCCATTCTACAGATAAATAACACAGCTACGCTTGGGGATGCGCGGGAATGCGGGAAGCAGTCAGATTAACACATATACGGTAGCCTAGCCTAGACGTTTTTCGGCCAAAACACCCGGGTTTCGGGGAATATTTATGTAATGCGTAGCCGGGGCTGGAGGGTTAAGATAGGCTGAAATATAAGATGAATTGACCCTACCAAGAATTCACCTGAGACATCTGGTGGACGCTTCCGAACTAGCGCCAGAGCTACGACTGTCGACATCGACAATACCCAATACTTAGGATATACTGTACACAGTTTATCTCGATTTTTTGTGATTCTACATGTTTATATTTTAGATAAAGTGGTAGTGGTGGATAGAGTGGTAGTAGTAGATAAAGTGGTAGTGGTAGATAAAGTGGTAGTGGTGGATAAAGTGTTAGATTTAGATAAAATGGTAGTGGTAGATAAAGTGATAGTGGTGGATAAAGTGGTATTAGTAGATAAAGTGGTAGTTTTGGATATAGTGGTAGTGTTAGATAAAGTGGTAGTGGTAGATAAAGTGGTATTAGTAGATACAGTGGTAGTGTTAGATAAAGTGGTAGTGGTGGATAAAGTTGTGGTAGTGGTAGATAAAGTGGTAGTGGTGGATAAAGTGGTATTAGTAGATAAAGTGGTACCGTAGTGGTAGATAAAGTGGCAGTGTTTGATAAAGCGGCAGTGGTGGATAAAGCGGTAGTGGTGGATAAAGCGGTAGTGGTGGATTAAGTGGTAGTAGTGGATAAATGGTAGTTTTGGATAAAGTGTTAGTGGTGGATAAAGTGGTAGTGTTAGATAAAGTGGTAGTGGTGAATAAAGTGGTAGTGGTAGAAAAAGTGGTAGTGATAGTGGTGGATAAAGTGGTAGTGGTAGACAAAGTGGTAGTGGTAGATAAAGTGGTAGTTGTGGATAAAGTGGTAGTGGTAGATACAGTGGTAGTGGTGGATAAAGTGTCAGCTACATACATTTTGACTAACTGCTTAAAATAAAGAATTGTTGAAGGAGAGGGAGGGTGGATATGGCTGCGATGTCGCCAATTTCCCACAATGCACTGCGGTAAACATTGCATTCAGCGCCTCTATCGGCCACTGTAGGCATTTATTGGTAGGGAGAATTGTATATATACAGGTCTTGTATTTCAGACTAATTGAGGGGGGGGGGGGGATGTCAAACCGGAGCAATTTTGATTAAAGACTTAGAGGAATTAAAAACAAAAATAATAATAATAATAACAATAACATGAAAGAGCATTGTTTTGGCCATGTTACCACTTCCTAAGACATAATTTGAACTGCAAACCATAGTTTTATCTTTGCACATACAATAATGGACTCAACTTTTGTTTGACACCCAGAGGGGGTGGGGTGGGGTGGGGGAGATCCTGTCCGCCGTGTTTGGAAGTGTGAATCCCTTTAGCCTTTTAACCCATCAGACCCGGAAGAGCTCTTGGGCACCCATAAAAACAACCCCGAGCTACCCGGAAGGGCTCTGAGGCACCCAGGAGCTCAAAGCCTGTAAGCTTGGTGTGCGAGGTGTACGTCCGACGTATGTAAACAACAGCCGGCTGGACCGACACCCCGCATCTCCGACCACAAGAAAGAGTACGTCGCTTGTTCGTGTGTGCCTGTATGTTGTTGTTTGTATCGAAAAGTAGTGTAAAGTGGCTGTTTTTGCCATAAAGTTATCTCCAATGAAATCATCATCACAACTGAACCAGTTGACTTAGCTCTACTTAACGCCATTCTACAGGTACGAAACACATCTACGCTTGGGGATGCGCGGGAATGCGGAAGCAAGCAAAATAACAAAGATGCGGTAGCCTAGGCGTAGACGTTTTTCGGCCGAAACCCCCGGATTTCGGGGAATATATATGGAATACTTAGCCGGGGCTGGAGGGTTAAACATTCTCCAAAAGAGAAGTTACTACTGGACTGTTGATGTTGGTAGTGAAAGATCATCAATGGTTTGAAAGTAAAAAGTAGGTCAAGATATTGGTGAAATATTTCCACATATTGAAGTGGGTGCATATCTAGTCAAGTTTGGTCTTCTGAAAAGGAAGCAATGCATTGCTGACATATGATGATCACATTATTTATTCAATGTGCATTTTGAATTATTTTTATATGGTACGGTATATTATTTAAGTGCAGCAATAAAATGGTTTTGTATGGCATAAAATACTGTACAGTACAGTATTACTTATTTTGCATTTTAATTTTGTATTTCTTTTCATCAGGTAAAAAGAAGAGGTTGACTTTTATAGAAGTGAACAATGACATTAACTGTATGATCGACATAGCCAAAGTTGCTGACATAGTCCTCATGCTTATTGATGCTACCTTTGGAATTGAAATGGAGATCTTTGAATTCTTGGAGATCTGTCGAGCACATGGAAGTCCACGTATTATGGGGGTAAGTGAGATGTTTGTTTCTTAATCCTTTCAGTATTATGATACATATCTTCATTATATTCTGGATAACATTAGACAATTTTACTCAGCTTTAGAAGGTCCTAAGTTATCAAAGTGGTCAAATCGATTTCAGTTATCCATTTTACTCATATACAGTACAATAAATCCTTTCTAAACTTCATATAATCATCAATATATAATTAAGAAACTTATCCTCGTATACAGGAGGTCAGAAGTGTGGGAAGCCATGAAAAGAGTGAAGTTGGGGAAAGCACCAGGAACAGATAGAGTGTGTGGGGAAATGTTGAGGTATGGTGGTGAGATAGTGATAGAATGGGTATGGAAAATGTGCAAACTAGCATGGGAGAAGGGGAGTGCACCCGATGACTGGAAGACTGGCATAATAGTCCCCCTATATAAGGGCAAAGGGGAAAGAGGAGTGTGTGGTAACCACCGAGGAATATGTCTTCTAAGCGTAGTAGGGAAGGTATACAATAGGGTAGTGATTGAGAGAGTGAGAGTGAGAACGGAGAAATGGATAGGCGACGAGCAGGGAGGTTTTAGGAAGGGAAGAGGATGTGTAGATCAGATTTTTACCCTGAATTGTGTTGTGGAGAAGAAACAAAAGGTGTATGTTGCCTTTATGGACTTGGAGAAGGCCTATGACAGAGTGGATAGAGAAGGTTTGTGGAAAGTACTTAGAATATACGGAGTAGAGGGCAAGTTGCTGAAAGCAGTGAAGAGCATGTATGAAGGTGCAAAGGCGGCAGGACGTGTGGTGAGTGAGCAGAGCAAGTTCTTTGACCTGAATGTTGGTTTGAAACAAGGGTGTGTGATGTCCCCATGGTTGTTTACTGTATATATGGATGGAGTCATGAAAGAAATACTATCAAGAGCAGTGGATGTTGGTGTATCGCTGAAAAGGGAGGGAATTGAGTGGAAGCTACCTATACTGCTGTTTGCGGATGATGAGTGATAATGAATGGGAGTTGCAGGGTCTGGTAAATGAGTTTGGAACAGTGTGCGAAAAACGGAATTTGAAGGTAAATGCGGGGAAGAGCAAGGTTATGGTCTTCAAAAGGGGTGAAGTCACAAAGTGTGAGGTGAAGCTGAACGGTCAGGCTATGGAGATCGTCAACTCTTTTCAGTATCTGGGCAGTGTGTTGAGTAAAGATGGGACTATGGATGAAGAAGTGCGGGAGAGGGTACAACAGGGGAAGAGGGTTGTAGGAACGCTAAAAGCAGTAACAAGAAATAGGGTGGTCAGTATGGAAGTGAAGAAGTCCTTGCATGACAGTGTGGTAATCCCGACACTGACTTACGGAAGCGAAGCATGGACGTTGGTTGAGAGACTCAGACCAAGAGTGAGAGCAGTGGAAATGAATTACTTAACACCTAACGAGTGGCCTAGGCGGTAATTTATATGTACCGCCCAGCGGGGTGTTTTTACCCTAAATAGGGTTGTTTACGTGATCATTTTCATGCCTAAATAAGACCTAGAGCGTAAAACAACTATCTATCCCTGAAAGGGCATAAACAGAGCTTTCCAATGACACCCCAACCACCCTTGTACGACCACTGGTTTTCTTGCAACGATCGCGCAACACGAGTGCAAAAACCATGTAATTAGGTACTTTCCCTACATAATTCCCTGTGTAGCGAGTGTGAGGGGGGATGGAAGGGTGGTTTTCACTTCAGTTGGCCCACCGCGGTGGTGGGCGCCGGTCATAGCCTTACTACACTCCTCACACCGCTCAGCTCTCTCTCTGCAACATTATGTGCTGAAAATGGCACACGACATAAGTTGTGAACCGCCACTTAGTCCAAATTTCTTTCACACGACATAAGTTGCGCGCCGCCAATAAAGGGTTAAGGAGTGCGTGCGGAGTTACATGGAGGGATAGACAGACTAATGAGGAAGTAAGAAGGAGGTGTGGTGTGGAGGTAGATGTGCTGGAAAGTGTGAAAAGGAACAACTTGAGATGGTTCGGCCATATGGAACGTATGGAAAGCGAGAGAATGACTAAGAGGGTGTACGAGAGCGAGGTGGAGGGACAGAGAGGGAGAGGTAGACCGAATGAGAGGTGGAAGGATGGAGTGAGAAAGTACATGAACGAAGGCGGTGCTGGTTGGGGGGAGGGGCATCGACTGACTGGGGACAGAGGTGCATGGGGGCGGTTCGTTCGTGGCCACCCCTTCGGGGATCATGGCGTCAGGCAATAGATAGATAGATAGATAGATCCTTGTATACTGAAAGGGATAATCTCTTCTATCTATTCTATCTATTGCCTGACGCCGTGATCCCCGAAGGGGTGGCCACGAACGAACCGCCCCCATGCACCTCTGTCCCCAGTCAGTCGACGCCCCTCCCCCCAACCAGCACCGCCTTCATTCATGTTTTTTTTGTTTTTTGTTTTTTTTTCTATGTGATTGAGGGAGGCAAAAGGCATAACTGCCTATAGCGAGTGCCCCCCCCATAGTTGAAAGAGTGACAGGGCCAAAATCAAGGGACGTTCGAGCCAAAATGCCTGGACACACGGAGTTTGAAGCAATTTAAGTCATAGGAAGAGGGAAAGACTGATTCTGGGAGAGAGTTCCAGAGCTCAGCTGTTGAGTAGAAGAAAGTTTGAGAGTAACGTTTCACTCTTGGGTTGGAGAGTTGCACAGAGTAGGGGTGGGATTGAGTTGCAAGACGGGTACCACGTGCCCTACGTAAAGGAGGTGGTATGCACTGGGATAGCTCTGAGGAACACTGATTATTATAGTAGCGATAGAATAGCGAGAGAGATGCAAGTGAGTTCCTCACTCCATCCTTCCACCTCATATTCGGTCTACCTCTCCCCCTCTGTCCCTCCACCTCGCTCTCGTACACCCTCTTAGTCATTCTCTCGCTTTCCATACGTTCCATATGGCCGAACCATCTCAAGTTGTTCCTTTTCACACTTTCCAGCACATCTACCTCCACACCACACCTCCTTCTTACTTCCTCATTAGTCTGTCTATCCCTCCATGTAACTCCGCACGCACTCCTTAGGTAATTCATTTCCACTGCTCTCACTCTTGGTCTGAGTCTCTCAACCAACGTCCATGCTTCGCTTCCGTAAGTCAGTGTCGGGATTACCACACTGTCATGCAAGGACTTCTTCACTTCCATACTGACCACCCTATTTCTTGTTACTGCTTTTAGCGTTCCTACAACCCTCTTCCCCTGTTGTACCCTCTCCCGCACCTCTTCATCCATAGTCTCATCTTTACTCAACACACTGCCCAGATACTTAAAAGAGTTGACTATCTCCATAGCCTGACCGTTCAGCTTCACCTCACACTCTGTGACTTCACCCCTTTCGAAGACCATAACCTTGCTCTTCCCCGTATTTACCTTCAAATTCCGTTTTTCGCACACTGTTCCAAACTCATTTACCAGACCCTGCAACTCCCATTCATTATCACTCATCAGAACTGTATCATCCGCAAACAGCAGTATAGGTAGCTTCCACTCAATTCCCTCCCTTTTCAGCGATACACCAACATCCACTGCTCTTGATAGTATTTCTTTCATAACTCCATCCATATATACAGTAAACAACCACGGGGACATCACACACCCCTGTTTCAAACCAACATTCAGGTCAAAGAACTCGCTCTGCTCACTCTCCACACGTACTGCCGCCTTTGCACCCTCATACATGCTCTTCACTGCTTTCAGCAACTTGCCCTCTACTCCGTATATTCTAAGTACTTTCCACAAACCTTCTCTATCCACTCTGTCATAGGCCTTCTCCAAGTCCATAAAGGCAACATACACCTTTTGTTTCTTCTCCAGATACTTCTCCACAACACAATTCAGGGTAAAAATCTGATCTACACATCCTCTTCCCTTCCTAAAACCTCCCTGCTCGTCGCCTATCCATTTCTCCGTTCTCACTCTCACTCTCAATCACTACCCTACTGTATACCTTCCCTACTATGCTTAGAAGACATATTCCTCGGTGGTTACCACACACTCCTCTTTCCCCTTTGCCCTTATATAGGGGGACTATTATGCCAGTCTTCCAGTCATCGGGTGCACTCCCCTTCTCCCATGCTAGTTTGCACATTTTCCATACCCATTCTATCACTATCTCACCACCATACCTCAACATTTTCCCACACACTCCATCTGTTCCTGGTGCTTTCCCCAACTTCACTCTTTTCATGGCTTCCCACACTTCTGACCTCCTGATCCCCACCTCCTCCTCCACTACTTCTCTTCTTCTCCCTCCCATACCATATCCAGCTATGTTTGCTGGCTCTTCATTCCTTTCATTTAGCAACTCACTGAAGTACTCCCTCCATCTTTCGACTCTCTCTTGCTTCTCGGCTAGCATTCTCCCATTCTTATCTTTCACACCCTTACTGTTTCCCTTGCTACCTTCCCTAACTTTCTTGACTTCTTTCCAGAACAGTTTCTTACTCTCCCTCCATTTTACACTCAGATTCCTTCCAAATTCCTCATCTACTCTTCTCTTACTTTCCTTCACTACTCTCTTCACCACCCTCTTACTCTCCACGTACCTCGCTCGTTTCTGTCTCTCGGAATCTTCATTCCCTCTACTACCCAACCACTCTCTATATGCTTTCTTCTTTTCTTCCACAGCTATTCTTACCTCTTCTGTCCACCATGCTGTACCTTTCACTCCCCTCCCTCTTCTCCTCACTCCACACACCTCCTCACATGCTGCACAGATCTCATCCTTAAACACCTTGCTCATCTCCTCCACTTCCTCCATAACTTCCAGGTCGAACCCACCTAGTCGTCTTTCCACTGCTCTCCTGTACTCCTCCCTGACTTCCTCCTCCTGCACCCTCTCCACCCTCCTCACCATTCCACCCTCCTCTCGCCTCCCTCCCGCTCTCCTCACCCACTTCTTTTGTATCCTAACCTTGGCTACCACTACATAATGATCAGACAGACCCCCTCCAATACCCCTATACACCCTAGCATCCATCACAGATTTCTTCATTCGTTCATCCACACATACATAATCAATCAATGACTTTCGTTCCACCACTGTCTTATCCTTCATCGTCAACATCCGTTTCCACGTGTACCTGTGGATCATTCTGTGTCGGAAGAAGGTGTTGGCTATCCACAGCCTCCTCCCCACACATACGTCCACAAGTGCACTACCATTCCCATTCACCTCTGATGGTACACCCCACCCTCCCACCACTCCCTCAACTTTCCTATCACCCACCTTACCATTCATATCCCCAATCAGAAATATTCTTTCGTTCTTGTCAAACTTCTCCAGGCATCTCTTCAATCATCTAATAATTTCTTTATTTTAATATTGCCATAACCAGATTATATTACTTGGCTTAGGTTGAACCTCTAAATATACTGTACTCAACTCTGCTCAATGAGCAATAATGATAAGTCCTTCCTAAGTTAATTCTAATTGCCTGGAGATAGCTAGAATATAAACAAGGATACTGATTGGAATAATTAATGTTATTATATTATGGTACACTATATACTGGTGCATACAGTCTATCTATCTATTGCCTGATGCCGTGATCGCCGAAGGGGTGGCCACGAACGAAACGCCCCCATGCACCTCTGTCCCCAGTCAGTCGACGCCCCTCCTCCCAACCAGCACCGCCTTCATCCATATACTTCTTCACTCCATCCTTCCACCTCGCTCTCGTACACCCTCCTAGTCATTCTCTCGCTTCCCATACGTTTCATATGGCCGAACCATCTCAAGGTGTTCCTTTCCACACTTTCCAGCACATCTGCCTCCACACCACACCTCCTTACTTCCTCATTCGTCTGTCTATCCCTCCATGTAACTCCGCACGCACTTCTCAAGTAACTCATTTCCACCCCTCTCACTCTTCGTTTGAGTTTCTCCACCAACGTCCATGCTTCGCTTCCGTAAGTCAGTGTCGGGATTACCACACTGTCATGCAAGGACTTCTTCACTTCCATACTGACCACCCTATTTCTTGTTACTGCTTTCAGCGTTCCTACAACCCTCTTCCCCTGTTGCATCCTCTCCCGCACTTCTTCTTCCATACTCACATCTTTACTCAGCAGTGCCAGCACACTGCCCAGATACTTAAATGAGCTGACAATCTCCATAGCCTGACCGTTCAACTTCACCTTACACTCTGTGGCTTCACCTCTTTCGAAGACCATAACCTTGCTCTTCCCCGCATTTACCTTCAGATTCCGTTTTTTGCACACTGTTCCAAACATATTTACCAGACCCTGCAACTCCCATTCATTATTGCTCATCAGAACTGTATCATCAGCAAACAGCAGTACAGGTAGCTTCCACTCGTTTCCCTCCCTTATCAGCGGTACACCAACATCCACTGCTCTTCCTTGTATTTCTTTCATGACTCCATCCATATATACAGTAAACACCCACGGACATCACACACCCCTGTTTCAACCCAACATTCAGATCAAAGAACTCGCTCTGCTCATTCTGCACACGTACTGCTACTGCCGCCTTTGCACCCTCATACATGCTCTTCACTGATTTCAACTTGCCATCTACTCCGTATATTCTAAGTACTTTCCACATACTTTCTCTATCCACTCTGTCATAGGCCTTCTCCAAGTCCATAAAGGCAACATTATAGGTTTGATCCCCAGAGGGGAGAAGAGAAAACCTAATATTTAGTAGTGGCCCCGGAATCATTGACGATCTGCCTATTATATTAATAGCTACCTTTCAACCCCTTGCGTTAGCTGATTGAAACACCCGCCGCAGGAAGAGAAGAGGATCCAGCTCCTAAGGGTACGCTTTTTCTCTTACGGAATCGTCCTTATGATTGGGTACTCACTACGAAAAAACTTTGTAAATAATATAAAAGAAAAAACACATTAAGAACTGTTATAATCAGGCTTCCCGATTTGTGGATATTTTCCCATGCGCAGCCAGACGCTGATCCTCCTGCGTTATCTTGGCCTTCAATGACATATCAAAATTACTTAGATATCAACGAATGGGAAGGAGATGGAGAGAGGGCCCACGTCGTCAATGATTCCAGGGCCACTACTAAATATTAGGTTTTCTCTTCTCCCCTCCGGGGATCAAACCTATAATTTATTAGTGGCCCCTTCATCATTGACGATCTGCCTGATATCACAAGATTGGAGGGGGACATTCGTGCTAATATCCAAAACCACTAAAAAATCTAATAATTGTTTGAAAACCAAACACCACAATATTTAGCAATCTTAAATTTATTGTATACAGTACATACAATATATTATGTAGTGTTATATAAAAAATGGAAAGCAAAGCAGAGGGCGTACTTCGAAGAAACTCTGCTTATAAACTTTACTTTGTACATGAATCTCCGATTCGAACATAAGAAAGATACGTTCCTGACATACATTTGTCAGAATTCAGGTAAGGTATAAAAATATGTAATAAACCTGACATCAATAATTTGTCCTTAACCTAATATTGTACTACTGTACTTCGTACTTTAGACAATGTATTGCATGTATTTCATAGTTATATGTTGCTAATGAAATGTTTTGCTTAAAATTAAAATTTATATTAAGTACAGTACCGGTATATCACAGTATACTTATCACATTATTTGGCGGAGCACTTGTCCGGCGGAGGGGCTGAGGGGGTCTTACTAATAATAATAATAATAATAAGCATGTTACTTATATCTCACAAGCGCCAATTTTTCCGCAGAATTCACTGGCGCTCGAAAACCAAAACCAAACCAAAAAAACAAACACGAATCGCTTAAATCAATGAAACACAAAACCTATATGCATCACCCAGCCACCAGCAATGGCAAATAGCCTACACCCTATAGCCCTCGATGATGACACCCCTCTCGAGATCATAGCTTCTTTCAAAGAGAAAAGTCTTAAGTTGCCTCTTGAAGCACTCAACAGAACTTAGTTGTCTCATGGTCAGTGGCAGTCTGTTATATAACCTTGGAGACATGTAAGAGAATGATCTTTCAAAGAAAGATGACTGCCGGAAAGCCCACGGCTCATCAAGACGCAGGGGGTCATCATCATGGCGCACGACTACACCATGGCATGCCGGTGGACGCCTGAGCAGCTCTGCAAGATACCCGGGCTCATCAAATTTGAGGACCTTGAAAGTTACCAGACACAACTTGAATTCTATTCTAGCTTTTATTGGTAACCAGTGCAGTTCGATGTGATAAGAAGTGGTAGGGGTTCCTGGTGGAATTCCAAAAATGAGTCTTGCAGCTCTGTTCAGAACAGATTGTACTTTCTTTAACCCTTTACTAGCGGCGCTCGACTTAAGTCGAGTGAAAGAAACTGGGAGAAAACGGGTGAAAAATGGGTGAAGATCGAGTGAAAATGGGTGGAACAGTAATGAACCATACGTCCGACATCTGTGGCCTCCCGGCCCACACTAACTCCAGTTCCCCCACCGCACGGGTGGATGACAGTGTGACCAATAGTTAGCGAAAAGTGAACAATGTAGCAAAATCAGCTAAACTTCCATCTTTGAGGTAACACTGTCAGGGCTCCACGAGTGCTACGTAGCTGTATGTGGTAGTCATTGTGTAGCAATTTCCGCCTAGTTTTCGGCACAATACAGTTCCTTTCATGCTGATGGTTGATATAGCAGTCAGAATAGCCTGAAAAGGCCCAAAACGGCCACAGACCCCCCCCCGCTCTTAGAGGGTTAATATGTAATTTGGAAGACCCACGAATAAGGCATTGCAATAATCAACACGAGAGAATATCAATGAGTGGACCAGTGTCAGAAGGCAACGTCCAGGTATAAACTGCCTCACCGAGTAGAGATTTCTGATGTGTAGGTAGCAACTTTTGACAATCTGATTTACGTGCTCCTTAAAATCCAGTCTTGAGTTCAGATACACTCCCAGATTTCAAACAGAGTTTACTGGTTGCAGCTGTGAGTCACCCGTATCGATGGAGAGGGCATTTACTGCGTCAGTAGCCCTTCTGTTTCCTCGGATGCCGAGAATTTCAGTTTTGTTATCATTTAGTTTAAGTTTTCTTGTCCTCATCCACTTCTTGATATCGGTCATCAGCATTTCCACCTTCCTCTGTGTATCAGCTATACCTGTGATCCTCACGTAAATCTGGGTGTCATCAGCATAGAAATGATAGGTGACACCGTGTGCACGAAGCAGAAGAGACAAGCCACTAGTGTATATCGTGAACAGGACAGGGCCCAACACTGATCCCTCCGGAACGCCATAGAGCAGGGATGCCGAGTCCGAGACTATCCGATTCATCATCACACTCTGGGATCTACCTGACAAGTATGACCTGAGAAGCAAGAGAGCAGAGTCACGCACACCACAGTCATAAAGATCACTCAATAGCAGCTCATGATCCACTGTGTCGAAGGCTGCAGAGAGATCAAGTAAAACCAACAATGAGATCTCACCATCACAAGTGTTCTTGACTAAATCATTATGTATTCTGATCAATGCTATCTCAGTCGAATGATGCTGCCGATAAGCAGACTGAAAAATAGGAATAGTTTCATTTTGTTGAAGTAGTGGCAGCAGTTGATCAAGTATGGCACGCTCTAATATCTTTGATAAAAAAGACAAGTTGGAGACAGGACGGTAGTTCGACATGTTCTCTACATCAAGTCCAGGTTTCTTAAGGATAGGTCGGAGCAAGGCATGTTTTTCAGACACTGGGAAGCTGCCTTCGGAGAAAGATTTGTTAACTATTTTGGAAATAAGTTCCACTGCATGATCATATACACCAGGTAGTTTGGAAACGTTTATAGGATCCAATTGACAAAATGTTTTATTAAGATTTCTTATATATGATGAAACAACATCAGCCTCCACCGAATGGAATGATGAGAGGACACTATTAGGAGTATGTCGTGGTTGGGGTACAATTGAATATTCTTCATTAGAGGGGCCTTCATCCAGTTCATGTCTCATACGAGTTATCTTGCTAGTAAAAAATGTGACAAAGTCTGCAGCCAACTTCGCATCAGATGCAGAAGGTCTTGAGTTCACGTGTCTTTTTCCAAGTAAGCTACTGACAATCGAAGCCAGCTTTCTCTGACCACCACCACATGACTCGACTTTCCCCTGATAATATGCTTTCTTTTCGTCTTTGATTGTGTGGACTACGGCTCTTTTTACCAACATGTATGGCAGCCATGTGATGTCAGTTTTATTTTTCCGCCATTTACGTTCGGCTCTTCTACGCCCTCTTCTAAGAAATTTGACTCGAGGGCTGTACCATGGCGAGTCATCTCGCACTATGATTCTCTTTTCTACCTCCGGATAGTGATGATCAAACACAGACTTAAGTGCGCCATTGTGTACCTCCACCAGCTCGTCTGAAGAAAGATTGGAAGTACCTGTACAGTAAAAGTCCGATAATCCGACGACCGATAATTGGAATCTCCTGATAGTCCGAATTTGTGAAAATAAGGCCAAATCCGAATTCACCTGATAGTCTGAATTTCAAAAAGTCCCAAAGTCCCCATTTTGAGGCATTAGGCCACCCAAAACCCACCCAAATGACACATAATGGTACACACACATGTCATCTGTCTATCTATTGCCTGATGCCATGATCCCCGAAGAGGTGGCCAATCATATGTTATTGAAGTCACTTTAAAAAGTTTTCAAGTCATTGTAGCCTATTATTTACTTCAAAACATTCAGATTTCTGATTAAAATAGGATGGGGGGGGGGTAAAGTCCGATAATCCAAAATATCCGGTAATCCGTCCACTGCAATTCGGATTAAAGGAAGTTTACTGTATCAATACTTGCAAGGTGCTGTCTTATTTCATTGCAAGCAATATTCTGGTCAGTATTTCTGTAGTTTCTAAATCTGATCACTCTCGTATATGGGCGGCTTAGGGAAATCAAAGCCGAAAGTAATCCGAGAATGATCAAAAATAGAAGAGTCCAGAACCTCCACCTCAACATCCAGAAGACCATCACAACCGGTGGGAGACAGAACCAAGTCAAGGGTGTGTCCTGAGATATGAGTTGGGTTGGACACGTGATTTACAAAATTATTCTGGTCAGTCAATTCAAGGAACTCGGAGGAAAATGGTTTCAGATGAGGGTTGTCGATCCAGTAATTAAAGTCTCCACATATAAAGAGTCTTCCAGTTTTGGCCGAAAACTCCTCAAGAAACTGTACTCCCTTACCCCCCTCCCCCCCTTTCTTAAACTCTAAATTACTTAAAGTCTATTCAGCACATACTGTAGAGCAATCAGACCCATTGACGTAGTGCCACACAGGTGAGCTTTGGTCGGTCCAGGGCCACAGACAGGTAGCGCGTCATAAAAGTATGATTTGATGCCCATAATTTTGTGTTGGCAATATCATCAATGGAAAAGTTTTGTAAAAATCTTAAAGAAACCGCCCACTTCCTGATGTCGTGGGCTCTTGCCACTATGCCGGGGTTACTTTCTCTAATAACTTTGACTATTAGGGCTGCTAACTTTCGTTTTGTGATGCGCTGACCTGTACTCGAAACCCAGAGAGCTCCCGGTTCCTTAGGCCTAGACACTCTCAACAACTTATCATAGATTGTACTGGTCATAGAATATGATGTATATCACCGCGCTTGAGCGCCGGTACTGTAAAAGCCGAAAAAACATGTTCACTATGTTCGTTCTTTGCAACAAAAGTGGGTGACGGCGCAATTTGCACATCAACATTACGCCGCCCAAACCTCAGACAGTTAGGTTTGTTGCTATCGCCGCCAGCTCAGACACCCGGCTACCTGTAGCTAAAGCCATAAGAAACACAGCTGTCTTGAGAATCAAATCAAAATCAGGATTGCGATTATATTTGGGTGAATTCAGTAACAATAAAGCTTTATCGAGTGACCAGGTAGGCATGAGCTGACGGGGTGGTGGGCGAAGCTTGAAGCATGCACGCATGAAGCTCTTCTCCTCTGCCTGCGGTACAGATAGACCCGTTAAATCACAAAATGGGATTTTAATTGCTGACAAATTGTTTTTCAAAATTGTTACTGAAAAGCGTTTCTGTTCAAATAAATAGGCCTAGTCCATGTAATTGAAAATTAGAGCAACAGATGCCTCTGTTTGAGCTGTTTTCACTATCCAGGTGGTGAAGGTTTTCCAATGGGACTGATATTGACGCCTAGTGGATGTCGTGTACTGATTAATAAATTTATTTGTTACACTCTCACCATAAGGAGTTAACCATTTAGCCTTCTGAATGTCCAAAAGGCAAAAGTCAGCAAGTCTCGAGGTGTCCAATTGTCTCTTAACCCGGGAACTGCGGGGAGACTCTTAAGAGTTCCCCCGGCGGACTGCGGGAAGACTCTTAAGAGTAAGGGAAAAAAAAAATCCATTTAAAACACCCAAAATTTTATTTTTTTATTTTTTTTTTGCCCCTGGGCCATGCCAAATATCACTCCTCCACCTCCTCTCCTTCCCCACTTTCCTCCCCTCCTTCAGTTATCACCTATTTTCCCTGTTATTCCCTTATTCTGTGGTCTATTTTCGTGCTAACATTAGCGAGTTGGTAGCAGGGCGTTGTCATCACTGTTACCAAGCGTGGGAAAGAGCGAGAGAGAGACTATGGCGTAACAGTGTCTCTCCAGACAAGAGGAGGGGAGGGAGGTTGCCTCAGCCATACATTATGTAACTCCCGGCCTGTATCGCCGATTTTGACCATCCAAACACTGTTTTCACTTGTTTTATTGTTGTAACAGGTTAATACCTTTATAATCAACCTATAATAGGCGCATATGGATAAGTATTAATGCTATTTATGGTAAAATAACGATGTTAGTGATGGGAACAGCTCAAATACGTCAGCACAGGAGTGTGGTGTCTCATACCCCCCATGCGCACTTCTTAGGTTAAGTGGAAGTACGAGATCGGGAGTGACACCGGGTTCTCGCACTACGTATTTACCTAATTGTAGTTTACAGGAGTTGAGCTAAGCTCGTGTTGTCCCGTCTCTCAGTCTACTTTCATCCAATTTTTTCTTGAAAATATGGATGTTCCTTGCCCCTACCACCTCCTCCTCCAGCCTATTCCATTTGTCAATACATCTATAGGGGTAGCTAAACTTCCTGATATCGTTCTTGCAGGTAGGTCTTTTTACTTTGTAGCTATGGCCTCTAGTTATTCCTGTATCCATAATTAATATATCCTCCCTATCCAGCCTCCAGCCCTCGGGTGCATTTGTACATCATTATCATCATTATCATGTCTCCCCTCTCTCTCCTCTCTTTTAGACTCGGTAGATTTAATTTGTCTAGCCTCCTTTCATATGGCAGTTCTCTAAGACTTGGAACCAATCTAGTAACTGCTCTCTGGATTCTTTCTAACTTGTGAATATGCTTCTTAAGATGCGGGGACCACACCACTGCTGCATACTCCAATCTTGGTCTAATCTTACGTTTTATAATCTTAGCTAAGTTCTTAGCTGGAGATCGTCAACTCTTTTAAGTATCTGGGCAGTGTGTTGAGTAAAGATGGGACTATGGATGAAGAGGTGCGGGAGAGGGTACAACAGGGGAAGAGGGTTGTAGGAACGCTAAAAGCAGTAACAAGAAATAGGGTGGTCAGTATGGAAGTGAAGAAGTCCTTGCATGACAGTGTGGTAATCCCGACACTGACTTACGGAAGCGAAGCATGGACGTTGGTTGAGAGACTCAGACCAAGAGTGAGAGCAGTGGAAATGAATTACTTAAGGAGTGCGTGCGGAGTTACATGGAGGGATAGACAGACTAATGAGGAAGTAAGAAGGAGGTGTGGTGTGGAGGTAGACGTGCTGGAAAGTGTGAAAAGGAACAACTTGAGATGGTTCGGCCATATGGAACGTATGGAAAGCGAGAGAATGACTAAGAGGGTGTACGAGAGCGAGGTGGAGGGACAGAGGGGGAGAGGTAGACCGAATATGAGGTGGAAGGATGGAGTGAGGAAGTACATGAACGAAGGCGGTGCTGGTTGGGGGGAGGGGCGTCGACTGACTGGGGACAGAGGTGCATGGGGGCGGTTCGTTCGTGGCCACCCCTTCGGGGATCGCGGCATCAGGCAATAGATAGATAGATAGATAGCTAAGTTCTCATCCAAGTACAGTAGTTCAGAGCAACTTTCATATTCCCGGCCATTGTATAATCAACCCTAAATCCTTTTCTTTTTCGGCCCTGCTAATTATATTATCTCCCATCCTGTAGGCCTACTCCCAAGTTGGTCTATTCACACTTCTTCCCATATTTAACACATGACATTTACTTATATTAAATTTAATTTTCCACTTGGTGCTCCATTCGTATATTTTATCTAAATCCCCTTGCAGCTCCTCACAACTACATAATTTTTACGTCATCTGCAAACATTGACATGTAGGGGTTAATGCCTATCGGCAGGTCATTCACGTACATAAGGAACATAGGAGGTGCCAACACAGATCCCTGTGGCACACCACTCTCAACTTTCTGCCACGATGAGTAAGTTCCTCTAATGTTGGTCCTCATTTCTCTATCTATTAAATGGCTCTCCATCTATTTCAGCAAACTCCCCCTGACACATCCTATCGTCTCAAGCTTAGATAACAATCTCTTATGTGGTACCTTATCGAATGCTTTGGAAAGGTCTAAGTAGATGCAGCCCACCCATCCGCCTCTTGCTTGCAGTACATCTATCACCCTACTGTAGTAACATAGCAGACTGGTAACCCAAGATGTCCCTTCTCTGAATCCAAATTGCTTTGGCGTTATTATTTTCTTTCTCTCCAACATTTTCATCCATCTCTTCCTAATTAGCTTTTCACAAATCTTGCATACAATACTAGTAAGTGAAACTGGTCTATAGTTTAGAGGGTCCTCAGGGTTTCCATTCTTGTATATCGGAATGATATTAGCTATCTTCCATTCAACAGGAACCTGTCCTTTATCTAAGGAAGCTTGAATTATGTCCTTCACTGGCTCCACTAATTGCTCTGCACACTCCTTTAAAACCCAGGCAGACATTTCATCCGGTCCCATAGCTTTCCTTACTTCAAGTCCTCTCATCGCAGATAACAGCTCATCTCTAGTTATTTCAATCTTGCTAAGACCACTCTCCAGTACTCCCGCCTGTGGTTCGTCAAAACTTTCCTCTCTAGTAAAAACCGACCCCAAATTGTTATTCATTACCTCACACATGTCCGATACATTTTCATACGTCCTAGCATCTACTCTTTATTTAGTAATTTGTTTCTTTACCTTCAACTTGCTGTTTATATATTTATAAAACAATTTAGGGTCACTTTCACATTTATTTACTATGTTCTTCTCATAGTTCAGTGGTTCGTCAAAACTTTCCTCTCTAGTAAAAACCGACCCCAAATTGTTATTCATTACCTCACACATGTCCGATACATTTTCATACGTCCTAGCATCTACTCTTTATTTAGTAATTTGTTTCTTTACCTTCAACTTACTGTTTATGTATTTATAAAACAATTTAGGATCACTTTCACATTTATTTACTATGTTCTTCTCATAGTTCATTTTAACTTGCCTAATTATGTTAACATATCTATTCCTCTCCTGTTTATATTTATTCCGATTACTCTCAGTGTTCCTTCTTCTTAATCTAGCCCAAGCTACATCACGCCTACCCAAAGCTCTTTTGCATTTCAAATTAAACCATTCTTTCTGCTTAGTAAAATTTCCAGTTTTGTACAGTAAACTTCCATTAATCCGAAGGGTAGCGGACCGGCCCTCGTTCGGAATAGTGGATTTTTCGGATTATCGGACTTTACCCCTATGAACCTGTGTATGACGAAAACATTGAGCCATTAGGCCACCCAAATGACACAATGGTGCACACACACATATCATATGTTCATGAAATTACTTCAAAAGTTTACCATTGTCATTGTAGCCTATTACCTACTTCAAAACATTCAGATTAATGGTCAAAGGAATCTGCTGATATAAACGTAAACGCCATATGTCCGCATCGTCGTCTTCTTCTTCTTCCGTCTACTAGCGAGTTTGTCTTGCTCTTGAAGATCAGATCAGATGTGGTTCGGGAAGTAATGCCTTAACAACGGCACTTCCCTGAGAGGTTCTTGTAATTTTCCTTTTGTGATTTTCCTTTTGTGACGTTCTCTGTTATATTATATTGTATTGAAAGCACCCTTGTCTTGTTGTCTTGAAAGCACCCTTGGGACGCTCCGATCACTGAACTATAAATAGTAGCATATCGGAACGTCCAAAGGTGCGTTTTCAAGCTCAAGACTGAATGCGCTTACAGAAAATGCGGTGCAAGCCAGTAGCGCATCGGAGCGTCCCAAGGATGCGTTCAAGAGCAAAACAACTCTCTAGCAGACGATGTGGTGTTTACGTTTATATCAGTAGCTTCCTTTGACCATTAATCTGAATGTTTTGAAGTAGGTAATAGGCTACAATGACAATGGTAAACTTTTAAAGTGAATTCATGAACATATGATATGTGTGTGCTCCATTATGTGTCAGTTGAGTGGACTAATGCCTCAAAAAGGGGACTTTGGGACTTCTTGAAATTCGGACCATCGGGTGAATTGAAATTGAAAAATTCGGACTATTGGGAGATTCGAATCATCGGTCGTCAGAGTAAAGGACTTTTACTGTATCTTGGGACAAACAGATTGGTTCCTTCTCTATAAATTTCGAGGAACCTACTATATTTACCTTGTACTGTACATCTTGTTCCTTCAAAATAAGATCCCAATCTACTCCCTCTAAATATCTTTTCAAGGATACATAATCTGCTTTACTATAATTTAGTCTGTCATTTATATAGCTATTGTCTAATCTATTGGCATTACTCGAGATCAACTTCCATTTCAGTAATAGGTGATCACTTTTGCCTACAGGACATAGATAGTTTATATCACTAATTTTGTGAGGATCTTTTGTAAAAATCAGATCGAGTTTAGAAGGTTCGTTATTACCCCTCATTCTAGTATTCTCCTTCACATGTTGTGCAAGTACATTATCCGTAACCAACTCTAATAGCCGACTTCCCCAAGATCTCTGATTTGGCCCTGCATCTCCCGATTCCCAATTCACCTCACCACAGTTGAAATCTCCCACCAAGATCAATCTATTCTTTCTTAAAAGCAATCTTCTCAACGACTGAATCATATCCTCGACCATCTCCTCAAACTCTAACTCCCTCCATGCTCTGGTCTTTGGTGGCATGTAAGCTACTGCTATGTCTAGCTTTTTTCCTTCTATATCATTGAGTTCAACTGCCATTTTTTCTGCCTTGTCATTATTTAACTCCACTTGCTTTGCTGTCATAGGGTTCTTAACTAATACTGCCACTCCACCTCCCCTTTTTCCCTTTCTATCATATCTCCATATATTATATCCTTCACTAAACACTATATTGCTGTCAAAGTCCTGGTTCAGCTTTGTCTCCGTCAAACAGACTATCTGTGGTTGATCCTTTCTTAACCCTCTGGGACCGGCTACGCATTCTATAAATATTCCCCGAAACCCGGGGATTTTGGCCGAAAAACTTCTACACCTAGGCTACCGTATCTTTGTTATTTTGACTGCTTCCGCATTCCCGCGCATCCCCAAGCGTAGATGTGTTTTGTACCTGTAGAATGGCGTTGAGTAGAGCTCTCAATTGGTTCAGTTGTGGAGAGAACTTTGTGGTGATGTCAGCCATATCAGCCACTTTTCAATACTAAACAATAACACACAGCCACACAAGAACAAGCGACGCCTCTCCTTCTTGTGGTCGGAGATGCGCGGCGTCGGTCCAACCGGCTGTTGTTTACATGCGTCGGACGGACGCCTTTCAAAACAAGCTTACAGGCTTTCAAGCTGCCGGAGCCTCAGAGCCCTACCGGGTTCCGCGGGCCGCGTTTGTTATGGGTGCCTCAGAGCCCTACCAGGTCTGAGGGGTTAATATATCATCTAACTCTACCTTTTTACTGTTTATTCCATCTATATTAGTGTAGTAGCACAGTATATTGGAATCCTCCTCCTCGTTTCTCTTCCCTCTCTGCCTCCTATTAGGTTCACCTCCTCCTCCATCCCTTCCCTGACCTAACTCCACATTCCCTGATAGTTCTATTCTCCTCCCCCCCCCCCTCCACAATCTCCAGTGCCCCCCCTCTCTCCCCCTGTTCCACCTTCTTCACCATGTCCTGACTCTCTCTCCGGTCCCCTGCTCCCTGCATTATCTCTCGCTCCGACTCCTTGCTTCGACTTGGTACTTGTCTCTCTGCCTCTCTCACTATCACTCCTTCTACTTTCGGTTCTTGGTGGCTCCTGATGTACCACTTCCTTAATTGCCCTTCCCATATTCTCCAAAAAAAAAATCTTCTTTTGCTCTTCAGACAACTTTCCATTCTCTTCATCAACCTTAGCTTGTAGTTCCCTTAACTGTTCTCGTTCTTCTACACTTAGGTCCTTTTTTACCCTTATATGCTTCAGCTCTGTCAAATTTAATTTCCAGCTTACATTGGCTACTGCTTCTGCCGTTGACCTAGACTTAAGTTCTACTCTTAGTGGTCTCATCTTGCCCTTCTTATACTTTCCTAATCTTCTCACCTCCTCCACTTCTTTCACCCATCCATAACCATCATCTAAGCACTCCAGTATCCCCTCAACTTTCTTTTCATCACTTTCCTTTCTTGCCTTCATATCTGCCAGGTGCGCTTCTAGATCTCCAAAAATGATTAAACATTTACCTCTATCTATTGTCTCTCTCACTACCTTCTCTTTCTTCTTTAAAACTTGCACTACATTTTTTTCAAACTCTTTCTTTTCCTTTTCTCTCTCTTCCTTCTGCTCCTTCACAATTTCTTCAAGGGCTACCACCTTTGCACTCTCCACCCTCGTCCACTAATTTTTTACCTCATTAATTACCCTGACTTCCTCACCCAGGTGGCCCTCATATTCCCTAAGTTGCGCCTTGAGTGCCGCGTTCTCCGCCACTAACTTATCCACCTTCGCCATCACGGCCTCTAGGCTGTCACTCACTGGCCTATCCACTCCGCCACTAGTGCCACAAATCTCGGTCAAAGCCTCCACCTTCACCCCCAACTCCCTTCTCCAATTCTCCACCACTCCCCTCCACCTCACCAGACCCATCAACTGCTTTTTAATAAAGACCAACTGCTCCTCATTATCATCGTTGGAAAAGCCCTCAAACTCAAAATCCTTCTCGTCTCCCACCAGGATCTCTCTTCTCTCCATCGCCGGTTTCGGTTAAAATTAAATAATAAACTTCTCTTAAAAAACAACATTTTTGAAAACTACCTGGGACAGGCCCCAGGTAGCGCCGCCCCCGTCTGTGTCACCCAAAATGAAAAAAAGTGAGATGGAAAAAGGAAACAAAAACTACTGGGTGTCTGCGAGAATACCACGGGCAGGTGGGGTGCGACTTGGCTACCCTTTGGGGCTAGCCCAACCGAGGTGTGCAGAAGGAGATGGTAAATTCGCTGAAAACTTTAACCAATATCTTCTGTTTTGAGCCTTGTTGCAGAGTCTTATCCTCATTGGTTACGATACTGCCACTGCGTAAAGTCTTCAACTGGTGGTACCACACCTGAGCCGGCCACAGGGGCGCGATCATCGAGACTGTGCCCCGATAATCTCGTAGTTTGTGAACTACTTGACACATGAGCAAAGCGTCTGGAGGTGGAAACAGATAGATGGAACTCCACCTGTTCCAGTCCTCCGTCAAAGCGTCTGGGTTTTCCCCCGGCGGGTTAGGTAGAGAGGGAGTTTGTGATTTCCCTCGGACGCGAACAAGTCCACTTGGGGACGGTACTGCTCTGCAATCATCTGGTTGAAGATGTTTTGCTTGAGTGACTATTCTACTATTGTGCTCTGTCTCCGGGACAGGGCGTCTGCCCAGACGTTGGCTACGCCTGGGAGATAAGATTTGTGAAGATGAATGTTCAGGCTGTCCGCGAGAAAAAAAATCTTTTCCGACAATTCTAGCAACGTCCGAGACCTCGTTGACCCTTGCCTTTGAATGCATGATACCGCATTCAAGTTGTCCATTCTGAAGGCTATCGATTTTCCCTGTAAAGTGTAACCGTGAGCCTCTAGGAAAATTAAGGGGACCATCAACTCTTTCGCGTTTATGTGAAAATCTACGGACTGGGACCAAAGACCTTGAACCTGATGGCCTAGGTTCAACTGATAACCCCAGCCTATTGTCCCTGAAGCATCTATATCTACCCACACTGTAGGTGGAGGAGAAGTCCATGTCATGATTGAATGCAATGTTTCCTGCCTCGCCCAAACCGACAGTAAGTTGTGGATAAATGTTAGAATTTGCCATAACTTTCCCGCCGGCAACAGCGGAAAATGTTTGTTGCCTTCCAAGATTAATCTCTTTACTTTCAACCGGCCCAACTTTACAGTAAGTTGATTCCAGTTGAGAGAGCCGACCAGAGATTCCCACGTCCTTCTCGTGGTAGTCAGGCTGTGGAGAAAACTAAACAATTTCTTTCGAAATCTGTTTCGGTTGTCCACACTCTGACTGAGAGTAAGATGTGCTGTGACCCAGACCAGCCCTATCCACTGAATTACCCTTTTTGGGACAAGGTTCGACTTTGCAAAGTTGACCTTGAACCCCAGGGATTTCACGTGATTGAGAATTATATTGACATGGGTGTTGCATTGACTCTCTGATTCTGCCACTACTAGCCAGTCGTCCAGGTACCACAACACCTTGATCCCTTGACTTAACCCATGGGATCCGGGAGGCCTCATATGAGGCAAAACAAATTTTGGTTAGGAATCCGGGAGGCTTCATATGAGGTTAAATAAAAATCAAAGGGTATAGATCGCGCGGGCAGATTTTTGTTTGTGCGTGGGCTACTGCAGCGCCACCAAGCACAAACTAACAGGCAGTATCAGTTCTTATCGCGCATCCAAGAAGGATGGAGGTAATAAAAAAAAAAACGCTGTGTCCGAATCGACGCCCGCCGCCGCGTCCCGTACGCCTAACAAAAGCAAGGCTAAAACGACCAAGAAAACAGTGCTAAGTCCCGGTGGTGTTGCACACACTCTGGAAGAGCTAAGCGAATATAGTGAACTGAGTGAATACAGTACTGTATAGTAAACTGAGTGAACTTGGGAGCGACTTTGACGAAGAACAAGTGGTTAGTGAAGATGAGGGTGAAGTGGCGGATGGATTAGAGTTTCTGGGCTTTATTAGTACCGATGAGGACTATCATGACGATGGTGAATGCGGTGCTCGTGAATGTAGTGAACTGAGTGAACTTGGGAGTGACTTTGACGATGAAAAAGTGGTTAGTGAAGATGCGGTTGACCCCGGCGTCGGCTGTCGGCACGCCTTCTCCGGCCAGTAACAATATAACATTATGGGCAAGTGAAAGAGACACAAAAATATGTAATAATAACTAACTTTTATTGAAATAATTACAAGTGTAAATTACGCTACCGTACGCTTGCCTAGCCTAGCCTAGTCTAACCTAGTAAGTGAAAGTGACACACAAATGTATAACAAGTAATAATAACTCAATAATAACAGTGAGAGTGACAATAATTCATAACAAGAAGAATAATAAGAGTGAAAGTGACACAATAATATCCAATAACAGTGAAAGTGCCGAAAATATGTTATAAAAAGTTTCACATAACTCAATAATGGTTGTAAAAGTAATAAATGACACAATAACTATGACATTGTCTCCATAGAAACATTATATCATCTACCGGTACCAAAGCCACCGAAGCGATGAGTGACTTAGTGCGTGCTAGCCAGGGTCGCGGCGAAGCGTTCGGACGCAGGCAAAAATGCGCGGAAAAACACCTCCATTCCCATCATCATATCTCGGCAACCACTTGTCGTAGCGATGTCAACTCAACGCCAGTCTACAGACGAAGGTGGGTTCTACACTAGGCCTATACAATTTAGTTGTTTGCTCTAGGTGGTCTCAATCAGTAGATATCGATTTATGAAGATTGCCATTTTTCAGAAATACCCCCGGACAGAGCGATAGGCCTCATATGAATGCCCCCGGATCCGATGGGTTAATAATGGTTCAGTAGTAAAGCTTGACGGACTAACTTTATGAAAATTCTCGGTGCTAGGTTCAACCCGAAGGGCATCCGTTGAAAGACATAAGTCCGATGCCCTATCCTCAAAGCGAGGAACTTTTGGAACCTTTTGTTTACCGGGACGTGCCAATAGGCTTCTGTCAGGTCTAACGAGCACATCCAACCTTGCGGCGGAAGTGTTAGCCTGATTTGATTCACAGTGAGCATCTTGAACGATGTGTTATGAATGTGACGGTTCAAATGAGATAGATCTACGACCGGTCTCTTCTGAACACTGTCCCTTTTTGGTACGAGAAAAGGCTTGGACGTGTAAACTGGGCAAGTTGGATTGACCGGGACAATGATATGCTTGGTGATCATTTCCTGGACTAGTGACTCCACCTCTAATGAAACATGATTGATTTCTAATGGGTGACATACATGAGGTCGCCGGAGCCACCGCCAGGTGGCTTACCACTGTCCGAGGCCAGGTCCGCCGGGGTGCCTGGTGACACGTCTGGAATGACCCAGTCTCTTGACTGGGCTTGTCTGGCGTAACTGTACTCTGGTCCAACTCGCCCTTGCCAGGCCCCGGGAGTGAGATAGTTTGTGATAGATCTAGTTTTTTTAAGGTGGTGGAGTATAGGCTGGCTAGGTTTGGCAGCTGTTGACCCCTGACCTGACTTGTATTTGGAATGTTGTGTGTTCCATTTGCCTGTTGGTTTACCTTGTTTACCTTTGGACTGACTGCTCCCCTGTGCCAGAGGAGATCTGAACCCCTGAAAAAACTTATGAGACCCACTAGGTTGAGCCTTCTGACCAGACTTAGCTTTGGCATAAGGCTTAGTGAATTTGTGATCCTTCCGTGCCGGGGAAGCACGTGTCCCGGTAACGTCTACTAGATTAAAGACGGCCTGTCAAATGGTTGGGCAAACTAGGGAGGGCGTTAATACTGGTGATAGAATTACCCGGCGACCCAGGTCTTCAGGCAATTTCTTCACCAGATAGACTCTAAGGTCTTGACGTGCTCTGACAGCCTCCAGCAAGGCTGTTCTGACGTCGCCCAATGACTGTATAGAATTTTGGAGTGTTAACCGTCTAGATAACTCCAAGGCCTTTCTAGTATCAGAGTCATTAATGGCTTCTATGGTCCTAATAAGAGATTGAGCAACCTGGCGGCTCAGCAGGAGTTGGGAAAACAATCTCAAAGCCCTCTGACGCAACTTGAAGTCTTTGTCCAGTTGCGCCGGAGGTGGGGTCGAAAAGAGTTCGTGCAGTTCACATAAGGCCAACTTAGGAGCCAAGAGAAAATTTAATATAGCAGGTGGTACCCCTCCGGCTTTAATTACCGGCAGAGAGAACCATGAGTGAGTGTCCTGGGGAATTTGGTGTGAAGTTTTTGACGTTATAGTAGACGCAAACTGCTGAGCCTCAGATTCCCACTCCACCCAGGGACCTGGTCACACCTGCCCCATCTGCAATACTGGGTTGCCGAATTGATCATTGACCGGAAGTGTATCCAGTTCCGGCGTGAGCGCACCTAGCGCTTTCACGTCATTCAGTCCATCGGTCTTAGTCCAGTCTGCGTACAAGCGTGCAGAGGAAGCAGGTGGATGAGCCGGGGTGGCAGAAAACACAAAGTAATCGTAAGCATAGACATTAGGTATTGCTTTAACCGATACAACCATAGTATTTACTGCCGAGTCTTTAGCTCGTAATTTTCTATTCTTGTTCATCTGGATTGTCCACTCACCTGGTACCGGTTGCTTACCCGCAATTGTTGGCTGTAAAGTAGAGGGATTTTGAGCTACCTCAGTGACCCATGAAAGGTCTGGACCGTATAAAAGGGGTGGGTATAGGGCTCTTTTTAACAGGGACTCTTTCCAATGGTGGGGGAACTACATCAGTGATCACACGGACATTAGTCGTGGCTAAAGTTGACAGCAGATATACAAGTTATTGGGGGCTTAACAATTGGTGTAGTAGGAATCTGAACTGGTGCCAAGTGACGGACAGCTCCTTGTGGGGGAGCAACCGGTACGGATGGCTGAGCCGCTGGTACGGATGATGTAGTTTCCGGTACCACTGGCTGCATCTTGTATCTCTGTGCAAAAGATTCAAATATCCTATCTAAATCATCTTTAGTTGTGTATTGAGATTCCCTAGAGGTTACAGATTCCTCTTCTGACTCATGAGCCCCACGGCGAGGTTAAGCAGAGGATAACGTATCAGCTTCCTCCTGCTCTTCCTCCATACCTTTCGGGTGTTGTGCCTCAGAAAGTACTGTCTGTTCAAAACCAACCCAATTTAAATCAGGTACAGAGGAGGGTAAAGTTTCTTGCACTATAGTAACTTCCTGACCAAGATTAGCACCTGCCGGGTTAACATAAGGGGCCCCTGGTTGGCCTGACACAGCCTGTCTCAATACTGTATATCACGAGTATTTGTGTCTACACTATGTTCTGGTCTATTACTATGCACAGTATAATGTTCTTCCGCCGGGTAACCCCGATATTGCTCAGCCAATACTGTTGCCAGGACCCTAGAATGACCCACCTGAGGTTGTACAAGAGGTATGGTAAAATCCTGCCAAAGAGGTCTAGACATACTGGGGGGAGGGTTGCCTGGGAAAAGTCTGAATCAGTACTACTGACAAGTTCTTTAGAGATTACTTTCGATTTTGATTTAGACTTGCTCTGAGAACGTATTGACAGATTTTTGAACACTTTACAATTAAATATTCCCATAGTTCCTCGTCATCGCAGTTCAGTGCTTTATGTGCCACGTCTCGTATAAGAGTTAAATGTAGCCTTGATTTCAGATACGGCTACTTTACAAGACTGGTCCCGGTGGACAATATAGGTTTGACTCCTGTAAGGAGATAAAGAAAACCTAATATTTAGTAGTGGCCCCGTAATCATTGACGAACATGCCTATTACATAAGGCATCCTCTTCAAACACTAATCCGCCGTAGTTTGAATCTACCGCGCAGAGCATTTAAAAAACTGAGGAGCCTTCATCATGAGCGCACGCGACCTCACTCATGGCTTCAGTCATTATGAATTGGGTTCTCACTACGAAAAAACTTCGTAAAAAATTAAAAGAAAAAGAAAATAAGAATAACTATCCAATAAGCTTTCCATCATATCGTGGATGTACTTGTGTGGATCTTTGACCAGACGCTGATTCAGGCGTCATTCTTCCTTCACTGACATATCAAGTAAACCAAAATCCTTAATAAATCCTGTGGCTGTGAATTTTGGAAATGAGTCTTTGGAGCTGGTGAACAAGTTTTGTTACCTAGGAGATACCATCTCTGCCGGTGGTGGGGCCGAGGCTGCCACTGTTGCTAGAATTAGGTGTGGCTGGGGGAAGTTCAGAGAATTGATGCCAATCCTGACCATGAAAAGAATGCCTCTCCCCCTGAAGGGAAAGGTGTATGCCTCATGTGTTAGAAGTGCAATGACGTATGCCTCAGAAACATGGGCCGTTAAAGTAGAGGATGTCAACAGAATGGAGCGTAATGAGATGAGAATGGTGAGATGGATGTGTGGGCCAGGCTACAGGATAGAATAACAAATGTTGAGCTGAGGAGACGTTTAGGTATAAAGAGTATTAGCGAGGTGATGCGTACAAGTAGACTGGGATGGTATGGACATGTGGAGAGAATGGATGAACAAAATTGGGTGACAAAATGCAGGTCTGTGATTGTGGAGGGAGCTGCACCAAGGGGTGGACCGAGGAAGACCTGGGATCGGACTATACGCGCCGATCTCAAATCCAAGAACTTGACAAGTGAAGCAGCCCTTAACAGGGTTGCCTGGAACGCCGCCATTAGGACAAGAGACTGAAACTGCACTTATGTGTGGAACACTCAGTCTTAAAATGTTATGTATGTGTATGTGTACATCAACGAATGGGAAGGGGATGGTCGGGAGGGCCCCAGTCGTCAATGATTACGGGGCCACTACTAAATATTAGGTTTTCTTTATCTCCTTACAGGAGTCAAACCTATAATTTATTAGTGGCCCCTCCATCATTGACGAACATGCCTGATTTCTAAGACTGGAGGGGGACATTCGTAATCATATCATAACTCTAGAAAAGCAGATAATCAAACAACCACATAGTATTCTTACTTTGAAAAATATATTTAACCCTCCAGCCCCGGCTACGCATTACATAAATATTCCCCGAAATCCGGGGGTTTTGGCCGAAAAAGTCTACGCCTAGGCTACCGTATCTTTGTTATTCCGACTGCTTCCGCATTCCCGTGCATCCCCAAGCGTAGATGTGTTTCGTACCTGTAGAATGGCGTTAAGTAGAGCTCTCTAAGTCAACTGGTTCAGTTGTGATGATGATTTCATTGGAGTATTTATGGCAAAAAACAGCCACTTTACACTACTTTTCGATACTTAACAATAACATACAGGCACACACGAACAAGCGACGCACTCCTTCTTGTGGCCGGAGATGCGGGGCGTCGGTCCAGCCGGCTGTTTTATGCGTCGGACGTACGCCTCGCACACCAAGCTTACAGGCTTGAGCTCATGGGTGTTTAGAGTTTTTTATGGGCGTTCAAGAGCCTTTCCGGGTCTGATGGGTTAAACATGGCGCAGCCCATATATATATACAAAAAGGGGTTCAAGCAGGTGCGTGCTTCAAAGAAGCCTGCTTGACAAAAAGGGTAACTCTAGAGATTTCTGTGAACAGATCTGTAGTTACAAAGGCACCCCACTCAACGAGTGGTGACAAAAATAACAAGTTATAAGTTTACATGTGCACATATAAACCCCATAATATCTGTGGAAATATTTTGCAAAATATCTCCACTTTTTAATACTAAATTGCTTTCACAGCTAAAACTACTATAACAACCCTGTTGTTTGTACTAACATTGTACTAGCACAATTTCTCGCCCTGAATAGAACAGAGAAATTTTCATATCACATTATTCATAATTTGTATCACAGCTCTTACATTCCGGCAGGGTCTAGGGTGTCCTATGTCACACTGACTGCACCCCCCCCCCCCCTTTTTCCTTGAAAGTAAACAAAAGTGACTGAAGGGCCACCTAGACCCTCTGACTTAAAGCTATACATGGTAAGGAAGGTTTGTCTAGAGCAACTGACAGTATCTAGTCAAAAACGTATGATTAGAAGCCCACAAATGTGTGGACGTAATATCTTCTACTGAAAAGTTCTTCAGGAAACGTAAAGAGGCTGCCCATTTGCGTAAATCGTGGGCCCTACCCACAACGCCGGGATTACTCTCTTTAATGACTTCGACCAGAAGAGAAGCTAATCTCCGTTTCAGTAAGCGTTTACCCGTACTCCCTACCCACAAAGCACCTAGGGGGTTCAGAGGAGCCACTCTCAAATATTTGGTTAGAGCTTGCACTGGACATAGATTATGGTGCACCTTTCCCCTTTTTAATGCCGGCACAGTGAACTCTGAGAACACGTGTGCACTGTGCTCATTCTTGGCTACAAATCCTGGGGAAGGTGCAATGTGAATACATTCATTAAGTCTACCAAACCTAAGGCAATTAGGTGTGTTGCTCATCGCCGCCAGCTCAGACACTCTGTTCCCGGTGGCCAAAGCCAAAAGGAATACAGCCTTTTTTAAGAGTAATGCAAAATCTGCAGTATTTCAGTACAGACGAGAGTGAAGTAAAGACAATGCCTTGTCCAGAGACCAAGTAGGCATGAGCTGACGGGGAGGTGGGCGGAGTTTAAAACATGCTCTCATAAAACCTGTTTCCTCCGCTACCGGTATGGAGAGACCTGTAAGGTCTAAAAAGGGCACTCTAATCGCAGTTAAGTGATTTTTTAACGTTACCACAGATAAACGTTTCTGCTCAAACAGATAATTCAAATAATTAAAAACTAATGCTACTGAGGGCACAGTCTGTTCTGTTCTAATGATCCAAGAAGTAAAGGCTTGCCAATGTGATTGATACTGTCGTTTCGTAGACTGAGTATATTGATTTAATAATTTATTGGTCACATCTCTACTATATGGTGCTAGCCACTTAGCCTCTTGAATGTCCATAATGCAAAAGTCAGCGAGGTCGCTAGGTTGCCAATCGTGTCTAAATGGAAATACTCGACCGGGAGCGACACCGGGTGCGGGCACCACGTCTTTAATTGCTGGTACCATAACTGCGCCGGCCACAGGGGCGCGATTAGCGAGACTAAGCCTCGATAATCTCGTAGTTTGTTCACTACGTGGCACATTAGTGACGCGTCTGGCGGCGGAAACAGATAGATGGAGCTCCATCTGTTCCAGTCTGTCACTAGGGCGTCTGGCCCCCCTGCCGGCGTTTTCGCCCGGCGGGTGAGGTATAGAGGGAGTTTGTGAGTCTCCTCGGACGCAAACAGATCCACTTGTGGATGGTAGAGCTCTGCAATCATTAGGTTGAAAATGGGTTGCTTGAGCTCCCATTCTACTGTCATGCTCTGTCTCCGGGACAGAGCGTCTGCCCAGATGTTTGCTACGCCTGGGAGATAAGATGCGTGAAGATAAATGTCTAGCCTGTTGGCTAGAGTAAAAATATCTTCCGACACGTTTAGCAACTTCCGTGATCTCGTTGACCCCTGTTTCTGAATACAGTGAACTGCATTCAGATTGTCCATTCTGAAGGCCACCGACTTCCCCCGTAAAGTAGAGCCGTGAGCCTGAAGGAAATACAAGGGGACTAGTAATTCTTTGACATTGATGTGGGAGATTTCTAAGTGGGACCAAAGCCCCTGACCCTGGTGCCCCAGGTTTGATTGAAAACCCCAACCTATTGTGCCTGACGCATCCGTGTCTACCCATACCGTTGGCGGAGGAGAGGTCCATGCCATTACTGAGTGCAACATTTCCCTCTTCGCCCAGACCGCTAGTAAGGTGTGGATTAATTTTGGTATGGGCCATAATTTTCCCGCCGGTAAGAGTGGGAAATATTTGTTGCCCTCCAATATTAAACGTTTTACTTTCAACCGGCCCAACATTACAGTTAGTTGAATCCAGTTGAGAGAGCCGACCAGAGACTCCCAGATCCTCCGTGTCGTAGTCAGACTGTGAAGAAACATGAACAGTTTCCTGCGAAACCTGTTTCGATTGTCCACACTCTGACTCAGAGTGAGAGCAGCTGTGTCCCAAACCAGCCCTATCCACTGAACTACTCTTGAGGGAACAAGATTTGACTTTACCAGATTTACCTTGAACCCTAGAGTTTTGACATGATTTCAAATTATGTTGACATGTTTGATGCATAATTGCTCTGTCTCTGCCACCACCAGCCAGTCGTCTAGGTACCACAACATTCTGATTCCTTGCTTTAACAATGGCATCAGGGCTTGCCGGACTAACTTCGTGAATAATCGAGGTGCCAGGTTCAAACCGAATGGCATCCTCTGAAAAACAAAATTTTGATGCCTGATCCGTAAGGCCAGAAACCTTTGAAATCTTTTGTTTACCGATACGTGCCAATAAGCGTCTGTCAGGTCTAGGGAACACATCCAACATCCCGGCGGAAGTGTTAGCCTGATTTGGTGTACTGTTAACATTCGGAATGACTCATTGTGAATGTGAAGGTTCAGATACGACAGGTCTACGACCGGTCTCATCTGAACACTGTCCCTTTTGGGAACCAAAAATAGCTTGGACGTGAATACAGGGTAATTTGGAGGGACCGGGATGATGACATTCTTGGCAATCATTTCCTGGACCAGTGACTCCACCTCTAAAGAAACTAGATTCGCCGTTGTCGGCTGACATAAGCGAGGTCGCCGGAGCCACTGCCAAGTGATGCCTTTGCGTGCCACCATCCGTGCCCAAGTGTTTAACGGCCATGCTTGGTGACACGTTCGGAACGACCCAGTTAGCAGACAAGGGTTCGCCGGCGGCTGTACTACCCTCGGATCCACCGGCCTTAAGACTGGCACCGGGAGTGAGAGAGACTTTAGTTTTTTGATGGTGGTGGAGTTGGTGGTGTTGGACGCTTCGCCGGCTAGCTGGCGTTGGCAGAAGACGAGCCTTGACCTGGCTTATTATAGCCGCGTCCTCTCTGACCTGAAAACCTACCCTGTCTATGCCTGTACTGACCTTGAGGGGAGGAGGACTTAGGTGGGAGAAAGGGCTTAGATCCCCCCGGCTGAGCCTTAGCAACAGGCCTGGGTTTGGGGAAGTTAAAGGCAGGTTTCTTAGAAGGGGTGGGACTATGTTTAAAGGCCTGAGCCATATTAAAAACTGTTCGCCACACTTCAGGGGACATTAAAGAGGGAGTGAGCACTGGTGACATGACCACCTGATTCGCAATGCGATCAAGAAGCTTCCGGACCAAGGACATTCTGAGATCTTGTCTCGCTCGTACCGCCTCAAGCAAGGCAGTGCGTATGTCACCCAATGATTGGATTGACGACTGCAGAAGCAGTCGCCGGGACAGTTCAACCGATCGTCTGGCATCCGTGTCTGCGATTGCCTTAGTGGACCGGAGCAATGACTTTGCTACCTGTTGTGACACTATGTATTGGGAGAACAGGCGAAAAGCTTTCCCCCGCAGCCTAAATTCTCGGTCTAGGTGAGTTGGGGTAGGGGTAGTGAAAGGGTCTTTTAGTTCACAAAGATTAATTTTAGGGGCAGCTAAGAAAGCAAACAAAGCTGAAGGGACTCCGCCGGCAGAACACACTGGCATGGAGAACCAAGAATGAGTATCTTGAGGGATCTGGTGGGAAGTTTTGGAAGTAAATGTGGTCGCAAAGTTTTGAGCCTGTCTCCCATTCCACCCAAGGCCCTGGACCCAACTGCCCCACCTTCAAGACTGGATTAGCGGCTGCGTCTGTGACGGTTTGCAAATCGAGTTCTGGAGTGAGAGCTGACAGTGTCTTAATGTCATTAAACCCATCATGATTAGACCAGTCAGAAAAATTTGTTGAAGCTGAGGCAGAGGGTAAAGCAGGTTTAGCAGTATAAACAAAATAGTCCTGGTGATAATAACTAGGTATAGCCTTGATATTGACATCTAGTACATTCCCCAAAGTATCCAAGGCCCTTAATTTCTTAGATTTATTGCCCTGGATGACCTACTCGCACGGCACTGGGAGTTCCCCTGACAAGGTAGGTTGGGCGAGCTCTGGCTTAGTGGGAGTCAAAAGGACCCATGACTCGTCTGGTCCGTAAAGCAAGGGCATAGCTACCTTCCTTAGAGGCGCTTTGTCTAACGGGGGTGGATTGACATCCGTTATAACCCTTACATTCGAAGTGGTCAATGCCGCCGTAGCAGGCCTAGTGACCACCGATGGTGACATAGAGGGAGGGTGAGGGATCTGAGTCAAAGCAATAGAAGTCATCAGAGGCCGTACCGTAGAGCTTGTCGTGGGAGCTCCCAAGTCCACTGTGGGAGTTTCCTGCTGTTGGCCAACAAATTTAGATAAAGCATTAACTAGTAGCCCATCAATTTCCTGTGCTGTTACAAAGTTCTTTGATGATGTACTCAATGGTGAATCAATAAGATCTTGTGCGGCGTCTAAGCCTGAACCCGACTCTTGCACTTCCATATCCGATATAACTGAAACCTCGTCTTTATCATCCTGTTCCTCCTGAGAAGAACCCGCCGAAGCTGGGGTACCATCTTGTTGCCAAGATAAGTCAGGAATAGAGGATGGGATCGCCGCGTCCCGGTGGACGTCAGCCACTGTGTGACCAGTTTGAGCCAGACGTGGGTGGTCAGGCCCTGGTCGAGAATATCGCCAAACACCTAGGCCTTGGCCTACACTCCCTTGGGAGTCCGAAACACTCTCAACCACTGAGCTCCCTGAACTCAACAAATCCAGGGTTAAAATGCTAATGGGTAAATTTTCTTTAGGTACAGGCACTATACTGGACCCCTGAGACCGAACACTAGCTCTGTCTGGGGTAGAGGTATGACGAGAAGTACTAGAAACTGGTGAATGTCGGGAGGCCTTTCTATCATGGGAATCCTTTTTCGAAGATTTATGGCTGCGGTGTGACCGTGAACTACTCTTCGATTTGGATGAATTATCGCCGTGACCACTGGTGGAACTTTCCGTCTTACTCTTCTTACTCGATGGTGAAGAGAAAAGACTGGGTGGCTGGTGTCTGAGTGGTGACCTAGACCTAGATCTCTCCCGAGACGAGGAGGCTGCCGCCGGGGGTGTAGACTCACGTTGACGTTTCGAAGTAGCAGGGGCAGGAGATGACACAGAACCCTGTCCAATCTCTGCCGGCTTACGACTAGTTACTCGAGAGGAACGTTTAGGGGGAGGGTGCTCAATAAGAAGCCTATCCCAAAGAGGGACGTTATCACATTGTAGTGACTTATGAGCCACAATCGTAGTATAAGCTGTCATTTGTTGCCGAACTTCTCGTAAGGCGACCGCTGCGGTCTTATCATTATCTTGTAGTACTTTGATACTGAGCTGGGAGCAAAAGGAACAGTTGCGCATCACCCGTAGACCCCTTGAACGGTCTAGACATTTAACACACTTGATACAAAGAGTGTGCGCAAAAAGAGGGATACTGGCACAGGTTGGGGTAATGCATAAAGCAAAAACTGGGGCAAAGGTAGCCATGACAGAGACTGGTTGGAAACTACTGCAGGTTCTGTATTGGTCCGCCGGAGCCCAGCTCTGGAAAAAAGAACATTTCCAGGAATTAATGCTCATAAGGTTAACCCAACATGTTCGCACACACGTGTTAATAACCCGCCGGGTAACGAGACGTAATGTCACAACGATCACAGCTCGTTACGCGGCGGGGTTCTATAAAGATTTCCGAATATCTAGACATGTCTTAACCCTCCAGCCCCGGGGGCTATAGCTTGCGACTGTGCTGCGGTACCGGGTGTTTTGACGATCTTTGGGCTATGTTAACTACTCTGTAAGTCAATGAATATGGCATGTAATGTTGTGAATAAAAAAGAATAATGTTCCACAAACCTTCCTCTGTCGAATGGCGTTCAGTAGAGGTCTCTAGCCCCTCTGGTTGCATAATGGTGAGCGCGGGAAGACGAGTGCTTTTCGGCGGCAAATTCTTCCCGCGTTCGGACGCGTCGCCCCGGCCATGGCTACGACGCACCTAGCCGCTCGTCGCGCCAAAGTATTTATCTCCCTTAGACGATTTTAGTGTTTGATATTGAGAATGTGATGTTTATTTGATATTTTGTAGTTATTTTGAGGCCAATTATATAAAATATGTTTATTAGGGTATCACTGTCACTGATATTGATAATTTTCACTCGATACCGTACATTTTATTAGTAATTGAGGTAGGTTATTGTTGTATTAGGCACTGATTATTCGTTATCACAGGTGTTTATTATACTTTGGCCATCAAATATTAGGTCTTGTGTCACTTTCACTTTGACAAATATGCTTTAGAGAGTGTCACTGTCACTGATAATGCTAATTTTCACTCGATACCGTACATTTTATTAGTAATTGAGGTAGGTTATTGTTGTATTAGGCACTGATTATTCGTTATCACAGGCGTTTATTATACTTTGGCCATCAAATATTAGGTCTTGTGTCACTTTCACTTTGACAAATATGCTTTAGAGAGTGTCACTGTCACTGATAATGCTCATTTTCACTCGATACCGTACATTTTATTAGTAATTGAGGTAGGTTATTGTTGTATTAGGCACTGATTATTCGTTATCACAGGTGTTTATTATACTTTGGCCATCAAATATTAGGTCTTGTGTCACTTTCACTTAGTTATATGATTTGTAAACGTTTTATATGCAATTTATTGTTTTTTTTCACTGATTTCTATATTTCTATAGGTTCTAATCATATGAATGTCACTTGGTATATACATATGTGTCACTTTCACATATTATTATGGTGTAATTGTATTTGTATAAATGTTTTCATAATACATGACTTTTGTATAACAATAAATTGGTTTACTTCCACTTTTTGCCTATATATATACTGTACATATTGTCATTATCTTTGGCACTTTCACTATGATTATTAGAACTCCAGCTTGGAGTGGTAATCAAAGAAGCACTCTAAAGCACAGAATGCCACCTTGCACTCCACACACTCCATGGTTGACTTTTTACCTGGCCTCGGCCTCACCCTGCTGTTGTAGCAGACATGGCACCGCTTCTGCTGTGTTCTTCCTGATTCATTCTGAGGCAGGGAACCAAGCCTGTGCCTAATCAAGTATTGAGCACACTGCAAGCGGTCAATAACGGCGGGCCCAGGATGTGCCACTGCCCTCTGTGGCGTAGCATACTTCTCCAGGAGCTCCGTCAACACCTGCTTTTGGAACCTCCGCAGGCTATTGAACTTCATGGTGTGTTCACATTCCGAAGCTTGTATATATTGTAGGCATTCAGAACTGACATGTCCACCATATGCAGAAAGAACTTTTTGTACCATCTGCACGAGGTACGCAGGCAGTCAATGAAGCCTATCTGCATGTCGGACTTGTCCACCAGCCTCATGTTGATGTTGTAGTCCAGGACAGCATCGGGCTTGGTCACCCTGGCCTGGGTGCGGCGATCCACCTTGCCAGTCTCCACCATTTCCCCCTTGTGGATGGTGGTCAGGAGGTTGACCTTCCGCTGGTCGTGCCAGTGGATAGCCAGAATGGGCCCCGACTTCTTCTTCAACACATCACCTTTTTTGGTCTTTGGAGGGAAAGGTGGCATGCCCTTCCTTTTCCCTCATACTGTGCCTACAGTCCCCGTCTTGCGCTCATGCAGGTACTGTGAGAGAGTGGGGGACGTGTAATAATTGTCCGTGTAGAGGACGTGATTCTTATGAAAGTAGCGGTCCATCATGGCTTGCACCACTGCTCCGCCAAAGCCAATGAGGGGGTCCACAAGCAAGTCCCCTTCCTTCCCGCTGTAGACCAGGAAGTCCAGGACATAGCCAGTTTGGCAGTCGCACAGCACAAAGAATTTTATGCCAAAGCGATGTCTTTTTGAGGGGATGTACTGCCGGAAGCTGAGTTTTCCCCGGAACAGCACAAGAGACTCGTCAATGACGACCTTGCGGAAGGGCTTGAAGTAGGAGGTGAAGCGTTCTTGCATCATCTCGTACAACGTCCTAATCTTCCACAGCTTGTCACCGAGGTGGACGTCGGTGTTGGTGACAAGATGGAGCGCTGCGAGGATATCAAGGTACCGGTCGCGAGACATATATTTCCCGAAGGCAGGGGTGTATATCAGATCATTGGTGATCCAATAGTCAGGCAACCTATGCTTCTTGACATGAGGCATTAGCATGGTGAGTGCCAGGAACACCATGAACTCTTTATGAGTCACTGGGGTCCACTGCCTCATGTGGCCCTTGGTCACCTTGCCCAAAAAGTGGACCTGGAATTGGTGCTGCTTATTTGTCTCTTTGACAACATAGCCTACCACCTCCTCATCAAAGAAGGCCTCAAATAGTTCGTGTGGTGGAGCATTGGGGCCTGCAGGAAAATTGGGGGTAATGCCTGAACCCTCCAGTACCTCATCAAAAGCTGGCACATCAGGGTTGTATCCATCCCCATCAACTACGTCTTGCCACTGAAAAACGTAGAATGGGTCTTGTCTACGCTGACGAGGAGCTCCAGCTGGTGGCCCAGCACGCCCACGGCCAACTCGGGAGGCGCGCGCCCTAGGGCGGCGAGGGCGTCGGCCAGGGCGGCGGCCAGCACGACGGACAGCACGACGCCGGGCCAAGCGGATGGGTCGAGGGTCGTCGATGTCCATATAGTCATCGTCAGAGTGGTCATCTTGCCCTGACGGTGGACCTATGTAATCATGGCCAGAGTCTTCAGAGAGGTGCCCTTCATCATCAGTGGCCCCCACATAATCTGGCGGGGAACCAGTGATGCGTGGGCGAGGTGGGGAAGGAGTGGCAGGTGAGGCTGTGTCCCCCCGAGGTCCTGGGCTCCTTGGCCTGCGATGAGTGACAGAAAGCAATGTTTCACTGTCACTAGGCCCAGGTATTGGTGATGCGAGCTCAAAGACTTCTTCAGGAAGACATGTTGAAGGCGGGAGAGGTGGGGAGGACCATGGGGAAAGTTGCGGGGACGTATGGCTGGGGCCGGCAGGGGTGGACGCCGCGGGAGCCTCGAACAAAACTCTCTTACTTTTCTTAATTTTTTTGGTATATTTCCTACCTTTCCCCTTTTCGGCAGCAGTATGTCTCCTGTCGGGGGACCTAGGAGGCAAATAGGCCGAAAGTGGGGGGTCCTCAACCCTTGGCAATGGTGGGGGTGGTGGGGAAGAATGCGGGGCATCCGGGTCATCTTGGGTGGCGTGGGTAAATAAGGGAGACAATGGCGGACGAGAAGGGTCACCACGCTGACCCTCACTCACAGCCTCATCCTCACCAAGTATTTTTGCTTGTTCCCTAGCTGCCGCGGCCGCCTTCTCAAGTATTTTCTGCTTATACAAGTGTAGCTTGAAAGGCAATTTACCTGGGGAAGGGCTTGGAGTCGTGTCACTTATGCGAAATTTGGTGAGTGACCTTGAACTCTCCCACTCACTCACTCACTCTCTCAAGTTCACTGTCTTTAGGTAAACCAGCTTCCTCAACAACTGGTACATCACCTTCATCACTCTCATCACTGTCATGTTCTCTCGCAAATCCCAGGAATTGCTCTTCTTTGTCACTCTCATGGCCATAATCACTCGACTTATAATTACTGGAGTCGTCACTGACTATATCATCAACACTATACTTGGCATCAGCACGCTCATATAGTCTCAATGTCGTCTCAATACCTCCGGGAGATAACACATTTAGGCGATGGCGTCGGGGTAAGGCGCGACGAACTAGCAAGGGCGTCGTAGGAAGCACGGTATCGGACACAGCGGAATCACTATTTGGCGTACTGTCCATGATGGCGTCGGGGTAGATACTGTTGCTGTGGCGTCGTTTACGCCGGGTGGCGCCATCTACCGTCCCATGATACCAAAAATGTACGTGCGGCATTCGAAAGCACGCATGCAAGCAATGGGCGTTCAAGAGCCCTTCCGGGTTGCGCGGACCGAGGTTGTTATGGGCGTTCAAGAGCCCTTCCGGGTTGGAGGGGTTAAGAAAGTTAAGAATACCCTCTGACATAATATAAAAGACCAGTATGGCGTTTATAAACATAGTCTTTCCGGTGGTGACTGTTTCAAGATTCAATTTTGGAAAACAACTCCCCACAAAGACGCCGGCCCCTAAATTATCTAGCAGAATAACACAGGGTAGGCTGATACGAGATCTGACTTCTAACGAATTGTCACATAGATCGCCGTAAGTTGAAGGAGGCGATACATTAACGTATCTCTCAATTAACTGGTTAACTAAATTGAATTGTAAATTCCTTATTTCCTCCTCCCAGGAGCACCCGCCGGGTGTGAAAAACTTGTGAAAAAGATGTTAACCCTAACTGAGCCTTCGATCGCCGTAAGTGTGAAGGCGGCGATACATATACTGTAGTATCACTAAAATGGACCGGTTAACTAAACTGAATTACCAATTCGTTCATCCCACCCTACCAAGGTGCACCCGCCGGGTGAGATCTGATGTATAAACGTTAACCCCATAAGTTCCTATCCCCACTTCTTTGTAAAAGATCGCCGGGGAGGAAAGCCCACAACAACAGCTAGGTTTTTCCTTTGGTTTGTAAAACCGGGTAGAAAAACTTCATAACATATGTCTGCATGAACAATGTTAGATGGGTACAGCCATTCCGCCGGGAATCATAGGGAGCCTGAAATAGGCACCACCACAGAGACGCAGTCCTGGGGAGCCACAGACACCTACTCGCCGGGGACACAAGCCTGTTTTTGAAACCACGCGTGGCCAAAACTCGGCTCTCGGCCGGGGTTTTCAAGGTGTAACCGAGAAAACCCGGAAAGTAACCCACCCCGTACAGAAACCATCTGCACTCACATAGGACCCGAGAGATAGCCAAAACACAACTATCCTAGGGCCCACAAACATAATCCGTGGAATTAGCCAATACACAACTAATCCAGGAAACATACATAGTCCGTGGAATTAGCCAATACACAACTAAACCAGGATACACATGACACAGTAGGACATATTTATATAAATAAATAAATAACACTTGTACATGTGGCAAAGCTACGAGCGGCTGGCTAGGCCTAGGTAGACGGCACAAAAAACGTTGAAATATAAACAAAAGCACTGGGAATATCACAACAGGAAACACCGCCAACACACCACTGTAGCAATTACTCCCGGCAAAGGGAAGACTGACTCGGGACCCAGAAAAAACTTCACTAAGTGAAGAAAAATACGCTGGGAACGTCAGCAAAATAAATGCTACCTCATCAGAAAGATAGAAGGCAGCACAAGCGCGTAAAGAAAGCCGCCTTCATCACAAGCTAAGTAATCGTGAAAAAGTTCACACGTCCAAAACAGGACCACGAGGGTACATCCGAAATAGATGCCCCAAACACACGACCCAAAATACACTGCACTGCGGGCAACCAGCCCAGGACACTCCTGCTACGCATATCCTAACCTTACCCGATACATCCCGGAGTAAACAAATGAGAAAAAACTCACTAGGGACACAGCAAATGCGGAACCAGCGGAGCGTGGGGAGACACGTCCGGGCAGGCTGAGCGCAGAGCAGAGAAGGAAGAATGACGCCTGAATCAGCGTCTGGTCAAAGATCCACACAAGTACATCCATGATATGATGGAAAGCTTATTGGATAGTTATTCTTATTTTCTTTTTGTTTTTATTTTTTTACGAAGTTTTTTCGTAGTGAGAACCCAATTCATAATGACTGAAGCCATGAGTGAGGTCTCGTGCGCTCATGATGAAGGCTCCTCAGTTTTTTAAATGCTCTGCGCGGTAGATTCAAACTACGGCGGATTAGTGTTTGAAGAGGATGCCTTATGTAATAGGCATGTTCGTCAATGATGGAGGGGCCACTAATAAATATAGGCCACTTCGCAGGTTTGAACACACGCCGCATTTCTTGGACAACCATGTCCCTCTAGAGCGGTCTAGGCACTGAACACATTTAACACATAACTGATGGTGAAACACAGGGACCCCAACGCAAGTTGGTGTTGAGCAAAGTGTAACTAAAGGCATGATGGCAACAAAAGACGAACCCCCCCTCCCCCCGCTGGGACCCGTGCTGCACAACTCTGTGGTAATCTGGAAAAAAAATTCCAAGAATCAATGCTCATAAGTATAAACTGAGACATTCACACAGTACTGTATATGCTCAGAATCCGCCGGAAAACTAGAGGTCGCAACACCAGCTAATTCTAATTTTCCGCCGGATCCATCTTTATGTAAAGTCCGCTGATGCACTTTAACATGAAGGTAAGAGGACTACTTGAAATTGTATGAATCACTATGCCTATAAAATAATATCCATTAACCTGACAAGCGCGATATAGACCTAGGGGCTAGGGTAGTTATTTGTGCATTTCTAGCCTTGGATTCTGACAGAATTCGTTATATTTACAATATAGAGCATTATTTGTTTTCGGTATGCTTTTATTTTACATATATGATGTATATATGAACCTTCAAGAGTGCTAAAATAAGTTGGAAAAGCATTTGGGTGGTGAAAAACGAAGATATTGGCCACCCGGTCATAATCTCAGGCGAGAGAGAGCCACAGGCAACCCTCCCCTCTCGCTGTCTGTGAGGTAACTGAGACGAGCTGGGCGGTGTGGGCCGGTGTCTGGGTGTTACATAACGATCTTTTATGCAACCCACTTGTGCTACATTATCGCGGGAGAGAAAAATAACCGATAAATGGTGATAATAAAGAGGAAAAATAGGTGATAATTGAGGAGGGGAGGGAGGGGGGAATAAGGTGGGGGAGGGGGGTGGGTGAGAAACACATGGATGAGTACTGGAGGGGAATTATCTCACCTAGAGACAAATTCCTTTGTTTTGATAGGCCCTTTTTTTTTTGGAAGGCTTTTTTTATGGTCTTGCTTCCGTGAGGCCTATCGCGTTCCCTATAGGAAGCCTTCCATGAGGCCCATCGCGCTTAAGGGGTTAAGAAAATAGGGGTCGAGGCGATGGTGGGAGGCGGACGCATTTTTTGAGGCTCCGGCATATTATCATGGGCACGATTAAATATCACGGAATTTCGAGTGCATACTGAGCTAGCGAGGAGAGGAAGGACTAGTGAAGTGTTTGGAAGATAAATTGGTGTGGTGGAGGGGTGATATATATTGTAAAAAGATTAGTGTAACAACGGGACAGCTGGAGTTGTGATTGTAAACAAACATGGCGAATGGAATGGCGGGAATTTCGGAGACGGAAGAAAGGTTAGGACGGTTTCGTGGGTTTAGGAGTACAGATAAGAAGTTAGAAGAGGTTATTAATGTTGTGAAGGATTTGGAAAAGTGGAAGAGTGATACGGAGAAATGGAAGGGGGACATTGGTGAGAAAGTTAAGGTATTGTGCGAACTATGTGGTGCGTCGGGTGAGGCAGGGAATAGGCCTATTGAAGGAAGCGAATGTAGGCCTATTTCGGAAGTTAATAATAACCTAGAGATGGTATTAAAAAGGGTAGAGGAATTGGGAGCAGAGAATATTGCATTAAAGGAGCAGCTGAAGGAATACGAAGGACGATTCAAGGAAGTGAAGTACAGTAGTCAACTGCATGGACGGTGGTAGGTGAACAGAAAGTTAAGGATTTGGAGGATATTGTGAAAGAACAAAAGGAAGAAATGAATAAGACAAAAAAAGTTTTGAGAGTGCAGTCGTAGGTGTCATGAAGAACAAGGAGAGTGTCGTGAGGGAGGCCATGGACAGGGATAGGGGTGTAATCATGCATGGAGATATAGAGGCTCATATGAATGATAATGGAGTGAGAAAAGTGAGAGATATGGAGAAAGTGAAGGAGGTCATGAAAGCTGTGGATGTAGATGGATGTGGATGGGAGGGGCAGGTGGAGGAAGTCAGTAGGATAGGTAGATATAGAAGGGGGGAGATGAGACCTACAGTTTAAAACCAGGGCAGTGGCAGAGACAGTGACAAATTTTAGTTGGAGACTAAACACAAATGAAGAACTGAAACATAAAAGACTAAAGAAGGATTTGAGCATAGAACAAAGAAAAAAAATAAAGGAACTACAGGAAAAGGCTGATGAGGAAAATGGAAAGTTGGGTGAGGAGGATAAGAAGACGTTTTTCTGGAGAGTGAGGGACGGGAAATTGAAGAAGTGGTTTATACGAATAGAAGGGAGAAGGAGATCTGGGAGGGAAGAGAATGTGATAAAAGTTGTGGCAGAGGGGGAGAGCAGGGTGGAAGCGTTTCGGGGAGAGACAGGAGAAGAAGCTGCAGACCCAGTAGTGTTAGGGGGGGGGGGGGGGGGGGTACGGACAGGAGGAGCGGGATGATGAAGCTGCTGAAGGAATGGTAGAAAGATTAAGGATTATGTTTAGTAATGTTGATGTTTTTACCCAGGACAAGAAAAGAGAACTGATATGTAGGTTGCAGGATGAAGAGGAAAAACCTGATGTCATAGCCTTACAGGAAGTAAGACCAAAAAATGCTAGAATTGAAAGGGAACTGGTGGAGTATAGTTTGGAGGGTTTTGAGTTGTATGAGAGGAATGCTATTAGAGCAGAGGTTGGAAGAAGATTGTTTATTTATATAAGAAAAGAGCTCAAGGTAAATGAGGTGGATTTAAGACAGCAGTATTGTGAGTATTTGTGTATTGAAGTAAAATGTGCAAGAGGGTCAATTCTAATTGCCTCTATATATAGAAGCCCAAATAATAATAGGGAAGAGGATGATAACCTACTGAAAGCAATGGAGGAAATAGATAATAGAGAGAACAAATATAAAATATTGATAGGAGATTTCAATTTGCCAAGGATCAACTGGGCAAATTATACTACTCCAGCAGGACAGAGTAGCCTAGAATACAAGTTCATAGAGAAAGTGAGAGATTGTTTTTTAACGCAACATATTACGGAGATGACAAGATACAGAGATGGGACGCAGGGGAGTGTACTAGATTTGATATTTAGTAATGAGGAGGATATAGTGGAAGATGTTTATGTGGATAGCCCTATAGGTCGTAGTGACCATGCCTGTATAAGTTTTAGTTGCAATATTAAAACAGAGAGGGATAATAGAAGCAAACAAAAATATATACATGTATGGCCACCCCTTCGGGGATCACGGCGTCAGGCAATAGATAGATAGATAGATAGATGATAGAGCAGATTATGAGCTGCTGAGAAGGTGTTTGGACATTGACGGGGGGAGTACTTGAACAGGGAAGACACTGAAGGAATGTGGAGGAAGATTAGAGTCAAACTGGAGAATGCTATATCCAAATGTGTACCAGTAAGAGAATATAAGGATAAAACAAAATTAAGGAAAAGAACAAACCCAGAATTGCCAATGAAAGCTTTGGACATTGATAAGAAGGAAGAAACATTTGTGGGAAAGACTAAAATTGTTAAAACAGAATAATGGGTCTAGTATAGAAACTAAAGAAGTGGATTTGTAATGCAGACAAATAAACAATAAAATAAGTTGGGAGACAAGGAGGGGGGTGAAGGAGAGGGAAAGAGAGATAGTAAGAAATGTGAAGGATAATCCAAAAATATTCTGGAAGTATATTCAGGAAAAGTTAACAAGAAGAGTAGGTATCCCAGAACTGATAGGAGACTTGGACAATAAGAACAGAGCAGAAACTGATAAGGAGAAAGCAGTGGTGCTGGGGAAATACTTTGGGGAGGTACTTACAGAGGAGTCTGATGATGCAGTGCCTACTATTCCCATCAAACAGGCACCAGCACTAGAACTAATAGAGTTTTCCCATGCTAGAATTAGGAGTGCTATAGGGAAAATTAACAGAAGTAAGTCCCTGGCACCGGATGGGATACATCCAAGAATCATAAAGGAAGGAGGTGAGATGTTAGTAGAACCATTAATTTTTTTATTTGAGGTATCTTTTAATACAGGACAAATCCCGATGGACTGGAGAGAGGCAAACATAACAGCTATTTTTAAGAAGGGAAAGAGAAAAGACCCAGGAAACTATAGACCAGTCAGTTTGACAAGTATTGTGTGTAAACTAATGGAAACTGTAATTAGAGAAGGAATAATGGAACATACGAAATCAAACCAACTTTTCAGTGAGAGACAGTTCGGATTCTTGCCAGGGAGGTCGACGGTATTACAGCTAATTAAGGTGGTAGATGATTGGATGCAAATTCTGGAGGATGGGGATGTTATAGACGTGGTATATTGCGATTTTATGAAGGCCTTCGATAAGGTCCCACATAGAAGGCTAATAGAGAAAATTAGAAGCTATAGTATAGGAGAGAAATGTGTGAAATGGATAGATGCCTTCCTGAAAGATCGGAGACAGAGGGTACTGGTGAATGGAATAGGCTCTGGGTGGAGGGAAGTTACAAGTGGGGTACCTCAGGGATCTGTGTTGGGACCACTACTGTTCGTTATGTTTATCAACGACTTGCCTGAAGTTGTTGTTGTTGTTGTTGTTCCCCAAGCTGCCTGGCCGAACAGCCCCAAGGCCCCGAGCAGGGCCAAGGCCATAACCGAGCGCCCCCACAGAACCCTCCCCGCCGACCAAAGCCTGGGTGACCGAAGCCACTCCATGGCAGGGAGCTGAGGAGGGTGCGGAAACGCCCGGGAAACCAAAGCCCCACCCAGGGCCCTGTGCCCCTCAGCAATTATGAAGAGAAAGTTGAGGGGCAAAGGAAAAATGTGACGCTTTGGCTTCCAATCTTGGTAGATTGGGAGGTCAATCCACGGAAAAGATGCCGTCACTTGAGATCTAGGAAATACATAAGTAAAAGGAACAGTCGGAGTAAGCTATGGGTATGGCAGAGATCGCTCAGTTCTCACTCTGATAGACCAGCCCATCACCATACTTGCCTGAAGTTATAACTAATGGAAGTGAGATATACGTTTATGCGGATGACACCAAGCTGTATAGAAGAGTGAGGAGTAAGGAAGAAGTGGATTTGCTTCAAGGAGATGTGGAGGGAATGAAGGGATGGTCTGAAAATTGGTTAATGCCTTTTCATCCAAGTACAGTACATGCGGATTGGGACAAGCAAGACAGACAAGGTGGGATACAGTATGTATGAAGCGATGGAGGAAGTGAATGCAAAAAAGGATATAGAAGTAGTGATAGACAATAAGTTAAATTTCTCAGAACATTTAGCGGAAAAGATAAATAAAGCCAATAGAATTATAGGGCTGATAAGGAGGACATTCGTGTCAATGGATGAAGAAATCTTCAGGAATCTCTATACAGCGCTGGTTAGGCCGCACCTGGAATATGCGAACCAGGTGTGGGCTCCATATATGGTAAAGGATATAGAAGCAGTGGAGAAAGTGCAGAGGAGAGCTAGCAAGCTGGTACCAACATTGAAGAACGCGGACTATGAGCAGAGGTTGAGGACACTGGGACTTCCGACACTGGAATATAGGAGAAAGAGGGGATATGATAGAGACTTTTAAGATAGTGTCAAGAAAGTATGATGAGGATGTGTGTGAAGGTATCTTCTTGATGCGGGAGGGAACAAGAACGAGAGGACACTCTAAGAAAATTTACAAAGAAAGAAAAAAACTTGAAAAGGCAAAGAACTCATTTTGTGATAGAGTGGTAAATGAGTGGAACGCACTGCCCCAGTATGTAGTCGATTCCGAATCAGTATGGAAGTTTGAAAGTAAGCATGGGGAAGACAAGATTTGAAGTTTGATTACAAAGCAAAAATACAGAATAGTAAAAATGTTGCGTCTGCTACCGCCGCCGCCAACACTGTGACAGCATTGCAAGTACTGGCACTGAGCTGGATACACAGGCCTAGTTTGCCTTTTTCCAGAGGATCTACTGTAAGAAACTGTAAGAAACTGTAAGAAGGTAGGATACAGTATGTATGAAGCGATGGAGGAAGTGAATGCAGAAAAGGATATAGGAGTAGTGATAGACAATAAGTTAAATTTCTCAGAACATTTAGCGGAAAAGATAAACAAAGCCAATAGAATTGTAGGGCTGATAAGGAGGACATTTGTGTCACTTGACGAAGAAATCTTCAGGAATCTCTATACAGCGCTGGTTAGGCCGCACCTGGAATATGCGAACCAGGTGTGGGCTCCATATATGGTAAAGGATATAGAAGCAGTGGAGAAAGTGCAGAGGAGAGCTAGCAAGCTGGTACCAACGTTGAAGAACGCGGGCTATGAGCAGAGGTTGAGGACACTGGGCTTCCGACACTGGCATATAGGAGAAAGAGAGGGGATATGATAGAGACTTTTAAGATAGTGTCAGGAAAGTACGATGAGGATGTGTGTGAAGGTATCTTCTTGATGCGGGAGGGAACAAGAACGAGAGGACACTCTAAGAAAATTTACAAAGAAAGAAATAGGCTTGAGAAGGCAAAGAACTCATTTTGTGATAGAGTGGTAAATGAGTGGAACGCACTGCCCCAGTATGTAGTCGATCCGAATCAATAAGGGAGTTTGAAAGTAATCTTGATAAAGCATGGGAAGACAAGGTTTGAAGTTTGATTATAAAACAAAAATACAGAATAGTAAAAATGTTGCGTCTGCTACCGCCGCCGCCAACACCGTGAACGACCGCAGCAGTGCAAGTACTGGTACTGAGCTGGATACACAGGCATAGTTTGCCTTTTTCCAGAGGATCTACTGTAAGAAACTGTAAGAAACATTGGGTTATCGAGCCTAGTGAGGCGAAAAAATTAAGGGCCAAGAACCAGTCAGGAGTGGTGCTTGATGTAGCCGTCAGGGCCATTCCCACATTTTATAATCCTGAATTCTTTGTCTATATGCAATCTCCCGCCTTGCCTCCCGCCTCCGCCGGAAAACTTTTTTCCGACTGGACTAAGTCAGATGGGTTTAACAATTTAAAACTGTTACAGGGTTTGACCCCAGAGTTAAATTCAGTACCCTTCAGGGACTCTCATGGGTCTTCTTTAGTTCATATTCAAAGGTCTGGTCCGTGGGTTGCATGGGGACAAGAGGCCCAGCTGTTTGCCAGCACCATAACAAACAAAGGTAGTCATTAACTTCCGTCAGAAGACAATCACTGGTTTTCTATGCCGGTATAGGCAAGGCGGACGGGATTTCCCAACAAATTTTTTATTTTTTGGGTGCCACGAAACTATCTTTATGCCAGTTACCTGAACCTTTTTGTCCTCCCACACAGGTGCAGATCGATAAAGATTTTAAGATGAGGCAGAAAGCCTGGAGACTGGCATCCCAATACCTACTCAGCCGCCAACTTGGGGCCTCTCTGGCTAGGACGAATGAGTCGGCAACGGACGCCGGGACCCAGAAGGCTCTTTCTCTGATCAGGCACCTTGTTCTCCAAAACTCCATTCAGTCTCTCGGCGACATCCGGACTGCTCTCTTTGAGGCGGTATGGGTCCGCCAAGACCTGAGGGTGTACTTGGCGAGGAGGCTCCCGGCTGAGATTGTTAGGAGATTAATATTATCCAATGTATTTACCACCACCCTAGCCTCAGACGACGCCTGGCGCACAGTAAACTTTCTATTAGACTCACAACCTGCCTCCTCTTCTAAGTCTAAGAGTGAGCAGCCTGCTAAATCTAACTTTAAAGCTAAGAGTTCCTTTCATGGTCAATCCCAGTCACATCAGTCATCCAAGACTTACACAGCCCCTGCAAACAGTGGGACGCCTAGAGGGCGAGGTCAGTCCAGGGGCAGAGGGCGTTGGTTCTGGGGTCAGTCTAGGGGTAAACCCGGTAATGATGGTAGCAAAGCCTCTCATCCCCCCATTCCAAAGTCAGAGTCACAACCCTCCTCCTCAAAAAACTGAGATACCACAAGGCTTTCTCACTCCCAGTGCCAAGGCAAGGCGAGACGGATCCGAGAGTAGTACTGCCGGACACAACCAGTCATGTGACTGTCAACTTCCGAGATTGCTTCCGGGCATGGCCCCGGCGAACATGGGCAAGGACAGTGGTCCGCGAAGGTCTCTCGTGGCGGTGGTCCCGGCGACCCCGTTTACGTATCCCCACAGAATGCAATCTAGTTTCATTGGAGGTGGGATCCATCATCAAAGAGATGGCCCAGAAGCAGATCATTATCCCCAGTCCTATGTCACAGCCCGTGTTCACATCCCGGTTGTTCCTGGTGCCAAAGAGGGATAGTGTTCAGATGAGGCCGGTGATCGACCTCTCATATCTCAACACACACATTCACAATCAGTCATTCAGGATGCTGACTGTGAATCAGATCAGCTTGTCACTCCCACCGCAGGGCTGGATGTGTTCCATTGATCTGACAGATGCCTACTGGCACGTCCCAATCAACAAACTTTCCATTGATCTGACAGATGCCTACTGGCACGTCCCAATCAACAAACTTTTAAAAAATGTCTAGCTTTGTGCAACGGGGACCAAACGTTTGTCTTTCAGAGAATGCCCTTTGGATTAAATATAGCACCTTGAGTTTTCACAAAATTAGTCCGACAGGCTTTGCTACCATTACTCGAGCAGGGGATCATAGTTTTATGGTACCTAGACGATTGGCTAGTGGTAGCTCAATCCAAGATAATTTGCCTCCAACATGTTCATGTAGCATGCCTTGGGGTTCAAGGTAAACTTAGCAAAGTCCTCCTTGATCCCCACCAGGAAAATCCGGTGGGTGGGCATTATCTGGGATACCGAGTTACTCACTCTGAGTCAGAGCGAAGACAACCGTCAGAGATTTCGGAGGAAACTCTTTCGGTTTCTTCATTCTCGGACAACAACGAGGAGGATCTGGGAATCCCTGGTAGGCTCCCTCAATTGGATACAGCTGACGGTCCCGTTAGGTCGTCTGAAGGTCAAAAGAATTATTTTAGAAGGAAACGGGTGCTTTCCGATGTTGCCAGCGGAAACACTGAGGAAAATTCCAACTTTAATCCACAACCTCCTGGCGGCTTGGGCGAAGCCAGAAGTAATACACTCCTCCTTGACATGGACAGCTCCGCCTCCGACGGTTTGGGTAGATACAGACGCGTCAGGAACCCTGGGATGGGGTTACCAATCAAACCTAGGTCATCAGGGTCAGGGTCTATGGTCAATGTCAAATCATCTTCATATCAATGCCAAGGAGTTGCTAGTCCCACTATTCTTTTTACAGGAGCACGGCATGAGCCAGGCGGGAAAGTCCCTAGCCTTCAGAATGGACAATTTGACTGCAGTGACGTGCATTCAAAAGCAAGGGTCAGCGAGATCATGAGTGTTACAAGGGTTGTCGGAAAAGATCTTTCGACTGACTGCGAAGCTAGAGGTTTATCTTCACGCAACATATCTGCCCGGCGTGGCGAACGTGTGGGCAGATGCTCTGTCCCGGAGACAGAGCACTCAAGTAGAATGGGCTCTCAGACAAAACATCTTTCAAAAGATGATTGCCGAACCCTACCATCCACAAGTGGACTTGTTCGCGTCAGAGGCAAAGCACAGGCTGCCTCAGTACCTCACACATCGGAGTCAGACTCCGGCGGGGGTCCGGACGCATTTCTGGTAGAGTGGAACAAATGGAGCTCCATTTATATGTTCCACCTCCAGACGCATCCTTAATGTGCAAAGTAGTTCACAATCTACGGGGTTATCGGGGCATGGTCTCGATGATCGCGCCATTGTGGCCGGCTCAAGTTTGGTACAATCAATTGAGACGTGGTGCGAGAACCCGGTGTCGCTCCCGATCTCGTACTTCCACTTAGACACAATTGGAAACCTCAAGACCTCACTGACTTTTGCCTTGTGGACATTCAGAAGGCCAAGTGGCTAGGCCAGTTTGGGGAAGTGACTCAAAATTGATTAATCAGTATGCTAAATCAACTCAAAGACAGTACCAATCACACTGGAAGTCGTTTACTACCTGGATCGTAGAAACTGGTCAACAGGAGTCCTCAGTGGCTCTGGTGTTTAATTATTTAAATTATCTTTTTGAAATGCAAAAGTTGTCAGTTGTCACATTAATACATTACGAGCGGATGGGTTGGTAACTTCTATTACCTGCCATGGGTACAGGGCCCTGGGTGGGGCTTTTGTTTCCCGGGCGTTTCCGCACCCTCCTCATCTCCCCGCCATGTAGTGGCTTCGGTCACCCAGGCTTTATTGTGGTCGGCGGGTAGGGTTCAGTGGGGCGCTCGGTTATGGCCTTGGCCTTGCTCGGCCTTCGGGCTGTTCGGCCAGGCAGCATGGGGAACAACAACAACAACAACAACCTGCCATGCGGGCGGGTGGTTTTACCCTAAATGGGGTTGTTTCCGTGCTCTTTTTCATGCAAACAAGACCCAGAGCGTAATACAAGTATCTATCCCTGAAAGGGCGTAAACAGAGCTTTCCAATGACACCTGAACCATCCTTCTACGACCACTGGTTCTCTTGCAACGATCGTGCAACACGAGTGCAAAAACCCTAAAATAAGGTAATTTCCTTACATAATTCCCTGTGTAGCGAGTGAGAGAGGGTGGAGGAGGGTGTAATAAATTTCAGTCGACCCACGGCGGTGGTGGCGAGCGTCAGGCGGGAATCTATGCTCCTCGCACCGCTCAGCTCTCTCTCAGAGCACATTACATGCTCAAAATTGCACTCGACATCTGTCGAGGCCCGCATATGAGCACGTTTTCTTTAACTCGACATATGTCGAGCGCCGATGGCTAAGGGTTAAGGAATCACCTCGCTGCAATTAGGACATCTTTTTTCGATTTAACTGGTCTGTCTGTGCCGGAGGCGGAGGAAAAGGGTTTCATGCGGTCTTGCTTCCGGCTTCGCCCCCCTCCTCGCCAACTCACCCCACCTGGTCTCTTGATCTGCCCCTTGAAATGCTTCAATCCCGTAAATATTGCCATGATCCTCCTTTCGAGTTAAGACTTAAAAAGGCAATTTTTCTATTGGCATTGGCCACGGGTGACAGGGTGTCTGAGTTGGCGGCGTTGAGTTCGGAGCCAACCTGTTTAAGATTTTCGAGGCACAACATGAGTGTCCATATTGCTCCTGCTCCTAACTTTATCGCTAAAAATGAACACAGTAATCATGTTTTTACAGAGTTTGAAGTTCCTGCTCTAAAACACGGAGATAGGCACTATTTACTTTGCCCGGTGCACTCACTTATGTTATTTATGCGGGATTCCCGGCCATCACAGGCGGGCTCCCTCTGGGTTTCTCGGACAGGTAAACGTCTTCAGAAACGCTGGCTAGCTGCGTTATTAGTAGAAGTAATTAGAGAAAGTAATCCGGGCATGTTGGCTAGAGCGCACGATATCCGGAAGTGGGTGGCATCACTCAGATTCCTCCACAATTACTCACTCGATGATATTCAACAGACCCAGTTGTGGTCATCTAATCATATATTTCTAACACTTTACCTGTCCGTGAATCTCATAAAACCTTCTCGTACATGTGTAGCATTAAGGCAGAAAGTCTAGTTTTAAGCTATTTTGTGAAGAAAAAAGGGGGGGGGGAGTATCCTAGCTAAGGACTCTACCTGCCTCTTATGTGATACAAGATGTAACGAGAATGAAAGGTCATGTGATAACCCATTCCTTAGACTAAAATAAGTCTAGTCAGGAAAAATGTTTATGTTTAACTTTATGTATGGCAATAGAGTTTCCATTATACTCATTAATCTTAAGGACTAGGATTAAAAGAGAGAGTACAAATATTTTTGTAATACAGTACCTGGGGCCATAAATATATAGGCCAACATATTATCAGTATTTGATAAGAGATGAGATTTTAATTTATTTATGTATCTATAAGCTAAATGTATAGTTTATATGTGTTTCACCAACTGTTCTATCAAACATAAAGGTTCTAACACCACAGGCTATCTTTAAGAACGCCACCTGTAACCTCTTTGTTATTTTTATTAAACTGATCATTTTAGTACGTGTTTCTTTGGACCTTCGTAATTTATTAGTGGTTTTTGATGTTCATGATGAATGTCCCCCTCCAGTCTTGAGATATCAGGCGCATCGTCAATGATGAAGGGGCCACTAATAAATTATAGGTTTGAGTCCCGAAGGGAAGAAGGAAAACCTAATATTTAGTAGAGGCTCCGGAATCATTGACGATTTTGGCCCTCCCTTCCATCCCCTTCCCATTCATCTGCTATGTTTTGAGAGTCTTGATATATCAGATTAACCTCTGAAGTGCGCATGGGGGTAATTAGACACCTCTGCCTGTGCGCATGTATTTGAGCTGTTTCCATCACTAAAATATTCATTTTACCATAAATAGCATTAATACATATCCATATGCGCCTATTATAGGTTGATTATAAAGGTATTAACCTGTTACAACAATAAAACAAGTGAAAACAGCGTTTGGATGGTCAAAATCGGCGATACAGGGCGGGAGTTACATAATGTATGGGTGAGGCAACCTCCTTTCCCGCCAATTTCCCCCAAGGCTGGAGAGACTGTCGATCGATACTCTCTCTCTCTCTGTCTCTTGCACTCGCTTGCTAACAGTGATGACAATGCCCTGCTTGCAACTCGCTAATGTTAGCACGAAAATATACCTCAGAATAAGGGAATAACAGGGAAAATAGGTGATAACTGAAGGAGGGGAGGAAAGTGGGGAAGGAGGGGAGGTAGAGGAGTGATATTTTGCATGGCCCAGGGGCATTTTTTTTTTTTTTTTTTTTTTTTCGATGTTTAAAGTTTTTTTTTTCTCTGACTCTTAAAAGTCTTCCCGCAGTCTGCCGGGGGAACTCTTAAGAGTCTTCCCGCAGTTCCCGGGTTAAGAAAGAACAAGCGGTTCGAGGAGGGAAGCGAAGCGTGCCCAAACAGCAGACACATGAGAAGCGCAATGCTAGATCAAGTTTAATCTTTTATTTTATTTATTTTTTGCTAGTTTTTTCTAGTAGTGGTACCCACATCATATAGGACGAGTCCGTGAGTGGTTTTTAAGAGCGCTTCGCTCACGATGTGTGGCAATCGTATTTTATCTCTCCCGGGCGGGAAGTTTAAAAAGACAAGCTTGAGTTCAAAGATTGGCCATAAACAATGTTAAGGCGCATCGTCAATGATTCCGGGACCACTACTAAATATTAGGTTTTCCTTCTTCCCTTCGGGACTCAAACCTATAATCGATATAATTCCATTAAACGCCAGAAGAAATACTAATCTAAAACCATCGTTGGCATCCTTGGCCATCACTTGGGGAGTTACAGCTGATTTTCGTGATGATAGAATGTGGCGAGGCAGGTTGTAAACATTGCACACGCACTGGGACTGTCAGGTCTGTTTTTTTCTTCATTGATACCTTTCAATTCAATACTCAACTGCAAAAAATCAAACAGTTCCTGAAGATGTGGTGCACATCAAGAAATAATACCAACTTGCCATTAATAATCATACAGGCCGTGTTTTTGAGTGGCCTAAAACTAACCACTAAGCGCGAGCTATATATAACGAACACCCTATAACTGGGCGGCCATATTAGGCCTCATTCCAGCCTAAATCATAATTTATGATGAATATCGTTATTACTTATTCATATACGCCTATTTACGTTTAATATGAAGATAGTAACATGTAACAGCAATGAAACAGTGGGAATTTGTTGGAGTGAAAAAGCGAATTATTGCCGACCGTTCATTCATGAGGTGAAAGACATGCGAGGCCTCCTGCTCTTCGATGCCTGAAGAAAGGCCTGTGTCTCTCTCTCTCTCTCTCTCTCTCTTTCCCACGCATCGAGACATGCAGACCACACCCTAGGACCAGTTTGGAGATATTGGCACGGAAATACACAATAGGGAATGAGAAATAGGTGATAATTGAAGGGGGAGTGGGAGGAATTTTGACACATCGTGATAGGAGGTATGGAGGGGAATTATCTCACTTAAACACAATTTCTTTGTTTTAAGTGCTACGGGTCTTTTAAAAAAATTTTTTTTAGGCCTTACCTTAATTAACCTATTAAACGTGAAATACCCTGGCAAGGGTAGGCCTACTTATTTGTGAATTCTAGCCTTTGTTTCTGACATAATTAGTTATATTACGTATAGAGCATTATTTGTTTTCAATATCCTTTATTTACATATATGTGTATATATGAACATTAAGAGTGCTAAAAGTTGGAAAGCATTTGGGTGGTGACGAAGATATTGGCCACCTCATAATCTCAGGCGAGAGTGAGGCACAGGCATTCTCTCTCGCTGTCTGTGAGTCAACTAAGGCGAGTGGTGGGGTCTGGGTGCTATTTAACGTTTTATGCAACCCACTTGTGCTACATTATCGCTGGAGAGAAAAATAACCAATAATGATGAAAATAGAGGAAAAATAGGTGATTGAGGAGGGGAATAGGAGGGAGTGAGAAAACAATGTGAGTACTAGAGGGAATTATCTCACCTAGACAAATTCCTTTGTTTGATAGCCCCTGGATGTTTGAAGGCTTTTTTTATGGTCTTGCTTCCGTGAGGCCTATCGTGTTCCTAGGGTAAGCCTTCCGTGGGCCTATCGCGTTCATGGGTTAAGAGTGTTAATTCTCGCTTTGCTCACCAAAACCTCTTAAGAGTGCTCTTGCCATTCCCTAAGGGAGGTCGATCCAAGCATTTCTTAATGAAAGTATCGTTTCTGTCCAATTTATATCGCAGTCCCTTGACAGACAGTGGTGAAGCCAAATGTAGATCTACATGCATACAATTTAAAGAGTTTCTCCATAAAAAAGACCAAAGATTCACCATTTCCCATGCGAGTGTTCCGCCATTGACATCTGTGACGTCATGGTACACGCCAGTTCTCGCCACAAAAATAAGTTAGATAGCTATATTTCTATGTTGTTAAGACATTGATGAAAGTTCTTCAGTATATTCAAATCAAGCAGATCCATGGACATTGTAGTTTGGATAGGTCCCCTGGAATTCACCTTAACATCTCCGCTCTTTCACGAACACACACACGAACAGTATTTTCAACAACAAAAGTTTGTTCCTAATCAGCCACTGTGTTAACCCGAGAGAGTGCCATTGGTAGTTCAAACCCTTTTGCCAAGCGAGGATATTTTGGTTCATTCCGCTTAAAATCGTCATTTACCATAAATATTGTATTACTTATTCATATGCACCTATTTTACATTTATATGAATATTAACATGTACAGCATAAAACAAGTGGGTAGTGTTGGGAGGTGAAAAGACGAATTATTGCCGACCCTCCAGTCATGAAGTGAGACGAACAGACATATCCTCCCTCTTCGAGGCCTGAAGGCAGATTGATGTCTCTCTCGCTTTCTTTCTCTTCCCACGCTCTCTATATGCGTACTAGACAACCTTGGAACCGGGTTGTATTGCGATAATAAATCGATCAAGGGAATAAGAGTAGGTGACAATTGAAGGGGGAGGAGGGGATTTTCCCAATTTACACATGTGGAGGAGTGATAGCTGGTATGGAGAATTATCTCACTTAATCACATATTCCTTGTTTTGAGTGCTACTAGGGTCTTTTAAGAGGCTTTTTTTTAGGCCTTGGATCTTAACCCGGGAGCTGCGGGGAGACTCTTAAGAGTTCCCCCGGCGCACTGCGGGAGACTCTTAAGAGCAGAGACTTTGAACACGTACCAAAACCGCGCGTTTATAGCCAGGCGGCTGAAAATTGGTGTGGGTATAGTACTACATGTCAACTCTCGATACCACCCCGCCAAACGCTCGCCCCGCACTCGTGCAAGCACCACCGCGCCAGTAACCACGCACTAGTCATGGAGCCTACACGTCCCTCACGCTCGCTCCCTGATGACACAACCAGCCCTCCTTCTGGTGGTGTTAGCCGCCGTGGAAGGCAGAGGGTGGCTGCCAAAGACCCTAGCTACCAGTACGACCCGCCCTACAGCTCAGAGGACGAATCACCAGCACCAAAAGCACGTAAAACACGTGCAAGCAGGGCAATGGCACAGAGGTCATTGGTCTTTCGGGACACTGCCACCACGACCCAGGCCACTGCAACAACCACTACCACCACCACTGCCACCACTGCCACCCCTGCCACGGGTACCAGCGACGCAGGAGGCCGCCCTAGGGCTGCATTACCTGCGGGGGCAGGAAAAATGAAAGGCACGGGCGTAGGGAAAAGAACCCGTACGCCAGCCACAGTGCCCCTACCAGCACCAACACCACCAGCCGCCCTGGCCGGCTGCCCTGCCGCCCCTGCTGCCCCTGCCGCCCCTGCCGCCCCTGCTGCGCCTGCCGCCCCTGCCGCCCCTGCCCAAGGAACAGGGAAGGGGAAGGGGAAAGGGAGAGGGAAAGCGACTGGGAAAGCGACTGCCCCTGCCGCCCTGCTGCCTGCCGCCCCTGCCGCCCCTGCTGCTGCCGCCCTGCCGCCCCCTGCCGCCCCTGCCCAAGGAACAGGGAAGGGGAAGGGGAAAGGGAGAGGGAAATCGACTGCTGGCCCTGGTGTCCCTGCCTGCCCTGCTGCCCCTGCCGCCCCTGCCGCCCCTGCCCAAGGAACAGAGAGAAGGGCGACAGGCACCACCATCATCTTGCCATCAAGGCCACGCACCACTGCTGCCCTGCCGCCGCCCCTGCCACCGCCGCCTGCCGCCGCCCCTGCCACCACCTCTGCTGTCCCTGTCCATAAGACTCCCGCACGTGCCAAAGTGACCCGGAAAACTCTTACACCATCTAAGTATGCCGCCCTGCTGTTTGATGGTGATTCGCAGGACATTGGCAGCCCGGGTTTCGACGACGAAGCCCTAGCACGGGACCAAGGGTGGGGGGATTTGGGAGTGGACAGTGGGAGTGAGTCCGACGTCGGTGACGAAAACGAGGAAGGGCATCGTCTGTCGAGTGAAGAGGAGGGTAATGATGATGAAGTGCTGTATCGCGACCATGGAAGCGATATTTCAGACGCAGAAGCAGACGCAGACGACATTCCGATCCCTGGCATGCCTTCGTTCGATTGGTCTGACGGGGTCAATTTTGTACCTGACGTGCCCCAGTTCAATCCTGGGACGTCAGGAACAACTGACGACTGGCCCTGTGATGATCAAGCGAACGAAAGCGACTTCTTCCTCGCTTTTTTCGACATGGAGGTAATGACGTACATCGTTGCCCAAACAAACGCCTACTACAGGTGGGTGTTTGGCAGATTGGACGTCCTTTCTCCAAAAGCGAGAATACGAGGCTGGGTGGATACGACTGTGGAAGAATTTCTGACGTTCTTTGCCTTGTTGTTCCTCATGCCTCTGATCAAGAAGCATGTGTTGCAACACTGGAAGCACGACCCTCTCATCGCCACCCCAACTTTCAATAAGTTCATGACTCGTGACAGATTTTTGTTGCTGCTAAGATTTATGCACTTTGCAGACAACGAAAATCCTAACAGGATTGACAGGATATGGAAAGTTCGGGATGTGTTCACCATGTTGTTGGAGAGGTATAGGAAATACTTTTACCCCTTCCTCAATTTGGTGATTGATGAGTCGCTCGTGCTCTTCAAAGGACGTCTTGTTTTCAAGCAGTATATCCCCTTGAAGAGGCATAGGTTCGGAATCAAGCTCTTCGTGTTGTGCGACTGTGAAACTGGAATAGTGCTTGACATGATCGTGTATACAGGAACTGACATTGACGTACCGAAAGCCGCTGCCAATGACCCCATGGGCATGTCAGGTGCCATCGTCAGGAAAATGTTGGCACCTTACCTGGGCAAAGGCCACATCATCTACACTGACAACTGGTATACTTCTCCTGCTCTCTGCCAGTTTCTTTATGACAACCAAACGGGGTCATGTGGGACTGTCAGAAAGACAAGAAAGTTTATGCCAAAGTTCACAGGTGATGTCATTCCTCTCACAGATGCCTCCTCCAGTGACACACCTTCAGAAGACGACCTGGCCCAGGAACACCGCGAGAGGCATGTGCGAAGAAGGCGACGAAAGGGGCAGAAATACAAGCAGCTCGAGAAGTGTGGGAAACTGATAGCCCTGAAGTGGAAGGATAAGCGAGACGTCCACCTGCTTTCCACCGTCCACACAGGTGCCCAGGTGGATTCTGGCAAAATCCACTACCGAACCAGGAAGACAATCTACAAGCCCGACATGGTAGTGGACTACACCAAAAACATGCGCCTGGTGGACAAGTCTGACTGTCAGCTGTCAGGTGTTGAGTGTCTGAGGAAGACTGTGAAGTGGTATCACAAGCTCTTCCTCCACCTAGTTGACATAACGATGCTGAACGCCTACAACTTGTGGTTGGTGAAGAAGGATATGGCCCCAAACCAGAAGCTGAAATTCCGGGAGTTCGTGTACAACGTCTCCTACCAACTCCTGGAGAAGTATGGCACCACCACTCACAGACGTACGGCATGGCGTGGGGATCACGTTCCTGACCGCATCCAGCTGGGTGTCGAAAGACACTACCCAACCAACACCGAGCTGATTGGCACTCGTCACAGGCAGGTGCAGTGCACCGTCTGCAGCTCCAGTGTGAGGAAACCCCATGTGACCAAAAGAGTCACCTCAATGTGCGCCGAGTGCAAAGTTGCACTCTGCCTGGGTGACTGCTTCAGGGACTACCACACCTTCAAGAACTACTGAGTGTCGGCCCCTGCCCTGCCCTGCCCTGCCCTGGACTCGCCCCGTGCCCTGCCCTGGACTCGCCTCCTGCCCTGCCCTGCCCTGGACTCGCGCCCTACCTTACCTGACCTGACCTAATTGATCACGCTACCTCATAATGTAACATATATATTATATAATGTATAAGTTCCAAAGATGTCCCTGTGATATAGCTTTTACATTATATAATTGTATGTTTCATTATTTAGTTTATAAGTTTCAAAGATTTACATGTAATATGCCTTATTTTTTTAGTATATCAATATATATGTTTGTTATTAGCCTAAGTAATGTGTATATAATTATTTTCTTACCTCAAATGAATTGTACAAAAATAAATATGTTTCAATAAATCATGTCAAACCTACTATGATAATAAAATAAAACAATAAAAAAAGAAAAAAAGAAAACAAGGTCATGTCATTGTATTCTTACAATATGATATATTCTATGAATATTTCATATTGTTTGAATACAATGGCATGATCTTGTAAAAAAAAAAATTTATAAAATTTTTACTAGACAATATAAAACCTTCCCCATAACCCCCTCCTGGATTCGATCCCACTACCCTACAACACTTTGAGTTTTCCAGTCCGCGACCTTACCAACCATGCCACAGGAGCTCATACCAAATATCACTCAAAACTTCGTGTCTACAATCGAAATGACAATATACAAAAAAAAATGAATTATCCCACCAATTTACGTTTGTAAATTGATGGGATTATCAATTATATCATGCCAAGGTTTATAAAATAGTTTGTCTCTGTCAAGAATTAGTAATTATATAACTTTATTCTGTCAAAAATTGCCCAAACACTCAGCAAAATTGCCCCTCTCAGTGTGACTCCACTCATTTTCACACGGTCAGGCGGTCACGAGGTGACCCTTGCCGCTCCTTGATTCTCCAGCTACAGCAGCTCTGTCTGGGAACAAAATTGGTATAAATACAATAATGGATAAAATACTCTTCACAAATACATTTGTATTGTATAATATTGTAAATAAAAATGAATAATAACTGTGTGGGTGTCGAAAATTGCTCAACCAGCTTTCTTATGTCTCGCCTACGCGCGTATATTGGATTATACATAGTCATGACTGTCATACAAATAATTGCAGTAGGTCTCGAATATACATTTAGATTGCATATTACTTCGAAATAAATAAGTAAACGTTTCTCTGGTGGCAATCTACCCTTTCGCAGGTGTAAGGAGACACCAGTCTATATTTAGCCCTCTATCACAACAGGCAATCTGCCTGTGTTGACTCAGCACCGTCGCTGGTGGTCTATAATATAGTACTTTATTTACAGTCAATGGCCTACATGTTTCTGTGGTACTTCACATGTGTCTAAAATGCAATGTCTGCTTGCATAAAAATGCAATTCTGAAGTCCATTTTTATGTACGACATACGCATGTCTCAGTTTCTCTCTCTCTCTCTCTCTCTCTCTCTCCATTCCTGACTCATGTTATTGTAGACCTGTTGATGGCAACGAACACCAGCCATCTGGTAGACATAAGGGTCAAAATACCAAACATCAATACGCCTGGGGCGCCTCCACAATTATCACTAAGCTGGTTATCTATCTAGAGATCTGCCTGACTTCCATCTCTCCACGACTCACTCACTCACTGCACCCCTGCATGCCTCCCTCCCACCCACCCACCCCCAACCCCCCCTTTCAGGCTTCCGTCTGCTAGAAACACATTCACAATTTGCGTAAATATCGCATCAATTGGGCTATATGCGGTATATTCCTTGTTATATGGGACGCCTACATATGTACACGTCTTTATTATAGCATGAGAGTGCTCTAAATACAAGATTGACGTGATATTTATGGCGTAACACACCCTCTCCCCCTTTCATTCCCACCACAACTCACTCACACCTTGGTTCACGCATAGAAACTCATTGATAATGTGCGTAAATATCGCATGAATTGGTTTATATGCGGTATATATTTTGATATATGGCACGTATACATACGTACAAGTCTGTATTATAGCGTGACAGTGCTCTACGTACAAGATATACGTGATATGTATGGCGTAAACCACACTCTCAGCTCATAAATTGCCGCCAAACCTCCAACACATCTTCATTCCCGCCTAAATATTCTCTTATAATTCCCTTATATATTGCAATTTTTGGTCACTATGAGGCATATTCATTGTTATATGGGTGCCCTACACATGTATACATACTCTAAATAGCCTAAAAGGGCTCGAAAAAGGAGATATACGTGATAATACGCGGTAACCCACCCCTCCTCCTTCTATCCCCTGCGCGCGTAAATATTCGGCAGGGAAATCTCGCCGCTCGATGACAATCTAGCCGCGCGGTGCCATTCGCTCCACATTTTTCAACTACGGACCGTTCCCCTACCCCCCCCAGACATTTTTTGGGGGGTCAAATATATATGGGCCGATGCACGCAAACATTCCCTACACGATGATGTACTTTTTATCGAAATTGGCAATAGGTCCCAAAATCATCATAGGTGCGCACAGTCTTACCCTGTAGAAAACCCCCTGTGCGCCGCGGAGAGGTTAAGAGTCCCGTCGTCTTCCACCACCAAAACCTCTTAAGAGTTTCCTTGCCATTCCCAGGTTAAGGGGAGCATTTTAGTTTGTTCCCTAGACCTCCATCAAGCTTAAAATTACATCCCCTTGACCCCTTTTAAAGATAAAGTTTTACATTTTTCGGTAGAATAATGTTCCGGACAAAGGCCGTTTCCTCTTAAATTACAGGCTCCCTATTGCTCACCAGGAAAAAATCAACATATAAATGGTACGAAAGGTCTTACAATTGACAGGAATATGGTGAAAGCTCTTAACCCATAAACAGAGACTGTCCCCCATAGAGGTTTTTCTGGTGCAATGCGACCGTCCTCATAGATACAGAGCATAAAAAAAAACTTAGAAAACACCCCAGTGGCATTCAAAACAAAGCAATTTGTGATTAGGTGAGATAATTCCCCTCCATTACTTGCTACCATTCCTCCTACATGTGTGTCCCCCCCCCCCCCCCCCCCTCCTCCCCCCCCCCCCCCCCCTCCTCAATTAACAGGTATTTTTCCTCTTATTCCCCCTTTTATTGGGTAATTTTTGGTGTAAATTTCCCTTACCCGGTCTCTTTAACACGGGTAAGGCAGCTAGAGATCCTTGCAACACAGAGACTTCTACTCTTACAGTTTCTTACAGTAGATCCTCTGGAAAAAGGCAAACTATGCCTGTGTATCCAGCTCAGTACCAGTACTTGCACTGCTGCGGTCGTTCACGGTGTTGGCGGCGGCGGTAGCAGACGCAACATTTTTACTATTCTGTATTTTTGTTTTATAATCAAACTTCAAATCTTGTCTTCCCCATGCTTTATCAAGATTACTTTCAAACTCCCTTATTGATTCGGAATCGACTACATACTGGGGCAGTGCGTTCCACTCATTTACCACTCTATCACAAAATGAGTTCTTCGCCTTCTCAAGCCTATTTCTTTCTTTGTAAATTTTCTTAGAGTGTCCTCTCGTTCTTGTTCCCTCCCGCATCAAGAAGATACCTTCACACACATCCTCATCGTACTTTCCTGACACTATCTTAAAAGTCTCTATCATATCCCCTCTCTTTCTCCTATATGCCAGTGTCGGAAGTCCCAGTGTCCTCAACCTCTGCTCATAGCCCGCGTTCTTCAACGTTGGTACCAGCTTGCTATCTCTTCTCTGCACTTTCTCCACTGCTTCTATATCCTTTACCATATATGGAGCCCACACCTGGTTTGCATATTCCAGGTGTGGCCTAACCAGCGCTGTATATAGATTCCTGAAGATTTCTTCGTCAAGTGACACAAATGTCCTCCTTATCAGCCCTACAATTCTATTGGCTTTGTTTATCTTTTCCGCTAAATGTTCTGAGAAATTTAACTTATTATCTATCACTACTCCTATATCCTTTTCTGCACTCACTTCCTCCATCGCTTCATACATACTGTATCCTACCTTGTCTATCTTGCTGGTCCCAATCCGCATGTACTTGCATTTTTTGGATGAAAAGGCATTAACCAATGCTCAGACCATCCCTTCATGCCCTCCACATCTCCTTGAAGCAAACCCATATCTTCCTTACTCCTCACTCTTCTATACAGTTTAGTGTCATCCGCATACAGGTATACCTCACTTCCATTAGTTATAACTTCAGGCAAGTCGTTGATAAATATAACGAACAGCAGTGGTCCCAACACAGATCCCTGAGGTACCCCACTTGTAATTTCCCTCCACCCCGAGCCTATTCCATTCACCAATACCCTCTGTCTCCGATCTTTCAGGAAGGCTTCTATCCATTTCACACATTTCTCCCCTATATTATAGCTTCTAACTTTCTCTAACTCAGAGCTGTCAGTGTTGCTTGAGAGCTGGGAGAGGGAGGATATACTTACCCCCAGCTCTCGCCTCATGATACGACCTTGCAGCAATAATACGTCTTTTTCACCGCCCAAATGCTATTCCCACTTATTTTATTACTCTTTAAATGTTCATATGTTCAAAATAAAAGCAAAATAGGCACATATGGATAAGTAATTATATATTTTTTGGTACTATGATGATTTTCGTCAGAATAGAACCAAATACCTTCTCTTGGCGGGAGGGTTTGAACTACCATAGCTTCGCAGTTTATGAGTTAAAATGACCAAACTAATAGGGCGAACATCTTAATTAACACAGGGGTTCCCAACCTTTTTAGCACCGCAGCCCCCTTTGGTCAGGGCTGTATCCATGATGCACCCCCCCCCCCCCCCTGACTCTGATGCCTAGAAATCTATTTTGTTTATCCATCCTATACGGATGCTTAAGAAGTTAAGACGCAAGATACCATAAAACGGGCTAAAATAAACTAATCTGCATGCAAGGATTAAGAATGATTGATGGTTTTATGGCAACACTACATGCGGTTGCTCGGAATGACGGTTGTGAAGTTTTCCATTCAAAGTTTCTTATTCATACATATCTTTGGGATTACCCTGTATAGGGCCTACATTTGAATGGCCTAGCCCTATTTTGAACTTTGATTACCCCACGCCCCCCCTAGCATTGTCAAACGCCCCCCAGGTTGGGAAACGCTGTCTTAACATCTCAAATGCAATGGGGCTAAACATGACTCACTGATATGTACTGAATTCTTAAATAACAGTAATGAAGTGGTGGAAATACTTGGAGTTAAAATAGAATCCCTAAATTTAGCAGTTATTGTTACATACAGGCCTCCAGACGCATCCCGAGAAGAATTCAAAACCCAGCTCAACAAAATAAAATCAGAAGTGGAAACCCTGGGGAACCCAACACCAAATATTATATGGCTAGGAGACTTTAACCTACCAAACATTAAATGGAGACAACTAGAAAACCAGTTAGTGGCAAACAACACCGGAGAAGCAAATACGAGAGAGCTTTTTGAACTTTGCGATTTTTTTAGTCTTACCCAACATATTGCTGAACCCAC